>CM064330.1:13104616-13497116 GCA_032595735.1 Pelochelys cantorii
AGTAAGTCACTAATACCATCATTCCCTGGCAGCGGCAGTGCCTCGCCCGCGCTCGCTAGCCTCCTTCCCTGGCAGCGACAGCGCCTCGCCCGCACTCGCTAGCCTCTTTCCCTGGCAGCTATCACACCAGTGGCATTAGTCCTCTCAGCATACCGAGGATGCCCATGGCAATGGCCATTTCTGCCACTCCACCAGTAGGAAGCCACCATAGGCTTCCGTATCTGCCACCTGGGGAGGTACTTCCCCTCCGTGAAAGCCACTACCACCACAGCCACCGTGTGTGACAATCTCTACCTGCTAACACAGCAGAAGGAGCTTTGTAAGATGGCTGAAAGGGATTTTTAAGAAGGCTTCTGTTTATTTTCTTCTATTTTAACATCCTAGAGCATGTAGGTTTCAAGTGTAAATAAAACTGGATGTCTGTGGTCTGCGATCTCTCCCTACCCATTCAATAATTGCCAGGCCAATGCTCAGGAGTGATATATGGCGGAGGCATGAAGGGGCATGTGCCCACCTCCAATGCTAAAAACGACTTTGAGACAGCTCACCCTTAGTTGCCGTCTTAATCCAGTGAAGATTTACAGCCACCTTTCCCCCAGGGACTTTTCTCCCTGTCTTTTCCACTCCCCCTTGCTGACCAACAGTTCTCTCGTTGCTCATGGGTTCACACAGGCCCTGATGTTTGAGATAACTCTGGTATGATGGTAGGTAGTACTGTTAGCTCTTTTTTAAAACAGATTCTCTTTGTCTTATGTCAGACCATCAGCAGCCACCCGTATCAGTCAAGAGGCTTCCTTTTTAGAAATTTCCCCTTAGTTCCTTAGTTACTCTTTGAACTAGACATCCTCCCTACTTCTTTCCTTCTGGCCTGACAACTCATTATATTCAAGGCCTTTCTTTTCCTTGGTGGTTAGAGCTTTTCTTTACAACTATCCCCACAACAACCCTCTCCTGTATTCTTTAATCTCTACGGGAAAGAATTAATGGACACATCAGATATCTGAAAAGGGAATACACAAAAACCTGTTGGAGATCACTTTAATCTTCCTGGACACTCATCGATGGATCTCCAAGTTGCCATTTTGTTTCAGTCCAATTCCACAAGCCAAATACACAGGGAAGGATTGGAACTTAACTTCATTCACAAGTTTAATTCTTATGCAAATGGTCTGTACAGGGATATAGGATGGCTGGCACACTATCTTCCACCTTTTAATGATTTGACCAAACAAACAATGGAGGTGCTAATGGTTCTTAACAGCATCTTGTAACTATTTGAACTCTCTACTCACTGTCTCTCTCTTTTTCTTTTTCCTCTCCCCTTTTTCCTTCTCCCCTCTCCCCTTCCCTTATTTATTCTTGGATCTGGACTTCTTATACTCCAGTCATCTGAAGAAGTGGGTTTTGCCCACGAAAGCTCATGATACCATTTACATGTTTTGTTAGTCTTTAAGATGCTACTAGACTATTTGTTATTTTTTACGTTTTTCGTGTTACAGGCTAACTCGGCTACCCTTCTGAAGCTTGTATTCTTTAGTTCAGCCCCATCACTAAACCTTGGATACCACAGTGATGGGAACTCTAGGAACATGAAAATAATTATATCTTATCTCCCCTGTTCTGCTCATTTCCCATGGCAAGCTTCTCCTTCCCCTCTGTGATGCAAAGCATATTTCCATAGGATCGTCTGCATATAAACAATGGGAATGCCCTTATTTCATGTTCTGTTGTGGTCTGTTCTAGATCGGTTCTTCACTTCCTCTGCCCCGATTGTGTAGCTGAATGCCTTCAGTAGTGCATTAAAAAATGTGATTAACATCTGTCATGTGTTGCTGGTTCTCTCCCTCAGCTTCCCACGGGGGAGAATTGTGTGTGCAGTGAAGTGTTTTGGGCAGGGATTTGGTAGTGAGGTTTGTTTGATTTTTAACATACATGCAGTTATGATTTTATGTGCGAGAAGGCAGGTCAAAGAAGCACACTTTGTGCTTGGAGTGAAAATCAGAGAAGTATGAGATGGCCCTTCGCTCCTGAGAAAGTTTGTTAGGCTGTGTAGGACCAACCTCCCAAGAAAGCTCTGTGGCCTCACAGACAAGCTTTACCCTGATGTCTGAAAGTTCAGTTGTGCCTGAGGAGTATAAGTGTTTACTGCAGTCTTCCCTCTAGCGCTCTAGGTGATCTTTTAGGTAGGCAGAGCCTATGCACTGCAGCACATTTAAAATAAAAACTAAGATCTTAGAGTGGACAAGATATTCTAAGGGAAGCCCATGCAGAGAGAGGAGGACAGGTCTGATGTGCCCATGGTAACCCATGTCACTAAGGAAACATACTGTGTTTTGTAATAATTGGAGTTTCTTAAGGGCTGCAGGTGCATGTCCAGGTGTATCCATTGCTGCATGGGAGTCCGGGGAGAGGGGGAGTTGACAAAGATGTGTAAAACCGAAGCCAGGTTGTCATCCCCCAGTATACAACAGTCTCCCCATACTAAATGAAAGAGGGAAAAGTGTCATTTCCACGGCTCTCTTGCACAAACTGGGAAGGGAATAGGTTGGATTCAGAGGTCTTGGTCCAAGACTCCTTAAAAGTGCCCAGTACAACTTGATGAGTGACTGTATTGAACTCTGGGGAAGTTGGTGGGTGTATCCAGATCAGATCCGTGCTGTTTGAGAAGTTTTCCAGATCTATTCCATGAAGTAGGGTGATAGCTCTTCCCAGCAATTGGCACTAGAGCTGTGAGCCCTCATGGCCGATGGAGCAGTCTGTTCCTGGAGCAAAGGCAGACATGCTGGCAGCATGGTGACATAATGGCAATAATAATAATACTAGTCAAGGCTGAGGCCAGGAAGAGGGGGAGGGTGTCTGGCCTCAGACATCCATTCCCTTGAAATAAATTGTCTGTCTTGTCGGGACACCCCCACTGTCCTCAGCATTAGGAGCAAGGGGGAATTGCTAATGAGTAGTGGGTGAGAGTTAGCACTGTAAAATGCCCTCTAATCGGGAAAAGAAAGCCACAGCTGCAGGAGCAGGGGCTGAGGCCCTAGAAGGGCAGCGTAGCCTTTTGGGAGTTCCGTTCCTGGTGGGCATTTCTATGCTGGGAGAGAAGCTACAGCAGGGGTGGGGAACCTAAGGCTCGGGGGCCAGATGTAGCCCCCAGCTTGCCTAGATACAGATCCCGAGGCTCTGGGCTCTGCCCCAGCATTGGGGAGCCCACAAAGGCACTCCAGCCCCCCATTGCAGGGCTGCAGCATGCATAATCTACTAGATTAGGCCCCGGTAGGCTCTGGTGTGTGAGAGGAATGTGGGGAGTGTCTTTCTCCTTCTCAGCTGGAGGTCATGTCAGTGAGGGTTCGGTTGTTGTTGTTTTTCCCCCTTCTCACTTGTGTGCAGCCCCTGACTGATTTTTCTGGGGATCAGCGGCCCTGGCCCAAAAATGGTTCCCCAGCCCTGAGCTACAGCCTCATGCTCACATTTAGGAAACTGCTCATTGACACTTTTTTCCAAAGTGAACAGTTCCCCACCCCTGCAGTGTCCCCACCGGCACGAGATGGGAGGGAATGGCTGGAGGAGCTAGAACCGGGTGCCCAAAGGACTGAGGCTCTCAAGCTGTTTCCAATGGGGCTGGTGGTGGGCAAAACCGCTGATCCATGCTGGTGGAAGGAGAGAGAGGATTCTGATCTGCAGCCATCCGTTGAGACAATAATTTTACTGCCCATTGAAGGAGACGAAGGATCACATGCACTGCTACGGAGGGTAACACTGCGCTCCGGCAATGTGAAGGAAATGAGCCATTTCTCGATTGCCGGCTTAGCTGAATAATCTGCAACACGCTAGACTGCAATTATATCATACAGAGTAAGTTTGTCTGCTCGTTCTTTCCCTTGCCACGTTTCCTCTTCTTGATTGACTAATCACCAACCATAATGACAAGCAGCTGTAGGAAGGAAGCACACCCATCAGTTTTAATGTCAGCAAGAATGAGCTGACATTCCTCCAGTCGTATTCATCTCGATGCTACATCTCCAGAGCAATTTCAGTCTCCTTCATAATGGAGCAGCTAACTCTAAGAGGGCAGCATTTCTCTTACCAGTCCCTAGTTTCAGCTGCTTGTACACTGGAGCAATAGAAAATAGGGATGTAATAGGATAATCATTTACAGGATTAACTGATAAGCCTGGGCTTGTCAGTTACTATGAACAGTGACAGGCAGGCTCCCACCCTGCACTGCTGGAGTGGCCACAGCACGGGACAGCAGCCAACTCCTTGGGAGTGCGGGAGGAGCTGGGAGCCGGTATGCATCAGGAGCTGGCTTAAAAGCTGACTCCTGGTGCACACCAGCTCCTGGGGAGCTGTCTGCCACCTCGCACTGCAGGTAGTAGCTGGCTCCCCAGGAACAAGATGGGATCCAGGAGCCAGTACCCACTGGGAGCTGGCTGCCACCCCAGGCTGCAGGTATATGTAACTGCTGTCATTTTCAGTGGTTACACAATTACACATTTTTTAACATCCCTAATAGAAACCCCCAGGCATGGAACATTTCTGACTTCCAGGAAAATTAAGGGCTTCCTATATGGTTTTCTGTATTCTCACAAACCGATGAAAACTGGTGTGTTAATTCTTTTGGTTCTGAAAAGATCATGTAAACCGGGGTGGGGAACCTAAGGCCTAGGGGCTGGATGCAGCCCCCAGCCTACCTGAATCCAGCCACCAAGGCTTGAGGCTCTCCCCCCCCCCCGCATTGGGGATCCCAGGCTGGTGCTCCAATCCCCCCACTGTCCACCCACAGGGCTGGAGCACACACAACCTACGAGTCTGTGCCCCCCAAGGCTCTGGTGTGCAAGGGGGGGAATGTAGGGAGTGTCTTTCTGCTTCCTACTTGGGGGTTGCCGCAGTGAGGGTTTTGTTTTGGGGTTGTTTTTTTTTGTTTTTTGTTTGTTTTTTTTTTTTTGCTTCTCACTTGTGTGCAGCCCCCGACTGATTTTTCTGTGGTCAGCAGCCCCCAAACCAAGAAAGGTTCCCCACCCCTGATGTAAACAGATGCACCATAGCTTGTAAATCTGAAGCCGACAGAATGAATCAGTAGCATCTAAAGATGTGTAAGCTCCCTCTGTTCATTGCTTTAGGGTAATCTCTTTTTGGCCTGATTAGAATCATTTTAAATAAACCAAACATCGTTAACCATTTCACTGCTAATCACTGTATCATAAAATGCCCAACTAACATGCTCACTCACTTGGGCTATGTCTACACAGCTTCCTTCTTCCACAAAACCCTATGCAAATGAAGCACAGATTAGCATATTGCCACACTTCATTTGCATAATTAATTTTGAGCCGTTTTTGTGCAAGAGGTTTTTGCGCAAGAGCCATTCTTCCTCATTTTTTTTAGGAAGAATGGGTTCTGTGCAAGAGGGGTTTTTTGCACAAAACCGGCTAATTAATTATGCAAATGAAGTGCAGCAATATGCTAATCCACACTTCATTTGCATAGGCTTTTGCGGAGGAAGGAAGCTGTGTAGACGTACCCTAAATGTGCATTACACGGTTCTCCCCACTCAACTGGAACAATTTTGCTTGGTCCACCATGTGAAGTAGCATTTAGAATGAACTTGTGGGCTGCAACTTTGCTTCCTTAATGTCACTTAACCCCTATGATGGGATTTTTAGACTTTTCAGTGCAGACAACAGAAATCACACCTGCGGGAGTTATTAGGCTTAACATAAACAAACTGAACAAGATGGTGCCTAGAAACAGCAGTGATGGGAGTACTCTTAGAGCAGAGACAGAGAGAGCAAGAAAGATACAGAAGCTGACAATTTCTAGGCGAGAGCTTTTAGTGACCCCGGGCTGGAAGTTCTCAGGTTAATAATTCCCACCTTCAAGGATCAGAATGAGGTCAAGAGTTCGATTGATACAGATTCAATGTATAGGGGCACCACTATAGCATCTGTACATGAAGTTTTGCAACACGATGTAAGATTCCTTTCTGCAAAGTTATCCTCGGTAACAGCATCTGTAGACTAGCCTGAGGAAAGTTTCTCTTACAACCAGGTAACAACCAAGAATGAATTGCATCTAGGAAATTGTCTAGAATAAGGAAGTGGAGAGTCCAGTCCTTTTGAAGACAGAAATGATGTTACTCAATTTGGTGTAAGGAACCTGGATACATGGGGACAAATTCATTAGCAATACATAGATCGGAGTGAATTGCAGATCAAAGCATTTTAAGATTTCAGTTTAATACTGCAGGATTTACCATTCAGGTACAATCATTGTGGTATTGGATCCTCAGATGGTATAAATTGAACTAGCTGAATTGACTTCACTTTCCATTTACAAGCTGGTTTATACCAGCTGAGGTCTGGCCCTCTGTTTTTCAGAGACAATGAACTGTAAAAGACACAAATTAGTATGGAATCACAAAAAGAAGTGGCACAAAGTTTGCTTTTCCAATGAAATTGTTAGACTGTTTATTTCATAGTTAAATTATCTTTCAAACACAGTGACACAGATGAAAAAAATACCCTGATTACTCTTTTAGTTATGGCTTACATCAATTGATAGGCTTCTATCACAACCATAATATAGCTAACAAGAACAATAAGCAAAAATTACAAGGTGGAAGATTTCAGTAAACCGTGTGTCAATGAACATGAGATCATTAACAAATCGGCATGAAACTAAGGAGACTCTGAATTTTTTTCCCCCACCTAAAATTGCCAAAAACCAAAACATTTATTTTAGTAATAGCCCAAGTTCCATCAGCACAAACACAGACATTTGCTGCAGTGACTTGGAGCACCTCCATCAGATGAAAATGGAGGATGTAAAACCATCGTTTTTCCCTCTCTTTTTCAACTTTGTGAAGGCCTCTTTTGAATACAGTACAATTTACATTTGTTGAACACTCATGTCTGGTAAGAGACCTTGTGATTTACAATAAGAGGGACACAGGAAAGAAGCAAAAAAGAAATCACTATCTCCTGTTCTAGGTATAGAAGCAAGCAGCTTTCTTCATCACTAAATAAACAGACCCTGTAGTCACATCACATGTACATAAGTGTGTATCACATCTTATAACACAGGGTGGTGTAATAGACAAGAATGAGTTTAGTCCTGCTTGCTTCTAACCATTAATGTTGGCATTACCCATGGTGCACACAAGTTGTATGGACTAGTGAAGACACTTCAGTTCCTTGTCCATTTTAGTGCAGTTCAACAGGATCCAAGTACCAAGATATAGCCAACATATTATCTGCTTTCCTTGCACAAATTAGTAATACTAATTTGTAATTATTCTGCATGCTGACTCCTATTTCAATGACCGGTGTTATTAAGAATAATGCACATCAACTCACCTAAAGATCAAACATCAAGAACATTTATGGCTTTCTAAAGGGAAACTCAGACATGTCAAATCATGATCATTTATGTACAAGCTTTCAACCCTGTGTGCTTTCAACCAGTTTTGTTCTTCCTCTAATCTCCCAGTAAGACACTTCCCTGCATTCTTTATGTACCTCAGACACTCAGTGTGAGGTTCACAAGGCATGCGTTATCAGGCCCCTAAATGTGAACATTAGTGGACATTTGGATTTCTTCCAGGGTTACTGAAAAGCACTTTCCTAAGAACAGTTACTGTTGCTTTTGAACATGCAAATGACACACTAATACCCCATGGCTTCACCTACATTAAAAGGACCACAGTGTGATAGGTTTTGCCTGAAAGTTTAAATAACAAGGTATAGGCCCTATCCCCCCTTTAAGCCAATGGCAAAACTCATAATGACCTCAAAAGGAGCAGGATTGGGTCCTCATGCTGAATAGTTAATATCACCAAGAAATGCCACAAAGCTACTTAAAGACAACACAGACCTATCCCTTTTCTCAAGGCGTGTGATTAATGCACATACACAGTTGTGTATGAAAGTCTCATTAATAACTGAAGCTCCTGTGATTTTTGTATGGCAATTTATGTTGCTTCAGTTAAATGCATTGCATAGATTATTTAAAATGTAACACTTCTCAGATATAACTATGAAGGTGCAGATATTGGGGGAGGAGGGCAGGGAGGGAAACAACTTTTTTTTGCATCCAGATAGGATTTTATTCCTGTTTATGCATGTACACAATTAAAAACACAATATTGCTACTGCACAGTATCTGTAATTTATAAAAAACCTCATTTTCTATTAAAACAACTCACTGACAAACAAAGGGTTGATCCTGCCATTCACACTCATGGCCCAATCCTCTGAACCTCTGGGGTCCAAAGCACACTGAAGTCAATTAGTATCTTGCTAATCATTCATTGGGCTCTGGATTGGGCCCTAAACACACTGAACATCTGCTAAGAAATGGAGCTTAATTCACAAATCAGAAGATACCTCCGTTGACTCCAAAATTCCATGAAAAATACTGCAATATGCCCCTTTGCCCCAGTAAAGGATGTGGGATTTTGTAACAGTGGGATTTTTGCTCACTAGATAAAAAGCAAAGAGTTCTCTGCACACTGAGATGGAAACCAAATAGAAAAGGGCCTTCTTCAGGGTTAATAATAGAGGTGAGTGAATAACAGATTGTTTGGTTCACTAGCAATTCTGAAAAAAATCAGAAAAATATTAGTTTTGTATTAAAATCTAAATATTTTGGCTTGGATCATTTTTAAATGTTTTGGATTCAAAATATGAAATTAAAGGAAATTTGAAAAAAAATGTTGTTTTAAACCAAAACATCAAAATGTTTTGTTTTGAAAATGTCAGAATGAAACATTTTGATTTTTTTTTTTTCGGATTGTTTTTAGGTTTGTTTTCTGACCAAAACAGTTTGGTGATATTGCCACAAATTCACAAACAGCTTCAGTGTCACTGAATTTGCATTTTTTATGGAAAATTTTCAGTCAAAAAATTACATCCAGATCCAACTACAAGCTATTCAGAAGAGCAGCTCCCTTCTTTTTAAAGTTAGGGTTCTGATGGCAAATAGCAAGGCCTCGTAAGAGTCCCAGAAGGAAGAAAGCCTCCAGCTACTTGTCCTAGCACCTCTCATTCATGACCTTCTCCTACTTATGCAAAGAAACCATTCTAGCAGAGACAGCTGCATTACTCACTACCGTATAAAATCTAACACTGGCAATATTACTGTGTCAGCGATATTATCTGTATTATTAACAAGCCTATTTGCTCTCGTGTCAATGTTCCAATTGATTTAATGAACCATCCGGTCAGTGTAAATTATTCACGGAACAATGTTGAGTTTTGTGGCCCTTCCTTACTTCATCTAGTCATCCCAGGCAGTGGTGAAAATAACTTACAAGTTCTATCCTATTGCATCCGGGTCCCTGCCAGCTCTTTACATAGCTCTCCATCGGCTTTTGCTGCAACTCAGCCAGCTCTTGCCGGAGCTGCGCACTTGGGCGCACCTACTTACTTTCACTTGTGACCCCAGGTGAATTACTCCTTTCTTCCACCAAGCCTCACAGGGGGAATCTATGTGAGACAGTAGAGAAATGACTTCTGCCTCCCGCCCCCAAATTGTGCAGCAACTATGCAGCAATTACTTACAGCTTCCAAGATGTAATTCCACAGTAATGCAGCTTCTGTGCATATTGGTGGCTACTGCCTGTCACACTCTCCCCTTATGTGGTTTTTCTAGCCAATGAGTTGGCCTGACCAGACGCTCCCATGGCAACCCTTCAAGGAGCACTGCTCTATGGCAGGCCAGAAGGGGAGAGCACATCTGCCCAGCCTGTGGTAGTGAGCCTCCCATGCTAAGAATAGCAATGTAGACACAGCGGCTCAAGGGCTTCATAACCAGAGCTCCAGTCTGAAGCACCCTTCCAAGCGCTGTCAACACAGCCATTTTTAGAGTGCAAGCATGAGCCCACTAACCCAAACCTGCTGAACCGGCTGGCAGGCGTGCTGCCACGGAGTGCATGAACATGGCCTTCGTGTCTCCCTGTGCAGTCTGGGACCCGACTTTCCTCTACGCCAGTTGTGCCGTAATACATAATACTAATACCCCTCAGCCTGCCTGGACCAACAGCAAGGGCTGAACGTGAGCTTTGTAAAGCTATAAGCACGAGGCTGTATTACTTATGCTAAACGATTAACTCCTCTAGCTGGAAGCTCTAGATGATTCCTGAACCTCTTCATGGGCAGCGGGTGAACCCCCGTTTTGGGGAGGCAAGCCTGCCAGCCCTGCTCCTTCTGCCCCCACAAGCCAGAGCCCCAAAGCCTTCCCCCATAAAAGGAAAAGCCCCAGGGTTCCTCCAGACCAGAGGATCCCCAATCTCTGCCACAGCCACACAAGGCCATGCCACTGCCCCCTCCCCTAGCACCAGACCACGCTGCTCCCCTGGCCTGTGAACACCAGGCCAGCCCCAGTGTCTGACTGAGCCAGCAGCCTCCCTGAGCACTGGAATATCCCTAGTGCCATCAGTAGGGCCAGGCCAAGCCATCAGGTGAGCTGTGAGGACCTTCCGGGATGGAGGAAGCAGTGGGGTTCCTGAGGAAGAGGGGGGCACCACAGCCCAGTTGTCTGGCAGAGGGGTCGGCAGTAGTGTCTTGTGTTCCCTGGCCTATTATTCCCACTGCCCATGAACCTCTTCATGGAACAGCCATTAAACATGGAGCAATCCCATCCCCTCTTCTTGCCCTACGTCATGTACATTGCTACCCAATATGAGCCTGTGTTCTCCAGGTACTATCATCACTTCGCATCATGTTTTGAGGTTCATCTACTACAGCTTTTCTCTGAGTGTCCTGTGGATAATATCCGTATCCAGGGACAAACTCCTAATATTATCCCCTCCCCGCCCCCATCCCTGTCTCCGCTTTTCACGTTAACCTCCAAAAGTGATGCTGTAGAGCTGGACAAGTCCCTGCTTTGGTGCCAAAGGCCTGCTGCCTTTCCTGTCTGACATTTCAGAAATGGACCAGGTGCTTCATCAACTCCTCCTCTGGCTGGCACCACAGTGTGCAGCACACCATCCCTTCTTTCCTTAAAAGAGCATTGATGACCACTGGTTAGCACCCAGATAGACCCCTTTTTAAAAAGCCTTTTAAAAAAGAACTGCATTAGCGCTGGATAGTGTATGTCTGGATGAGGGAGAAGGGAAGCAAAATACCACCAAATCTGATCAACTTCCTGGTTTCATGAAGATATTTTCCTAAGCTTAGCAGAACTTGAACAGGGTAAGAAATTAGGGTATTGGAAAAGGGTGGTGGGGCTCTCCCTAAAGTCCTTCTTTTCCTGCCTTTGATTAAGGTGCAGCTACAGCATCAGGCAGGGTGCCTATGCCATAAACTGTGGCATTGACCACGGTGCAACTCATCCTATAGTAACATTTCCACTGTGCCTCTGAGGAGTGTTGTTTCCCTCCATTATATTTCATTGCGGCCTGGGAAAGAGTGGAAGAACATTCCATGGTCTCACCCCATCCCAACCTGGCAGCTGCTCTATGCAGCTAGAGCCTTCCAGCTGCACAGAGCCCACTAAAGTCATAGTGGGAATGCAGGCACCTGACTTTATGGTGCCTAATGGAGAATCATGGCCCAAGATGAGAACTGGGCTAAAGTTTCTACTTGGGGCATTTTAAAATCTGCATTCATTTTTCAATAGTCAACCTTTGGAGCAACACTCTGCAAAACATAGGGCCAGGTAAACAAACTCTCCAGGAGATAGCATATATGTTATTTCATAGGCTAATTAGCTACGATAGGAGGGGGGGTAGATCTACACAGTTTACGTATGGCTGTAGATATCTAATTCTATAGAACTATGTACAGTATAATGAAAAGCTTCATACATGTTTTTGGGGCCTATTTCTGTAGTCCCTACACAAACAAAATTCCCATTTACTTTGATGGGAATTTTGTCTGGATAAACATTGCAAGACCTTTGGTGCTGATGTGTAAATATCTTGCATATATATTTTAAATCGTTTAAAAAGAGTAATTATAGAATCATAATCCATTTCTAAATACAGTAAAACTGTATCTATTACAGTGTAACCCAGGTTGAGGTATGATCATTAGTTATATAAAGCAAACACAAGGAAAGGCCTGTTACCCTGTAGTTATGTTTTCCATTATCCCCTTTCCTGTCTTAAAAATTGACAAATTTTCTTATAACAAAAAGGCAGATTTGTGTAACCCACACACCTGCTGGGTGTGGTGCACTGTCCCATCCAGTGGCACCAAGACCAATTACAGAGAGAGTAAGGAGGCTACTCTACAGCCTTAGCTAATAAGCAGCTGGCTTTTAGATCATTCAGTAGAGGCTCATGCAATAAGCTCTGAAGGTCACAGGTTCAATTCTGCCTGTTGGTGTTACATTTGCACCATTTTCTCTCCACTTAGAGATGCGTTTCCAAGTCTTTCCTTGTTATAAGTATCTGTCGTGATATACCAGACCCTTTTCAGTCACTGTTGCTCACATGAACCTTTAAAGCAAAGAAATATCCTCAGCAAAGAAAGTAGCCTTAGCAAAAGGTTCAGCAAAGAAATATTGAGCCAAATGCTGATGTCATTACTTAATCCATATGCAGGCAGAATTAGCCAAAGCTGAGTTAGGGATTCAGGATCATTCTTCTTATTACAAAGCTTAACACATAACAAAAGGGAATGTTGCCTAGAGCTCTAGGCAAGGCACTGTGCACCAGTTCTAATCCTAGCTTTGACACTGACTCATTTTGTGATCATGCATCTAATTTACCTCTGCCTCAAGGTTCTCAAAGTGTAAAATGAGGATGTTAATACTTAGCAACCTCAGCAGGGCATAGTGAGGATAAGCTAGTTAGTGTTTGTGTAACACTTTAAGGATGATAATTGTTATGCACATTCTAATAATAATAATGACTTATTTAACACTTTTCCTCTTAGGCTCTCAAGGTGTATTGTGAACTGTAGATAACCACTATTATTCCTATTTCACAGATAGAGAAACCAAGGCCCAGAAGTTAAAATGACTTCTGTAAGATCACTCAGCAAGTCAGCATCAGCAGTGGCAATAAAACTCAAGCCTCTTAATCCCACAAAAATGCCCTAGCCACTAGTCCACATTGCTCTGTAGATAATACTTTTTACCATCAAGGCCCTATTCATGCATACATTAGTTTAGGCAACACACCAAAGATGCAAATTTTTTGCATATTAAATCAAGGAAAACCATTCCATGTACTCAGGCATTCATCCACTCATCTATTCTGTGCTTAGTATTTTATGCTTGTTAAATACAAATTAATGCTTGCTGAAATGTAATATACCTTTTGTGCCTACAGCATGACAACAAAAATACAAGACTCTGAAGCACTGTCATATCTTCTGTGTCACTTGATATTTTCCCCTGTGAGCTTTTCCCCTGTGAGCCCAGAAATGCTATAATCAAATATAGTGATGGGTATTACATAGTCAATAGGCTACAGAATCTTAAATATCACAGTATTTCCTGTTCTAAGCAAAGGGAGGTATGGTGACCTCTTCAACACCATTCTGGTCACTGCTGTTAAACAGAGAGTTTTTAATGAAGACCGCAGTACCTCTCTTCCTTTTAGATTTGTTTTATGTTTGGTTTATAATGGAAGCAATTATGATAGACATAAGGACGGGGAGGAGGGCTCTGAAACGAAATTTCAAGGGAGTGAACTAATATCTTGCAAGAAATGCTTCTGGGATCTCTATATTATAACACCCTAGACCCTGATTTGAACTCAAACCCTAGCCAAAACCTTATATCTGATCCTACTGTAGCCCCATAAATGTGCACTGCTCTTTGCATGCCAATTAAGGCATGTTTCCTCTCTGAAGGTTTCGAAACTAAATAAGACAAAGACATTGGACAATAATTCAGGTGAGGAAGATGAGAAAGTGTGTTGTTTGAAGAGGTGAGGTTGAAGGAAGAGAGAGAGGATAACAAAAGTGTCTCAGGTCAGGTAAATGAGGCACGAAGGTGAGAGAACTATCAAGATGTAGGAAGCCATGTCAAAAGTTTGGGAAGTGCATGGGCAGAGGAGCGGGACAGGGAGAAAAACGAGATGTGAGATACAGGTGGGGCAAGATCACAGCAGGCTGTCTAATGGACTGAATTTGATGTAGCAAAAGACAGAGAACCAATGGAGGGTCTTACAAGAAGACCAATATGACAGAACTGGGAGACAGAAAGAAGTCTGGAAAGAAGAGGTGAGAAGTTACAGTAAAAAAGGTGAGAGAGAACCAGCAAGTACATTAGTAATGGTGGGGTAAAGAAGGGGCAAATACTGTTGATAATCAAGAAGCTGAATTTAGACAATTTGGTGAGAGCTTGGCTATAGAGGGAGTAAGAAGATCCCTCAACACCAAGATCGTTGCCCGGGAAGATAGGAAAGAGAGTGTAGTTGTCAATAGAGAGAGAGAATTAGGGCTGCTACTATTAGAAACAATAGGAGTTTGTGTTTGCCTTCCAGTGGGCCTTTAGCCATGGATGAATGGAGGTAAGAAGGATTAGGTACTAAACTGATAAAAATATGATAAATAGCCATGGAGAGAGAGGTCTATGGATTAAAGCCAAACAGCAGGAGAAAGATCTCAGGGTCAGGAAAAGGAAGAAGGGAAGGAAATCGTGTTGAAATAGTGCAGAGAAGGAAGAGATCTTGTCAGATTTGATTTTGGAAAAGGATGGCTAAATAATCCTTGTCTGGATCCAACTTTCACCTCCTTAGCCAAGCTCTAATAGGGATGAAGAATCAGAATACCCTGAAGCCATTAAGAACTCTGGGATGTATAGTATTAGCTCTCTACTATAAGCCATTAAAATAAGTACTGGAACTAAATCAATTTGTCTACCAGATTAAACAAATTTCATGAAGTGTGGACTAACTTGGCATCATACTGACATCAACAGATCAAGAGTTAGATCTCAGCAGAACCAGTAACAACAAACGTAAGGGTTCTTTCTCTACTATGTCTTTTAATCTCTCTTTAATCACACCTTTGTTTTTTCAATGGGTAAGTACTTTCTAGTTTGCCAAAATGGCATCTCCCACGTAGCTAAATGAGGTGTGGCTAGTTCAATATGGAGACAAATATTGCTAAGATAGCAGAACTGGAAATATTAAACTACATATTTTACAAATCTTGATAAACCAGGGGAAAAGGCAAAGTTCCAGGGCCCACCCTCCATGTTATTTAGAGACTTTCAAAACACTGAGCCAGATTAGATTATACATGTTTTCCAAATGACTGATACTATCTGAGAGGTGGCTAAACATTATTTCAGGTTAAGGGCTTGTCTATACCTCAAATTTTTGCCACTTCAGTTATGCCAAGTTGAAGCAGAAAAAGTTCCTGGTGTGACACACCTGTAACGGTATGAAAGTGCTTATACTGGCATAGCTGATTCTTGTACAAGAACTGAAATAAGCTATACTAGTATAAGGCATCTTTTACAAAACTGCAGCTACTCTAGGGCTTTTACCATCATAACTTTGGTCAGGTCTACATTAAAGGGGAAAGTCAAATCAAGATACGCAACACCAGCTATGTTAATTATGTAGCTGGAGTCGACATACCTTGATTCAAGTTTCCCCACCATCCCCACAGCAGGAAACCATTGGCAGCAAATGCTTCCATCAGCTTCCCTTATTTCTTGCAGGAGCAGGAGTACCGGCTGCTGACCAGGTCACCCTCAGAGTTGGATTGAGTAGGTCTTTACTAGATCCTCTAAATCAAACTCCGGAAGACGGTCACCATAGTGTCAATCTTTCCCAGAGTGAAGACTTGGCCTGCAAAATATCCTCTGACATCAAGAATAGTTATTATGGTAACACCTTTAAGTGTAGGTTAGTGCTAAGACAGGATAACACTCACAACAGTGTCCCCAACAAAAGGCAATGTTTGATTAATACACTTTAGGTCTTTAAAGATGTCACTTTAAATTAAATTTATGCAAACTATGAGACGTGTCTCAACTGTTTACTTCATTTCTCTGCCCCCACCCTCAGCCATCAGCACTTCCCTTTCCTGAGCAGCTGGAATTATTAAATACCTAGAAAGCTTTCACAGCGGGGGAAGCACCTCATCATTCTGGTGCTTCATCAAAATCATCTGGAAAAAAAAAACAATCTACAAGAAGAGCTTTGTGGTCTACTATGGTTGGTGCCATGGAGCCAAAAAAACAGTTCTGCATAAACCTCATGCAGAATAGTTTTGTGGGCCTCAGAGAGCTACTCAAGTCAAGTGCCCTTATGGAATTCTATGAAAGCAATGTGTTACTTTGCTAAGTAGAGTCAGAAGTCCATAGCTGGTGACTGCAGAAGCAAACACAAACCATTAACTTTTTTTTGCTAAAGGGAAAGTGAGTCAGGCTGTGAGAAAGAAAACCTGTTTGGGGAAGGGAAGAAGTGTAAGACACAAGGAAAACCAAAGAAGAGGTCTGACAAGACTGATGCAGTCATTTTACTGGGAATTGCAGTTTAATCACCTGTTCTGTCCTACCTGGATTCTCACGGATGTTCTAACCTGACCATGAGATGCTACATCAACCTACTTCATGGATGTGATGCGCCATTACACAATAAAGATCATCGCTTATACCTCTTCCCCTACAACTGCAATAATGTTTAAAGAATTTGTTTTTAAATCCCTAATGCAAGAGAACAGCAGGTTCAATAAAATCAACAATGTCCAGTTGTTTATGATTCAAAACACCTATCTACTGCCCTGCAGTATATGTTAAAATTCACCTTACCCAGTGGGTTCAGTTTGGTGCTTTTCCTGAAAGTGAAATGATAGCTACACTAATGTGCTCTGTATATCTCTAAAACCTATTGAAAATGTGCTTCTTGGTTTGATTTCCAGGGCAGTGTATTTCCTATGATGGACAAATTTCACTTCACCCAGATCACGTAACCCTAACCCCGCTAACAGGAAGGATGCTGGAATCCCAGCTTCTATGGGACACAATGCCTTGAGAAATTGATTTAAACAATTATTGCATAATTTCAGGATGTAATAAAACTCTTCTACACTAAACATAGACACTGAGATCCTGTCACACTTTTACATCGGAGGACAAATCATCACCATCAACAGCAACTGCAAGTCCCTGTATGAACCCGCAGGATCCCCTTGCTGTGCATGTGGAGGAAGTTGAAGATTTCTGAGGGCATTGCGTGGAAGCCAGGGCGAGGTTTGACATTGTCATAGTAATGGTGAGTTATAAAAATCCCTGAGGGGTTCATGGGGAAAGCCCAAAAGCCAAAAAGGTGGACCTCTTCGCAGAGCTCCAGAGCAGCAGTCACCAGAATCAATCCCGTGCTAATCCGCTTGGCACGCACCCCCTGACTGAGCCAGTAGCGTGAAACATTGATGAGATACTGAGGGTGGAAATAGTAGACAGCTTGCTGAGATTCAAAATCATCCAGCACATATTTGACCCGGATAGAGACATCCGTGTTGCGGGTGTTGTAGAAAGCAGGCAGCAACACAGATGCATTTTCATAAACCTGCAGCACATCATAGAAAGGCTTCCTCCATTTCTCCAGCTTATGGAATCTAAAGAAAAAAGGATGCAAGTGATGATCAGGTTGTGAGGTTCAATGTGACTTAAACAAACAAACAGCTTTCAATAAAAATTCCTTGACACAATGAAACACCCCTAATCTTAATAAGTAGGGCTGCTTGCAAAATTTCTTTTGAAATGATGTTTCAGTGACAAACAGAAAATGTATTTAGCTCTGTAGCAGGTAGGAAATTTGTCAGTAAAGTTTTGGTAAGAAAAAGGGGAGGGGAGAGAGAAAAAAATTATAAAAATATTTAATCTTTCTCAACCAGTAAATCCTTTGACTAGTGGTCAAAAAAAAAAAAAAGAGTAAAAATGTCCACAAAAATGTCTTCACTTATTTTTTCCATGAAAACTTATGTGGAAAACTTTCCTTTTTGAATGTTTTTATCAATTGTATTCAATGTGCATTAACGTACATCAATACCGGGGATTATACACACATTAATATCACATCGGAGCAGAAATTTTAATTAAACATCTAAAATGTACAGTTAAAAGAAGCCTGTATCTGTTGGGGCCAAATCCCATTCACATAACTCTTACTGAATGGATTCCTTGAGTGAAGGCAAGCAGGATGCACCCATAAGACCCCAGTCCCACAAGCATGTGATCAACACTATGCATGTGAGTGGTCCCTTTGATTCAATGGCAACACACAAAGCCCTGCTTACTTTAAACATTTGCTGCTAATTTCAATGGGACGTAAGCATGTGCTTATGTGCTTTGACCAGAATGTTGCCTATTACATGATCAATCCTTTAGGTCTTGTCTAACTGCAGCCAGATTTTCTGTGACACTGATGTTTGTCCAGTTTGCAAAGACACAGAAGGAAATTCTAAAAGGGGTTTAAAAAAATAAATGAATTGACCTTTCAGTAATAATGCTGGGGTTGACTGTCACGACGTCTGTCTTTACACCAACATCTACTGTATATTTCTCAGATATAGGTGGTAAATTGCATCTAAAGGAAAGAAGCAAAAAGCAAGTTCAAGAATGCCTTGCAGCTGTTCAGGATGCGAATATGGAACTGTGTTTAAACATTTGTTATAAACAGAAAAATTAGAAGTAGACTGTAAATTAAGCATCATGGTACACATAATCTGATGGACTGTGGCGTATTGGTCCTGCCTTAGTGTGGTGGGGAGATGGACTAATTTCTTGAGGTCCCATCTAGCCATATATTACTATGATTCTAAAATAAACTGATGCTTCAACTGCATGCTGCAGGTCATAAATTGTTGATGTCAGTGTTTGTAAAAACAACATTCACTCCTCCTCACTCAAGTGAATGCAAAATATGTGCATGCCCATTAGAAATGTCTATTGCTTGTTAATAGCGTTTTCCTCTTCTCAGTTCCTTGGCTTTGATTTCGATTATATTTATGGCCTGAAATATTTGGAGGAGCCTCCAAGAAAAACTAATCTCTCAGCCTGCAGGATTACTCAAGTATCAGCCTCTTTACTGTGGATACTTAAAACATTTTACCCCAAAGCTAAAATGTAAATTTAGGTAACACTGGAATTTACACACTTAATGCTTTCTGTTACCGTAGCATAGGAGCAACTCCAAATCTTATTTGTATGCATGCTCACAGCACCTCCTGAGGCAGGGCAGTGCTGTTATCCCCATAGACAGATGGGAAACTGAGGTATTAAGTGTATGTCCACTGGCAATATTAGCCCAGGCTCAAATTCAGGCTCAAGAAGAACTCCCCAATCCGTCCACACACAAATCATGCTAATCCAGGGCTCAGATCTAGGGTACCAGGGCCTTGACCAGGGTTCAAGCCCTACTGCCTTGCAGTGTAGATGCAGCCCCACTTAACTCAGGGTCCTGGAAGTCCACCAAAAAGTATCCCACAATCTCACAGACCAACTTCCTTTGTCCTGGCTATCCAAGAATCCTTAATCTACTCTATAGAAGCCAGAAGCAGCCACCCTTAGTGCACATCAGCAGCTCAGTAAACCAGCATTAACTCATTCATTGTCTTCTCATCACCAACCAGCTGCCATCATACCCTCAGAGAGCCTCCGATGCAATGGAGACAGACCCGAACAAGGCTTTGGCAAAGCCCAGTGCTTTGTAGTCATGGGAGCACAGATTGGTTTTGGGAACTCTCCGGTGCAAGGCCGGCAGAACTGTGGACATCAGTAAGAGGACCCGGAATAACCACACACAGCAGCACACAGCAAAGAGGCCGCAGCTTTCCAAATATGACCAGTGCAGGGTTAAGCAGCACAAGAGTGAGTACTTGAAAAGCAGGGATCGAAACAGCCCCTGGGAAACTCACCAAAATCATGTCAGTCGCACATGATACCTGGGAAGGTAGGTGCCATGGTGGCCCCAGAATCCAGTAGGGGGACTGCTGGGAGCCAGCAGCAGAGACCAAGTTGAGACAATGAAGTCACTTACTGAAACTGGTTCCACAGCAAACTTTGCAGCAGGAACATAAGTAGCACATTCTGCATCTCTGCTCATAGGAGCTGTGAGATGCTCCACCCTGTCCTAGGAAGAGCCTGCAGCAGACAGGACTGAAGTCACCCCTAAGCCCGGTAAATTTCTGGCTCCATTTTAATGTTTATTAATACAGGAATGGGAGAGATTTCCAGTCTATGAGCCAATGGGAAAGTTATGAGAAGCCCCAGCAAGCAGCGTGTATCAGCTAATGGTGGATTGTGTACCAGAGGTGTGGCTGCTCCACTACCACCAACACATGGAGTTCAGAAAGGCAAGTGGGACAGGTGAGCAGTAAAGAACCCATTCCAAGTGCATCTTCACTGGAAAGGCACAGATTTTTGCTACGGGCATTTTTTGTCTCTTAAAATAATAATCTTAAATGTTCATGCCTGTGAAGTTTGTGTCTCTGTAACCACTCTGTGGTCCACTGAGATGCCTGAAAATAGGGAATGCTGTTTGTGTGGGTTTGGGGAAATGGGTTCCATTCACAAATTAGTCCATTTCACTTGGAGGTAATCCATGCAATCCATAGGTAACAAAACAATTTCTTCTCAGTATGAGCGTGGTTTGACATTTTCTCCACTTGCGGGAGGGAGGAGGAAAGCTGTGGAGTTCTGCATGTTTCCATTCAGCCACAATCAGCTAATCCATACCCCCTCGCAAGTCCCCCACAAGCACATTCATCTTCCATTGGGCCATGCAAGTCCAGCATTAACCCATTCATTGTCTTCTCATCACCAAGCAGCTGCCATCATGCCCTCAGTAGCAGTGTGGGAGCACAAAGCATCCCTGACTGCTGTTGTCTGGGGGCACCCAGCTACAGCACTTTCTGTCCGTGTGCATCAATGCATCAGCCCTTTGCTGCCACTCAGGGGGAAATGGCTCACATCTGGCATCACACGGACCGTGAAGAGCACAGCAAGCCACAGTACTGCAGACAGCATTGATGACGCTGGCATCCAAACAGGTCTGCAGACATCCCAAATGGGATATCAATCTGCCAAAAGCACAGTCAGCAGCCATTCTACACCAGCTGAGTGTGTCATTCAACTGTCTTTTGCCAGGGACTTTGAAATCAATGTGCAGTTTCATACGCCAAGGCAAAAGGAGGTACCCAGGATCCCCCGGAACAACAATGGGGACAGTTACTCCATTGATGATCATGTCATTTGGTAGGAACAGTATCCCAGCCTGCCCATGAATGTAACTCCTGATCACTGGCATCTTGAGCTTTTCCAGTACAACACACACTGACATTCAAAAATCCCCTTTGGGTGTTCGCAAGGGCCTGCATAACAACGAAGTAGGACCCTTTCTGGTTCGTGTGCTCCTCAAGGAGAGCAATCTATGAGCACATGAGCCCCATCAGTGGCCCTACTCCAGTTTGGAAACCCCATTCTCTCAAAACCAGCAATGTAATGCCTGCCACTTTGCGATAAACCACATGCCTGATTGTCTCAGAAACCTCCAGGACCACTTTACTCACTTTTCCACTCCAAACTGAATTGCAACAGACCCGTAGTAGTCTGGGGTAGCCAGCTTCCAGATGGCTATAGCAATCCGCTTCTGGACTAGCACGTGTCTTTATGCTGGGAAAGTCACTTGCAAAGCTCCAGAAATGTGCAAAAGTTCAGAGCCCATGACTGGTCATCCCAGGTCTACATAAAATGTGATCCCACCAATCTGTGGTTGTGGCTTCTACTTCAGAAGCTCTGGTCTGCTCAGTGGGCATCAGAGGCTACACAGAGTATATTGAGAAGCCATCAGTCAGTTTGAGTCTGCCATGACTGCGTACTCTTCCTCTTCCTGCTCCCTTTATGGGTCTCAAGACGCTGCCAAAATGGGCACCACCATCTCACAGAAGTGCTGCCTGTTTCCTGACAAAGAGCAAAAGTGCAAGCAAGAGAAGTTCTTCACAAAGTGTCTCACCCATGTTGCTGGCTTGAGTAGCAGGAAGCCCACTGACCCAAATGACTGCTTGGCAGGTGGTTCAAACTTCTTGTAGTGTGCTGCATGGACCGTTTTCTCGGTGCAACATGGTCAAAGGGCTAGGGCAGCCACATTTCAGGGGGCCTAGGGAGTCTGGGATTTGGCTGGTTTGACTCCGGTTGGCTGAGTATGGACGTCAGAGTCCCAGGTTTGGGCCTGTGTTAGAAAATTCTTAATCACAATAAACAATCAGGATAGACACTCAAGTCCTGGGTTTGCTAACCCAGGGTCAGTTGACTTGAGTCCCATTAACCCTGGGATTACATTGTAGTGTAGACATACCTCAAAGACAGGGTTGTTGTTTTTTTACAGTATTGAGCTACTGAAAGAGGCAGATGGAGCCCTAGTGAGGTTTTCAAAAGCACTTAAATACCTTTACAAATATGACCCTAAGTGTCTTGCTCAAGATCACACAGGAAAACAGTGTGGAGCAGGGATCTGAGCTTGGCTCTTCCAAGTCTTTCCTATCAGGGCACATGCTTTTAATGTTTAGGATTATGAAATTAGTAGTCTTATGTAGTTCCAGTAAGATCTGAGGCTGTTTAACAAGACGACAGTATTGACACTTTGGAGGGAATGTATTTTAAGATAATAATTCATACATTCATACTACAGGTTGAACCTCTTTAGTTCAGCACCATCGGGACCTGACTGGTTCCAAACCAGAAAATTTTCTGGACCATGGGAGGTCAATATTGTCTAGCAGCATTACCAACACTTCCACTGCTTAGTGGGCTATTAGAGGACATTTAGGGGTAAATTGGAGCTAAATCACAGCACAGAACTAGGACTAGTTGCTGTAAACAAACTTTATGGGACTGCGGGAAACTTGGCCATGCCCATGAAAAGCAGACATCCAGCTAACTGAAATCATTCCGGATGACAGATGTTTCCAGCTCAGAGAGGTTCAACCTATAGTGTCAATATCATTTCAGAGCCTAACATCATTGTCTATCCCTCAGCCATGGGAGGATTGCTAGGAGATATTTCTTCTCCTAGTTTGTCCAATCTGGTTTTAAATTTCTCTAGTAAGCTGAGTTCTACTAGTTCCCTTAGGATCTTACTCTATAGCCTCTGAAACCTCACTTTAGGAAGATTCCCCAAATATTCAGCCTCAATTTTTAATTTTCTTAATTACCCAACTAGTAGCAAGTATCAGTTCAGAGACATATCAGGGTAAATTCTGTGCTGAATTATAAAACATCTTATACAAATAATGGAGTCAGCTTAAACCAACAATATTTTTTGTGCAAGAATCATAAAAAAATTCCCTGCCAGGGATCTACTCCAAATGTGTCTGATGAAACAATGAGTAGTCCTGTGGCACCTTAAAGACTAAGCAATTTATTTGGGCATAAGCTTTCGTGGGCAAAGACACAGATACAACAAATGCAGATGAATCTGACAAAGAGGTCTTTGCCCACGAAAGCTTATGCCTGAATAAATCTGTTCGTTTTAAGGTGCCACAGGACTCCTCATTATTTTATCAGCTACAGACTAACACGACTACCCCTCTGATACTTGTCAAAACATGTTTAATGTGTTTCAGTGTAGTTTGCCCATTTGGTCAGTAGGTGGAGCTAGGCAACAGTAACTGGCGGTAAATGGAAATTACATATATAGTCTGAAATAAAATCCATTCTGGTCTATATTTATTTTATAAGTGGGGGAACAGTTTCTAAACATAAGCCTCCCAGACAATGTTAAAAGAGGCTTTAACATCATTACCACTGACTTCTTCAGAATTCTCTGGATGTCCTTCAACGTATTTTTGAGCAGTTTTTACGGCAAAGTGAGATGATAACCATCCCCCAGTGCAGCAGTATGGCATCAATTCAGGAAAACATGCCTATTCAGAGCTGAACTTCAGCACATGCTAGCGTCAAAGTCAACAGGATTTAAACACGTTAAATCCTGTTTTGAACAGACTTCTGGACTTGAGCATGTGCAGAAGTGCATTTCTTAGCCAAGGCCTATCTTCCTTCCTGCCACTTTCTTGGCATGAGAATCCTACAATTGTTTCCACTGAAATTTAGTCACTTTTTGGCATGTTCCTTCTTTTGATTTGATCAGCCCCCTCAGGAACCTAATCATTGGTATCAAAATAAACCCAACTTCCACTTTTTATCTTGATCCTCTTCCATCTCTATGGACAGGTGCAGGCCAAACACTGGCAATGGAAAGTCACTGTGCAACAGAAATGCACAGATCACAGAAAATAAGAGTAAAAAAAAGAACCACAATAATAAAAAAAAAGATTATTACAACCGAAAGTGGTGTTATGCAAACACTAATATTATGCTTTCTACTGTGCATACTACCATTCACCTGATCATGGTTGGCAATCTGATTTCATAACAAGATCAGCTGCTTATTTCAATCAGAGTGACAGGAACAGTCTTGATCAATACAAATACGTGGGACTCTGTATGAAATCTGTTTTGGTTACCCCCTGTCCCCAGAAGAATATAGCAAAAATAGAAACTAGCCCGAAAAGCCAAAGAAAATTATTAGCGGCATAGAGGAATGGATTAAAAAGTGGTTAGTTTGGGGAGGCTACAAAAGGTGACATGACAGAGGGGTATAAAGTAACAAATAGTGAAAAGAAAACTCATAGGGCGTTTCTATTTATGCTTTGACACCGAATGAAATTAAAAGGCAGTCAGCCAGAATCTGATCTCATTTTCATCGTAAATCAGTGTAACTCATTGACTTTGTTGTAACTAAGATCACAGTCCAGTCTAATAAAGGTAAAAATGTAAAAAGGAATATTTTATGCAACACAATAGTTAATCTGTGGAACTCACTGGCACAAAATATAAGCCAGACAAAGAAGTTAATAGGATGCATAGAATCACAGATTAGGGTTAGAAGAGACCTCGGGAGGTCATCCAGTCCAACCCCCTGCTTAAAGCAGGACCAATCCCAACTAAACCATCCCAGCCATGGCTTTGTCAAGCTGGAACTTAAATACCTCTAAGGATGGAGATTCCACCACCTCCCTGGGTAACCTATTCCAGTGCTTCACCACGCTCCTAGTGAAATAGTTTATTCCTCATATCCAACCTAGACCTTCCCCACTGTAACTTGAGATCATTGCGCCTCATTGTGTCATTCGGTACCACTGAGAACAGCCTCTCGCCATCCTCTTTGCAACCCTCCTTCAGGTAACTGAAGGCTGCTATCAACCCCCTCCCCCCTTCACTTTTCTCTGCTGCAGACTAAATATGCTGATTTCCCTCAGCCTTTCCTTGTTAGTCACCTGCACCAGTCTGTCAATCATTTTGTTGTCCTCTGCTGGACTCGCTCTTATTTGTCCTCATCCTTTCTCTAGTGGGAGGCCCAAAACCGGACACAATACTCCAGTTGTCACCTCACCAGTGCCAAATAGAGGGAAAAATCACTTCTGCAAGCAGTGCTCCCACAAATGCAGCCCAAAATGTCATTAGCCTTCTGTGACTGGAAAGAGACTAAGAGGATGAGATACAATCTTTTATTATAACTAACTTCTGCTGGGGGAAGGAGACAGAGACAACTGTCAGAAGGGCTTTTTGTTTCTGGCTTTTCCACTAGCAGAAGCGAGTCCAATAAAAGATATAATCTCACCCACTTTGTCATCCTGAGGTCCACACAGCTACAATACTGAATACACTGATATAAATAATAAATATAGCTCCCCCACCCCCGAGTTATTATAAGGAGGATGAAAATGTGTAGGGATATCAGCCATCAGGACATAAATCAGCAATTAACTGTGTGGAGTTAGGAAGAAATTACCCCCACATACATGTCATTTCATGATTGCCTATTAGGTGGTGTTTTCTTCAAAACCCTCAGGCCTTTGTCAGAGACAAGGAAGTTCTTTAGCTGAACCACGTGACCCAATCTTGAAAATTCTATATTTCGAATATGTGTGCTATTTTATTTGGTACTATACAATGCTAAAAGAACTGTATGATAGGACGATTACCGAAATACGAAATCTGCACTGTCAATCTCCCGTCCACATCTGCTGTCCTTGAGAATCCCTCCATTCCCAACCACAGCACATTTCTTAAATTGGGAGCGATAGTACGGCATGTCCTACAGCAAAACAAGAACAAACCAGTCACTTTCCTGACACATGCAGGTATCAGCAGTTCCCTTTTCTGCAACTGTATCTAGAAAGAAAATCAGATAGGTGGAACAATAATAATAATAATAATAATAATTAATAGGCAATTACCGTTGGTCCTTCCCTGGGGTCCACCACAATACTTCTTATACGAACTGACATGACCATTCTCATTATAGTTAGAGATGCTTTGGGCAACTAGTTCAGGGGGAGGAAAAAAAGTAAGAACAACTGACCCTTTAGGCAATATCTAGAACTGAATGTGTAAGCTTCCACAATGTGAGAGATGGTCTTTCACTTTTAGTTTCCAGGTGGAGACCAAAACCATAGATTCAATCTATCATAGGCATTATACTATCAATTGCCTAAGAAATAACTGTTCATCTGAGAAAAGCAAGAATAACCTCATAAACATGCACTGCTGGGCTGTACTGTTACTCTTATGGAGCAGAATTTCCTAGAAATGAGTCAAGAGCGGGGAAGGGTTTTGGCAAACATTTTTCCAAATTTAAATGTAAATTTGATTTGACTGTTTTCCACGGATCTACAAGCCCCACTAATGACTCACAAAACAAATAGGAACTTTCAGCTCAGAATTCACAGAAAGCTGACCATGCATTGTCCCTTAGATTGTGAAATGCGCAGTTCAAAATTTGTGCAGTTCTAGTTAGTTACACACATCACAGTATTATTGCTGATGCAACAAACCAACACAGGCCCTGATTCAGCAAAGTGCTTGCTTAAATGCACGCTTAAATTTAAGCATATGCCTTTACATCCTTGGTTTTAATGGTTTTATTCATGTGTTGAGAATTTGTCATATTCTTATATGCTCAAAGCAATAGGGATTGGATTACTTATCTGCTTAACTTTAAGCATATATTTAAGTGTTTTGCTAATATGGAGCCTTATTGGGTACAAATCAATCCTTCCTTTTACAGTGGGCCATCAGCACACAAGTCTCAAGTAAACCTAGGACTTAAATGGTATTTAAACAGTACGTAATAATGCCAAAAGTATAGCAACAGGAACATCCTACTGACCGCCTGACCAGGATGGTGACACTGACTGTGAAATACTCAGGGAGATTAGAGAGGCTACAAACACACAAAACACAATAATAAGGGGGGGGTTTCAAATATCCCCATATTGACTGGGTCCATGTCACCTCAGGACAAGATGCGGAGATAAAATGTCTAGACACCTGGCCTCGCGCCCAGTGTCTTGGCTGTCTCCCTGCGCACCACGGGATCTGCTGGTAGCTCTGCATTTGGGATCCTGGCTGCTGCCCCATGCACTAGGGCTTTGCTCCTGGCATCAGCTGGGGGGGGGGGCGGTGGGGGAAAAGGACAGAGGTAACAGCAGAGAGTGTCAGCACGCCCACTCTTAAAGACGTCTCCATGCCACTGGTCACCAGGACCAGACAGTATTCACCCAAGAGTTCTGAAGGAAATCAGAAATTAAATTGCAGCACTTCCAACTGTGGTATGTAAGCTATCGCTTACATCAGCCTCTATACCAGATGACTAGAGGACAGCTAATGTGACACCATTTAAAAAAAAAAAAGCTCTAGAGACAATTCTGGCATTTACGAGCCATCAAATCTAACTTCAGTACCATTCAGATTGGTTGAAAATATAGTAAAGAACAGAATTATTAGACACACAGGGCATGTCTACACTACACGGAAGATTGACACTGCCACAGTCGAGCTCACGAGGTTTGATTTAGCAGGTGTAATATAGACCTGTTAGATCAAACACAGTGGGTGCCTCAGTTACCACCAGTACTGCTACTCCTCACAAGGAGTAAGTGAAGCCAATGGGAGGATTTGCTCCCATTGACCTCCTGCTCTGTGGATGGGGATTTAAGCTACATCAACTCCAGCTACGCAATTTACGTAGCTGGAGTTGTGTATCTTACTGCAACCTTCCCCTGTAGCATAGACCAGGCCATAGGTGCACATGATTTGTTGGGGAAGAGCCAGCACGGCTTTCGTAAATGCCTCATCTATCATTAGAATTTTCTGAGGGAGTTAACTAATATGTAGAGAAGAGTGATCCAGCTGGGATTGGTCCTGCCTTGGGCAGGGGGCTGGACTTGATGACCTCCTGAAGTCTCTTCCACCTCTATGAGTCTATATAGCGTACTTGGATTTTCAGGAAGCCTTTGACAAGGTCCCATACCAAAGGCTCTTAACCAAAGTAAGCTGCCCTGGGATAAAAGGGAAGGCCTCGTGGATCAGTAACTGGTTAAAGACAGGAAACAAAGGGTAGGAATAAATGGTTGGTTTTCACAGGGGAGAATAAATAGCAAGGTCCCCCAAGTATCTATATTGAGCCTGGGTGTGCTGGTCAACATATTAATAAATGATCTAGAAAAGGGATAAACAGTGAGGTGGCAAAGTTTGCAGACAATACAAAATTACTCAAGATAATGAAATCCAAAGCTAAGTGTGAAGAGTTACAAAGGAATCTCACAAAACTAGGACACTAGACAACAAAATGGTAGCTGAAATTCATTACTGATAAGTGCAAAATAAGGGGGGATAAGCTAGAGGTCTATAAAATCATGAATGGTATAGAGAAAGGGAACAAGGAAATCTCATTTACTCCTTTACATCACACAAACAGGGGTCACCCAATGAAATTAATGGGGAACAGGTAGCTGCATTCCAACACAAATCAGATACGTTCATGGAGGCTACGTCCCTCAGAGTATATTAATCAAGATGGTCAGGGACAAAGCCACATGATCTGGGTGACACTAAACTTCTGACTGCCAGAAGCTGGGGCTGGACAATTGCAGATGGATCTCTTGATAACTGCCCTGTTCTACTCATTCTCACTGAAGTATCTGGTGCCAGCCTTTGTCATAAGACAGGATACTGCACTAGACGGGCTGGAGCACCCACGGAAAAAAAATAGCAGGTGCTTACCACCCACTGGTAGCCCAGATTCCCCCCTGCACCCCAGTGCCTCCTACCCAAGGGTGGCCTCCATTGAGCAACTCCTCCCCCTCCTCCCAGTGCTTCCCGTCAGCTGCAATCAGCTGTTTTGCGGTGTGCAGAAGGTGCTGGGAAGGAGGAGGAGGAGGGGTAATAAGGCGCACTTGGAGGAGGGGGCAGAAAGAAGTGGGGAAGAGATGGGGTAGAGGTTGGGACTTGAGGAGACAGGGTGGGGGAGGGGCTGGGCCTGAGATGGAGCCAGCTGGAGCAGATGACAACTAGATAATGGAATAATCAAAAGGAATATCGTATGTGAAATAAAGATGCTGGTAAATTGAACAAGGATGTTTGCAAAAATTTCATAATGTTGGTTAAAGGCTGATTACTATATAAAATTGTGTAATGCAGCAGCTACAGTGTGCAGTTTTAGCAAATGGACAGAGACATGTAACACACCTTTGGAAACATTCTGAAGATTTCTTGATTGATATGGAAGATTCCACTAGTATCCACTTCATATTTCAGTTTAGATCCCAAGGGAGTATTTTTCTGTGTGGTGAACAGAAAGGCAGGGGCATTGCAACATCTTGACAAAGTAGACCTGCCAAATGAACAATAGGTGAACAAGTTTACATGAACCAACAGCATGGGTTAAAGCAGTTTTTCTTAAACTTTTTAAGACCGAGAAACACCAAACAATATTTTTCTTTATGAGGGACACCAAAGATTTTTTGTTGAGAGAAAAAAAAAGGTCGGGGGGAGGGGGGAGGAAAGGTTGGGGGGAAAGTTATTGAGAAAAAAAAAGGGTCAGGGGAAAGTTATTGAGGAAAAAAAGGTCACCTGCCCCTTTAAGGGCAGCCATTTTGAATTCTGTTCTCTGTAGCACACCTCCAACTGCCTTGCGGCACATCGGTATGCCACGGAACATAGTTTAAGAAACACTGGGTTAAAGCTAAGGGTTACAATGAGTATTGATACACGCAGAAATTGCGGTCCCAATGATGTTATGGTTAATGTGCTACTCTCACCGTAGCTTTAAATATACAGAGGAGTGAGTGCTGCATGCCAAAATGGGATCAATTTCTTGGTTCATGTCTTCCATTTAATGCCTTTTCTACTTTTGTCTTTGCAACAGAAATCACTGAATTACTCCCAGTGTGATCCCAGAGCATGTTTTGTTTTCGAGCCAGTGCCCATATCTCTGATGCTACCATATCCACAGTGATGGATAGATGTGCCCAAAGTTAAAACAACACTTTGGCTTCATCCAGATATTCGCCATACAAGACTGTGTTCCAAAGCTGGCTTCTGAAATCACTGTAGATGAACTTCAGCAAGGACAAAAGATAGAGTGGTCTAGGGATAAATGGCAGAGCTCTCTGGAGACCAGAAGCTGAGGAGGCCAGAGAATTGCAATTGAGAAGGCTAGTAAGGAAAGCTAATCAATGGAAAGAGCTCTGAATACAGAACAAACTATCAAGATTTTTATTCTGAAGACCAGAGGGCCAGATTTTTGGCCGGGGTAAAGCAGTGTCATTAGTGAAGTCAGCCTACTGGCAAGCAGTCATTTACACCAGCTAAGAATTTGGTCAGCACCCTTGACACAAAGAGCATCACAATTAACTATGGGTTTATAACTGGAGCACAGCAGTAGGAGGCAGGACTCCAGTGTTCCATTCTGTGGTTGACTCCCTGTGACCTTCCATAATCTCTCTGTAGACACATTGTGCCCATCTCTCTTCTCTCTGACATATGCTGGGGTGGGGCTTGAGCATAAATTTCCCATCTTCCACACAGAGGAGAGTCATAGGTGTTTCTAGAGCTTCCCTGCACCCATACCCTTCTGTGATCCCTGACTTTTTAAAAATTCACACAACCAATACCTACTTAAAAGCATTGGTCTCCCAATCATAACAAACGGTAAAAAGTAACGGGCCTCTTCATGTTTTACTTGGTCTTTCATAACCATTGATATGTGATGACATCACTCTTTTACAATCGATTACATTGAAACTCACCCCTGTTAGTTTCTAGTAACTATAGTCTCATTAACAGAGCCCCTTCTTACTTGAATAGGTTGGCTTCTGTCACATTCATCTCCCATTTGCACATCTGTAGGCTCTTCCACCTGTCAAACAATTCCGTTTGCTTTACCCTAAAGACAAAGACAAACACTTCTGAGTGCACTTTTATTAAATTCACTTGTCTCCATGCATAACACTGCACTGATGATCAATGTAAGGGTTATTTGATAAGAAGAGATAGCTAGGCCACATGAAAGCTCTCTGTCTAAAACCTAATTCCTATTTCATTAGGAGAGTGGTGAAGCACTGGGATGGGTTACCTAGGGAGGTGGTGAAATCTCCATCCCTAGAGGTTTTTAAGTCCTGGCTTGACAAAGCCCTGGCTGGGATGATTTAGTTGGGATTGGTCCTCCGTGTAGCAGGAGGTTGAACATGATGACCTCCTGAGGTCTCTTCCCACCCTATGATTCTACGTATGACCAAAAGCATCCCTGTATTCATACCATGCACATTGTAATAATCTTTGTGCAAAATATACCTTGTGAGGTGTCATTTAAAAAAAACCTAACACCACACCGATTGTCAGTATTCTTTTGTAATGGATGTACCAAATGCATATGAAGCATTATGAGCATAAACTGAAATTATGACGACAACAGGTCTTTCAGACCAGTTTGGGGAGTGGCTAAACAAATTTCTCAAGGACAGAAGACAAGCTGATGATGCTAGTCAGATGTCCACATTGATTGACTATTACCTGTCAAGTGACCATTCTTTGCCAACAAAGGGAGGCGGGAACAAAGCAGTCTGCATTTTAGCAAAGAACAACATGGAACCTTGTTCACCACAAGACTCCACGTCTTCTTCTTCTCAGCTGGAAAGAACTTTATCTCAGGGTAACTCTCAGACAAATGCATTGGAAAGGGTGACTGGACTATAAAAGTGAGGGGCAAAACAACCCCATCTTACCTCCCTCACCTAAAATGACAAAATGCCCTTTGACTTTGAGGGAGATCTTGATCTGAGAATTTGGTCAGCCCTGTTGCTGATAACATGTGGTAAGGATTTTACCGTGAACCAATTCTGGTTTATTAAGTTTTTAGCTGCTAGGAAGCACTTTAACTTTTTTTCTCTTGTAACTATTTGTGCATGGATGACTTATACTTGGACTCACTTAAAATCTCTCTCTTAATAGTTAAACGAACTTGCTTTATTTTTATCTATAACTAATCCAGGGTTGTGTGTCAACTGAAATGTTTGGTAACTCCAGTTAAAACAGCAAACTGTTGACTTTACAGGGGCAATGGACCTTTAATATCTGAACTGCCCTGGAAAGGGCTGGACAATGCTGAACACATGCTTTGGGGAAAATGAGGGACTGGGAGTACGTTGGGGTCACCCTGCAAGTAGTAACCAAGACTTCTGGAAGCCAGCAGGTGATTGGTGTGTTGCTGACAGGCTTCTGGGATCAGATTTTCTAGGCCAGGACTGCCCAGACACTAGGGGTGTAACCTGCATGCTGGCAAGGTGTTTGCGAGTGGCCCAGCTTGAGAACGACAACACTAAAGCATTGTGAAGCACAATCCCTCACGGGTTCGGATTGCACCCTGGAATGTGACATTGTGGTTCTTCTTATTGTCATTATTTCTACTACAGTACTGCCTACAAGTCCACAGCCAGTACACTGTACTAGAAGCTGCACAAACACATTCCCTGCACCCAAAAGCTTACAGGCTAAAGAGACAAGGCAGGCAAAGGGTAGCAGAAGAAAGAGAGGCATGGAGAAGGGAAGTGACTTGTCTAAGGTCATGTAGAAATCAGTATAAAAGATGAGGAGAGTCCAGCACTGTCTGAGTCCGGTCTCCTATCTACTAGACCACAAGCGTTATACATTTACATTAAAGACAGACCCGGAAGCCTGATTAAGCAGTGGCAGTTAATGTGAAGACATACATCCTTTTTATGTCTGTTTCTTCTAATCACACTTCTACTTTCAGATTCTCTTCCTTGGACTCTGGAAGAAACCCGGAGAAATAGACGTTTAAAAAAAACCAAGGTGATCTCTTGTGTGTGATTTTCGGAATTCCACTTGCACTGATTGCAAATTTATGGACCCACAGAGATTAGATCTGGGAATTTCAATGGGCCTAAGGAAATTCGGTGCCCAGTTTCTTTGGCTCCTTTGAAAATTCCATGCTTAAAGTATGAAGCCATAAGTTCTTCTCTAAGGCCTTGTCCACACAAGGAGAAGTCAGCCATTAGATAGCTGTACCTTTCCAAGCCCCTAGTCTACATGTAAAACCATTATAAACTGTTTTTTCCACCATTACAACTTAACCCTGCTGGAAACTGGCAGAACACATTATTATTATTGGTTATTTATCTTGCTGTAGCATCTAGGAATCTAGTCATAGACTAGAACCCTTTGCGCTAGGCATTGTACAAACAAAGAATAAAAAGAGAGCCCTTGTGCCAAACAGTTTAAATCTAAGGCCAGGTCTACTCTGGGGGAGAAATTCAACTTAAGATACACAACTCCAGCTCTGAGAACAGTGTAGCTGGAGTCGACGTACCTTAAATCAAATTTCTGCAGTGGCCCCACTGTAGGAGGTTGACAGGAGAAACTCTCCCATCAACTTCCCTTACTCCTTGCAATCCCATGGTATACTGGGATCAACAGGGGTGCCATCAGCATTTGATTTAGTGGGGCCTTACTAGACCCACTAAATTGAACCACGAAAGATTGATCTCTGGGTAAGTACAGACAAGGCCTACGTAAGTTGTCCTGAGGCCAAATGAAATGGATAGATGATTTGCTTATCTACAGTAAGGACATGTCCCCATTTGAGCTGGGATTCCCAGTTTGCATAGACAGACCCGCACTAGTTGTACTCAATCTAGAACCATAGGCGTGCGCACGGATTGTGCCGGGTATGCCCAGGCACACCCTAATGTCTCGGGCCGACTAGCGACTGCTGGATGAGGAGGGGGATTTGAGACAGGGAGCCACAGACCCTCACTTTCCCCGCGGCCATCTACGGGGCACTTTGGGGCAGAGAGAGCACTTGCACAGCGGAAGCAGCTGGGGACCGACCACAGATGCCGACCCAAGCCATTTTTGCACCCCAGGCCCCGCCCAGCCCGGCAACACTGTGCGACACCCCTTCTGCACCCAGGGCCCCAGCCCTGGCCCTGCCCATCCCAGCAGCACCGCGTGGTGCACCTTCTGCACCCAGGGCCCTGGCCCCATCCTTGGCCCCGGCCCGGCAGCACTGCGCGGTGCCCCTTCTGCGCCCAGGGCCCCGGCCCCGCCCATCCCAGCAGCACCACATGGTGCTCCTTCTGCGCCCAGGGCCCGGGCCCCGCCCCCAGCCCAGCAGCACCGCGTAGCACCCCTTAAAGTGAGGCACCCCGGGCTAGGGCCCCGCCGGCCTGTAGCTTGGGCCGGCTCTGCCTCCAGCCCTGCAAACTGGAAGGCAAAAGTCGGCTTAGCCGAAGGTAAGGTAAGGTAAGGTAAGGTAAGGTGGGGGAGGGGGAAAAATAGGGGGCAGGGGTGGGAGAGGAAGGGGCTTGTGCTGAGGGGAGGGGGGCAGGTCAGGAGAAGAAAGGGGAAGGCACTAAGGGACAGGGTAGAGGAGAGACAAATGCCAGGGGGCCAAGTGGAGACAATGAGGAAAAGGGCAGGAGGGGCGGTGTCAGTGGGAGGGAGGACAGGGTGATGCTGGGAGCGGAGAGGGTAAGGGCATTGGGGGCTAGAGGGGGGAGGAGGAGGTGCTGGGAGAAGGCTTGAAGGAAGGGGTGGGCATGAGGAAGGCAGGGATGGAGCAAGACGTGTGAGGGCACAGGGGCATGAGGAGAATGGGGGCAGAAGATGGTGAGGGGGTGGGCATCAGGGAAAAAGAGGGCAAAGGGGGCAGGGGCAGTGAGGGAAGGGGGAGGCACCAGGAGGGTGCAGGGGTAAGGGAAGGTGCAGGGCTAAGGGAAGGTGCAGGTGCCAGGAGATTCTGGGGGTGAAGCAGAAGGGCAGACACCTGCATGGGAGGGACCAGCACCAGAGGAGAGAGGCAGGGCATGTGTGTAGAGGGAGGTGTTAGGAGAGGGGATGAGGAGGGGTAGCTCAGATGATCAGAGTGGGGCTACTGGAGGAATGGGCACAGGAGGGAGAGAAGGGCTGGTAGAGGGGGGCTGGTCTCAGGAAGGCTGAGGGCAGTGAGAAGGGCAGGAGTCAGGACAGCAGAGGAGGGTGAGGGGTTTGGGGGCAGCAGGCACCAGGGGAGCTGATGGAGCAAGGGGAGCAGACATGGCAGCATGGGAAAAGGTAGAGGTTTATAAGATATTTATTAATAACTTGGGTGCCACAGTGGCACATCCAAACAAGCCACAAACTCAGTACTGGTGCATAACACAAAATTCATTCTGCTCATGGGAGGAAACTCTTAGAGGGAACACTTCCCCCAGCCTCTCCACCCCCGAGTTAATGTCACACACATTGGGTTAATGCAATTGCAGGATAGTTGCATAAGGGGGGTTTGGTGGGGGCCAAACTAATCCCTATTGGTAGGAGGATGGTGGGAAAAGTCCTTGGGGGGGGGGTGTCACATGACATCTTTTATTTCTGGTCATGTGTCCATCTTGCCCCGAGAGTGTTACCTCCAGAGGTGTGGCCAAAGGGAGTTGGGGTGTGGCCAATGGGGGTTAGGGGTGTGGCTAATGGGGGTCAAAGTACATTTTTTAAAAAGTCTTTGGGTGCACACCCTAATAAAATGTGCTGCGCACACCTATGTCTAGAACCTAAAAACAGCATTATGTACATAGGTGAACGGCTGTTGGCTTGGGCTAGTTGTCAGAGTATGTACACAGGAGTCAGATGGCGCTATACTTGGAGTGGCTATCTTGAGGAGCCACTTGTATTACTACAGACAAGTCTAAAGTCTACACAAGCTGGGAATCACACCTTCCAGCTCCAATACAGATGTACCCTCAGTGATGCATTGGGGTAGCTACACCAGTGGCTGGCCACTGAATGCGGCAATCAGGGCATGCCCTCAAAGCAACCAATGCCTAACACCCAACAACTACTCTTGAAGTTAATGGGAAAAGCCCCCATTGACTTCAAGGGAGGTTGGATCAAGCCCCTACTGTACCTCTTCCAGTTAAGGATTGTTCCCGGCTGTATTTTTGTTAGTGCTTTATCCAATCTAGTTTTATTTGTCTCCAGTGATGGGACTCTCTCCACTTCCCTTAGGGAAACTTACTCCATAGGTTTTTTTTTCTGAAATCTTAAATTTTCCTTTGTTTAACTTCACGCCACTGCACCTTGATGTACGGTAATGCATGGTTTCTGCCTCAAAACCCTGTTTCTCTGTTGACTGTCCCTGCACCACAGCCATCATCCTGCAGCTGTGCAGATCACAGCCTCATCATTATGGCATCTCTGCAAGCTTCAATAAGGAAAAACAGTGTTTTTAGCATGGGGAACCAAGAGAACATGTTTAAGTGTTGGGGAAGTTCTTACTGCTCAGCTGTTTCATGGAGCAGAACATAAATTAGCCTCGTGCTAAGAGTCTGAGTCAGATTGCTCTGTAGATTTGACATGAGAAGATTCTTTTATGTCTTCTGGGGAAAGGAAGAGGACTTCAGTAGTCAGCGTCCTGGGACTACCCTAAAATTCTAGAAGTTGCTTCTACCAATCTAGACAAGTTCATGTGTGGTCTTCCACATCCGGACCTAAATATTATGGGGATTCACAAATGCCTTGACAGACTAGATATGTGATATTCCCTTTCAGACTTTGATGAAGTTTGAGGTCTCTTTGAGGAGGCTGGATGTTGGTGTGTTTGAGAGCTTTGAATGTTACCTATGCTAGTTTTCAGTAAAATAATACTGGTCTTTTAAGAGTAGCTTTATATTTAACACTGGCATAAATTGGGGCTTTCCAGAGTGTGGAAGGCACTCTTAAAGAACTAGGTCATATAGTACCTTCTGTAACCCATTGGAGCACACTAATTTGGAAATCTTCCATTATCCCTGAGGGATAAATCTGGGAAAAAAGACTATTCCACAAGCACAATAGAAGAACCCAGCACAGTTAACAGATCTTTGCTGGATTAAACAACTCACAGTACCACAGTAAATACTAAAATAATATAATTATAACTGCACATCCAAAACTAATTCTATCCCATTAAATGGGAGTCCACTGAGTGCCACTGGATAAGATATAGAGAGGGGATTTGGATCAATTGATAGTTGGGATGTAAACGGGTAACGGGTAACTGGGGTAACCCATGGGACTGGCAGCCACCAACCAGCAGCTGAGCCCTGCAGTTAACCATATAACAAATAGAGTTTTTATCAGTTACACAGTTCATATTTTTATATATATTTTTACATCCCTAATCAACAGAATCATGCTTTGTGGCTGGATTGCCTAAATTACTTGACAAATGGAAACACACATGATATGATTCAGTAGAAGGGCCTAAGTAGACTATTACAGATAAAAACACAGGCTCCTTTGATTAATCAGTGTAACATTGAGACTAGCCCACAAAAGTGAATGTAAAGAACCCCATAGTCTCCACTGGGAATCAAATTCTTACTCCCCATTGCTTTGACCTGGAAGCTCAAAATCCCCTGCTCTTTCAAAATGTATGCCTGACCCCCACATCTTTAATCCCTCATTATACATGTGTTTATAACCCGTCTGAGCAATTACTCATACTTACATAGAGAGCACTTTCACCTCAATGATATCCTGTCTTAATTCCAGGCATTTTGTGGAGTTGTACTCAAAAGGCCCTTCATAAAACTCAAAGTACCTAAAGAAGAGCAAAGACAAAATAACGGTTACAAGAAGATTCTAGATTCTGAAACATAGGTTTATGTATCAAGGGAAGCATGCCTGAAACCAGTAGCAGTATTCCCTGTCTCATTTAAGACTGCAAGGTCTGGCCCCAGGACAAAGCAAAGTTATTATGCAAAAGCAAAAACACTGGTATAATGAGTAACTGCAAAATGCCACTTGAGTCAAGTGTCCCTGTCCCATTGGAAAGTCCAGTGCTGATGGTCAAATTGTCAAGAAAGAGCCCCTGCCACCATTTTCTATTTAGCCAATTTACCCATTTGGCCAGGTATTTAAAGATCTCAGCTCTTAGTCAGAAGTCACGAGATTTTCAAGCAGTCAGTACCCAATAGCACTGGGAACAAAAGTTGCTGGTAAGTGATAAGTATCTTTGAAAATCCATCGGCCTTCATTTAGATACCTGAATAGTTTCAAAGAACTTTCTGAAGATCTGTCCTTCATGTCTTTTTTAGGATGAAATCTACAAATTCTATCTGCGAGGAATAGTATTTTGAGTTTGGTTCTTCTTGTCAACATCACAATTTTAAGCAGTTGACCTTCTCTTGGAAGGTTCTTAGTACACATTTTTAATCTAAGCCCCTTTAATTTATAAAATGATGATTTAAATGGTAAGAAGTGGATTTAATCATTTAAATGGATTTACTAATCTACATCATAATAAATCTAATAATCCAGTTTTTTATGAAAACAGACAGGAGCACCTTGCTCTCTCAGTTAAACCTACCCACTGTATCCATTGGGCTGGGATGAAAGGCCAAATGAAATTAAATTTCCGATACTCAAATTAGACAGCAGAGGGAGCCCATGCTGTCTACCAAATTTCATGAAAACATATTAGAATTACTAAAAGAATAATGATTTTAAAACAAGCTCCCTATCTGCCTAAATAATTAAGTAACATTTCATCACTAAAAGTCTGTCAATCAAGATCGGTTATCGTTTAGAAGATATATAGCCTAAACAAAAGCTGTAGGCTTAATGCAAAAATTACTGGCCTGTGTCATACAGGAGGTCAGACCAGATGGTCATAATGTTCTCTTCTGACCTTAAACTCTATGAATCTATAAATACAGATTTCATTTGCTTTGTATTTTGTATTTTCTGTAATGGCAAAAAATACAAGGGTATTCCATTTTGTGGTTATACATTGGGAATGAAACCAGAATGTGGGTTGATCCCTAACTCATTTAAAACATTTTTAATTAAACTGGCATCAAAATACTGGGTTTCCAATAACTATTTATTTGAAAAATTCATGGAAAAAATGACTTCTCTTAGTAGTCCAAGTATGTAGTTAATAATAAGTGCCTTCATTCTGGGAGTTCATTTTGGGACATCTAATTTGGAGAAGTAATGAGCACTCAGAGTCCCCACAGAAGTCAACTGAAGGTAAGTGTATCCAGGACTTTGTCTATAGTCAAAGTTATTCCAGTTTAACTTTACTGATTTAACAGTTGATATGATTAAACCTGTGCAAATCTTTTGTGGACACACTGGCTACCTCCAGACTGCATCCCTCTGCATACAGAGGGATGCAAATCAAGCACTTCGAAAGTGCAAACGAGCCAGGGATTTAAATATCCCTGGCTTCATTTGCATACTCATGTTCGGGCACTGTGCCAATCAAGCGCCCTTTTGAAAGTGAAAGTAAAGTCTAGCCACGGCTCTGCCGACAATGGGGAGCTTTTTCGGCAGATCCTGTACTCCTCAAAAAATGAGGGACCAAAAATGTAGTGACAGCTGGCTCATCCGCAGGATTTGCACTCAGTCCCTCTGGCTAGCCACTGCTTAAGCTAAAGAACCAACCTCAAAGATAGGAGCAGACTCCCAATGCTCTTTATATGATTGGAGCACTAGAGGGAGACAAAGAGCCACACAGTATTCATGTTACTACCTATATATACAGCAAGGTCCTACCCCCTCCTTTCAATGGATATGAACGTGAGCCACCCTTTTCTCTCGTTGGTTTCTGACATCTCTTCGTTCCATTCTCTCAAGGCAATGCTGGTAACACTGTGGAGGGCAGAAGGAGTGAACAATAGCAGCAACTATAAACTGAAAGTCTGAGGATACAGCTAGACTGCGGGGGGGGGGGGGTTTCGGGATACCAGAGGTATCCTCAAAAAACTCTGCTGTGTCCAGGGAATGCGTTTGCTCTTCCACTTTTTTTTGCAGAAGAGCAAATGCGCTTTTTCGGAAGCCCCTGTATTCCTCATTCCACGAGGAAGAAGGGAGCTTCCAAAAGAGGGTTTTTTTCCCAAATTTGGCCCAGTCTAGATGGACCACATTTCAGAAAAGCCTCTGTCGACAAAATATCAGAAAAAGATACACAAAATGCGGAGCGCATTTTGCGTTTTTTTTTCCGATAGATCCTTGCAGTCTAGCTGTATCCTGATTCTCCTCCAACATCCTTTGACACTAGATTTGCAACAGGGCAGTTCCATTAAATTCACTAGAGTCACTCCTTACTTAAACTATTGTGCGCAAGAGGTGTGTGCAACCCTGAATGTGCACATTTCACTCCATAGCTAGAGGGTGAAATGCAATACCATGTAGACATCCACTACAAGGTAGGCACCACTTAGTCCATAGTGGGTTATTGTGGGACGTAAGGAGTCGGCCAGGTCCTAGCCTTCTGCACAGGGCTGAATATCACCCCAAATGAACAGAATATAAAGAAAGGCCAGGTCTGCACTAAAGGGGAAGGTCCAATTAAGACACGTGACTCCAGCTATCTTAATTACATAGCTGGAGTTGACGTATCTTAATTCAAGTTTCCCCACCATCCCCACAGCGGGAGGTCAATGGGAATATACGCAGGAGCAAGAGTACCAGCCACCAACAGGGGCTCCCTTTTAGTTCTATTTAGTGGGTCTTTACTAGACCCGCTAAATTGAGCTCCAGAAGATTGATCATGGCAGCACTGATCCTCCCCTAGAGAAGAGATGGCCTAAGTCCCTGGGAAACAAAAGAAGTTGTTAAAATCCAGATGAAATTTCTTCTTTCCCGTGCTGTTCTCTGTCAGCCTCCTAAAGTAGAGAGCCCCAGCTCCAATGTCAAACATATCACATTACCGTATGGCAACCCTCCGGGGGAGCGGGGAGGAGGAGGAGGAAGAAGCTGGCTTCTCTTACTGCTACCAGAGAGGGAAAGCACACTTTACAAGCTAGGTATGAAATGTCCTGAGTCCCAGAGAACCCTCTGGATCATTTCCTGTTTACACAAACAGTCCTGCCAAAAGCTGAAAAGAGAATGGATGTTATATAAACCGGGGGAAAAGAGGTGGGGGAAGGGATTATATTAAACTAAACAGTGCCTACAGGATGAAAAGTAATAGTGCTATATTTATAACAGAGGAACTCCACTGAACAACGTTTTAAGAGAGGAGAGGGCCATATTGTGATCCTCTTGTTTTCACTGGGCAGCCCCTCACTTCTCAAATAGCCCCATTACTTTCAATGGGATACTGTGAGACAAAGGGATTTGCAGCCTGGCTCCTTGGGCTGGCTCCTACATAGGCAACTTGTGAACATATTTCCTGAGGGGGGAGGAAGAGCTGAGCCCTACCTGCACTCGCCCCATACTGGGAACTCCTGGCCTGCAGAGCCAGGCCCAGCTCTCTGCGACAGCCCTTTGCCCTAGCCGCTCACAGATTCGTCTCCTACCATCAACTGTTACTTAATCAGCACATCTGCAGGCAGGTGGGCCCCCCACCCAGCGACCTCCTGCCCCCTTCCTGGCCTTGTTACTGCCAGACATGGGGCCTCAGGAGGAGTCTTCTCTGCCCCAGGCTCATCTCCCCCACCCCCACCACTTAAGGATCCTCCTCACTTCTTCAGCCAGGACTCTCCTTCCCCTCCCCCCACCATCACCTCAGGAGCTCCCACTTCCCATCCCCAGAAAGTGCCACTTAAGAACAAGCACCCCCTGCCTGGCTCTAGGTCCACCTGCCAGGAATACATGTGGGGCTATGCCTACACGATGCCCTGTGCTGCTCCTTCGCTGGTGCTACCAGACAGAAACAGATTTGGGGGGCTGAGGCCTCTTTCACTGCATATAGCCCCCCTCCTATGAAAAGGGTCACACTGACATGCCTGGAGCCTAAAGTCCTCTGCTCAGTTTCACAGGGGGTACGTCACAGGCAAGGGCAGCCCAAGCTTCCCGATGCTACCCTGACAGTGTGCTTCTGTGCCTAACCTGGAGGGACCACCTGGAAGAGGGAAAAGATGGCTACTCCTATGCCAGTCCAACTATTCGTCTCTTGCGTGAGGCTACCAGAAAAGCGCCAATTATGATGTAGATGTTGGTACAGCAGGAACTCATCTAAAACCTGCTCATCTCACATAAGTCCATGAACAACCATCACATGGTGCTTGGGACACTGTTGCTCTGAGATGGATTTGAACAATCAACCCAGAAAGGAAGCCCTCTAGCCCCAGTTTATCTAGTCCCCAAGGCCAAGCGGTAACCATGTTAAAGGAGCACTGAAATAGTATCTATTACGTGGATAGTAAAGTCCTGTTTGCCTTTCTTGCTCTCCAGGACCATTTGCTCTATTGATTTGCTTTTACAACTCTCCCCACCCAGTTGCAGCCTCTCAGATAGATTAATAGAGGCAGCTTGCTGAACACAGATAGGCCTCTTCCTTCCGAACTGCTGTGTGTGGTGCTTTCCCAGGAGAGGCCCTGTATCTTCACCCACTCACTGTATTACAAGTGCAGGTTCTGACTATTAACTCCCACTCTAAATTATGCAGTTCCTTGGAACTGATGGGGCACTAGGCTTTTAAGTAGTATAATTAGCACAAATCGGTAACATGACAGAAATCTGTCCTCTCTGTTCTCTTTGTTAGTCTAACCTTGACAGACAGGTAAGAAATAAGAGTGGGATACATTTTATTTTGTTTCAGGATACTGATTACTCTGGTGGACAGTCTCAGTGACAGACACTCTCAACCACAATCCCCTTTGCCCCTAGGGCCCAATGTTCTAACTTCTCAAGAACAATGATCATTCTTCCAATAATTAAGACATGTTTTTACAAGGCATTCCCAGAATATTACCTCTCCCTGCTTAATCTCTTTTCCTCATCTCTGGAAACCCGAGTAATTTATGTCATCATCCCGCACTGACCACCAATCAACTGAAAATACACACCAATGCAAAAATATACACACTGACACAAAAATACACAACTCTTCACGTAAGTCCAAAATGGTGCCAATGATAGCAAAACATACAGCCCACATGCAGAAAGAGACAAACATACTTAGTTAGACTTTCTCATAGTGGTACCGTATACCCCGTACAGCCCACATGCACAAAAAGACAAACACACTTCGTTAGATTTTCTCATAATGGTACCCTATAATCTTTGTTCACATACTACTGTATGTACATTCCATTCACTTTTGGTTGTCTAATATTTGATGCCTATTTCTAGCATCAAAACTCAGGTCATAAGGCCACACCCACTGCTGCAAGTGCAGGAAGAGGATTCTCTGCTTATAACTCTCAGTAGTGAAATGAAATGTGATTTGCACTGTTGTCTTCCAGCTCTGACTAGCTGAGGCTTTGTCCCTCTCTAACCTGCATTTCTCCACCGTGCTTTCATTTATAGCTGTGCATCTTATGAGTTTACTACCCAGAGAAGGAATTGTCATCACACTCATACATTAGCTGTAGTAACTCGGCACTCTTCGATCAACTGCACTTAAGTTACCTCTTCTTCTTGACCTCCGAGAGTTCCTTGGTCCTGCTCCAGGTATTATGTCTGCAACCTCAGCCCTGCCCTAGAAGGGATCTACCACTGGGACATGGATTCGTTAGATATGGTGTGCAGATTTTTTAAATAGTGTCATTATCAGATGTGTGTCTTTAAACAAGAGCTTTCTCTTCTACTGGCTTCTGCATCTAAGTCACCATGCTCAGTTTATGATCACTGCGAGTCACCTCCACAGGAAGGGATCATAATGCCAAATGGACAGGACTATGATCTCCCTGCAGGAAGAAAAAGTTTTTCTCCAAAATCAAATGCCTTCCCGGGCTAAGAAAATGAGAAGTAAAGAGGCAGATCCTGCGAGGAAATTATGAAGTTCTAAATAAAGGGAAAGCCCTATGGAGGATCTGAATGAGGGCCCAGTCTCGCTTGCCTTACTCTCGTGAATAGTTCAGGCAAGGTTTGGCCATTAACAGGGTGTAACAGGGTCGACACTCACTTCATGTGAGCGCCCCCATTTGGCAAAGTGTGGGTTCTTGTACTGCCTCCATTTTAAAAGCTTAGCGGCTACCCAGCCCTCCGACCCAGTCACACTCTGCATGATTTACAAACCCCTTCCGGGGTACCCCTCTAACAGAGGCCCATCCCAGTGCCCTCTGTAGAGTGTCTCTCTATTGAATGCTGTTCCCTTCATTTGTTGCCTCACTTTGAACAAGAGTGGTGTCTCGAGGGCTTCCCCTCCTGGAGACAACTCTGTTGCCTTTAGCTCAAGGCTTCACTGTTAAGTCCATCAGTCAACAGCTCTCCACTGAGAGCAGTCCCTGGTTCTGCCAGCCAGCCACCCCAACCTTCTCCCTTCCAGGTCTGGGCTGCAACTAAGCTGCTGCTAGTTGTGCAGCTCCTCTTGTAATCCTTCCTGGTTCCTGATTGGCTGGCTCCTCCACAGCCACTCTAGCATGCTGGGAGGACTTCTCTATGGCCCTTTCTCTGGCCTCAGGGCTTGGTCTGCCCTGTCACACAGGGATTTCAGGATCTGGCCCAAACCAAGCGATAAATGTATTATCTCCTTTTAAATTCTGACCCCAAATATGTTAGCCACACAGTAACACTCACCTTGCACATTACATCTTCCAACAGTTGTCCAAATATAAATGAATTCTCACCCTACCTCTGAAAAGTTGGTAGGTAGATAGGTAATTTCCTAATTTTACAGATGAGGAAGCTAATGCAGAGCCAGAATGAGGACCCAGGAGTTCTGGGTCTGCTCTCACTTTACAGCAATGGAATCCTGTTAACTTGAATGACATTGAACCAATAACACTGAGTGCAAAGACTTTGGCCTCTGATGGTTAGTGAAATAACCTTTCATCTGGTGCCTGTGAAAGAAAACACCCGAAAACCTGTCACTGCCTTATGGCATCTCCTGCTTCCAGAGCAGCTCAGAACTGGGAAAGGAGAGGGAACAGCACGGCATGTGGATCAACTTACATGCCTCGAGGGGAATGAAACAAAAAAGTCACCTTGTTTTGCATGTGGCTTCTGCAGTCTCATAAACTCAGCAACAGTGGTGACAACCTATCAGGTCCTGGGAAGGTTCTTTAAAGTGAAAAAATAACTTGCTCAGGGTGGCGTGTATTGTAATAACTGGGCCTACAAAGCTCCCCTAATTGAAAGATTAAGTGTAAGGAGGGAGTAAAAGTTCATAAAATGCCACAGCATCCTACAACAACACATGTGAACGGAAGAAGGTGGGAAAGGGAGACAGAAAGACGAAATTAGTCTAAACAAAAAAGTCCTAATCAATTAATTCAGAAACTTGGTTAACACCATGCCCGGCAAACAAGAAAAGTATGAGACTGAAAATCAATATACCCAAATTGGTGTGTGACAATTAGGCCAAATTTATAAACAAAATAAAAGGGGAAGAGCTATTCCAGCTGCTGCCTCTTTGGGGGTCCTTAAAAGAAAACCATGTGGAAAAGCAATTAAGAAGCAGTAGCAGCTGTCTGCCAAAAATTCTGTGACTAAAGAAAAGCAGGAAAGTATAAGCTTCATCATCATGTCTGCTGCCCCGCTAACCCCTAACACCCCGGAATCTACCACCAATGGGCTTTCTTTGTCCTGGGCCTGAGAAATGCCCTAACCATTCCCAGCCAATAAAAGGGACCCAAATGACATGGCCACCAAGATTCCCGATAAGCTGATTACCCACAGCTGCTTAATCAGCCCTACCCAGTCAGGCGCTAAGGGCTCTGCACATGGAGCTGCCTGATTAGGCAGAGCTGATTGAGCAGCTGTGGCGCTGCTTAGAGGGAACCTTGATCGCCACCTCTCCTGGCTCTAGAAAAATCCTAGATGTGAAACTTGGTGCGTATCCTTATTCTTCCTTACCTTATTCCTTCTCTTCCCTATCCTTCACCTTTTGCCTTCTTTTTATTAAAAGTCTGGCCTAGCAGGCCAAGACTGTATATTTTGCAACAGTGCTGTAAGCCTGTTCCCAGAAAGGCAGTGAAAACTACTGCTGGACCACAGCTGCAGCCCATGAAGGCTTATGCCCTAATAAATGTGTTTTAAGATGCATCAGGACTCCTTGTTGTTTTTGCTGATTGAGACTAATACAGTTACCTCTCTGAAACTTTTGGTAGGAGTAGGAGTGGGAATTATGACAAAGCAATCCTTGAGAAAGCATCAAAAGTTCAGACTAGAAGCCCATTGGTTGTCTTCTCATCCAGAATAAACCTTCCCTGCAGATGACACTATATAAAAGTACGGATAGCAATACCACAGCCTCCAAACTGTGGGTCATCTTACATGGCTATTGATTGCTCCAAGAATGACTTCTGGTAATATCAACAGTAACATGGATTGTCACGCAGTATCTTCGGAAGGTATGTCCAGGACACCATGCATTAACATCAGTACAACTTTAGAAATAATGTCTTCAATCTGATTTTTGGAAACTCAGAGACTTTGGTCTCTTTTTGCTCTCTCTAGGGTGATGCATCAATACTATAGCAGCTCCTCTGCGACATACAGTGATAAGGGATGCTGGAGGGAAACCTATTTTAATTCCATCCTTTCAAAACTCTCTCATTTTGAATACATTGCCGTTTGCTTATTGTAATCAACTCCCATCACTCTGATTGAAATAAGCAGCTGATCTTGTTATCCATATGACCACCGGGGGTGGAGGGCTATCAAAGTACATGGAAAATCTTATAACATCAGTCACTATGTTTGAACAATGTATTTTTTTTTCATTTTCATTTTTAGCATCACAGGCTCTTCCTGGTTCTTTCTCATGAAGAATTTTGGTCCCTTCTCTATTCAGAGTCCAGCAAGGTGAGAGACAACCCTTTACTACTATCCTGGTCAAGAAGATTTGAGGGCTAATGCCCTAGGAACGCTGCTATAAAAGGCAGGAATACGTCAGATGCATCTACCTACCTACCTTACAGCGTATCTTTAAACGGTCTATTGGGTCAGGATTGGGTCTAAAGTCAGTATTGCTAGAATGCATATTTATACAGGTTGAACATCTCTAGTTGGGCACCCTTGGGACCTGACCACTGCCGAACCAGAGAATTTGCCGAACCACAGGACGTCAATATTGTCTAGCAGCATTACCAATGCTTCTACTGCTCAGTGGTCTCCTAGCATAGTGTTTCTCAACTTTTTTTTATAAAGTACCCCTTTAAAAAAAATTATAAGCAACCCCTTTTTGAAAAAAAAAATTATAAGTACCCCCAGTACCTACAACATTTTTTTTTCAGACACACAACATTTTTTTCTGCCATTGCAACACATTTGTTTAAACAACTTCATTATAGCTGGGTAGGCAATGACATTTTTGTGTGTAAAAAGTGCATAAATAATAGAGCACTATAAAACTTAAAACAAATTTCAGTTGTCTTGATGTACCCCCCAGACTTCTCCCGAGTACCCCTAAAGGTACTCGTACCACTGGTTGAGAAACACTGTCCTAGCAGACATTTAGGGGTAAATTAGAGCTAAATAACAGCACAGAACACTGGCAGCGAGGACTGGTAGCTGTAAACAAACTTTATGGGACAACCAGAAACTTGACCATGCCCATGATGAAAAGTGGACATCCAGCTAACTAATACCAGACCACAGATGTTGCCGGACTAGAGAGTGACGGACTAGTGAGATTCAACCGGTACTTGCAATGACACCCTTATTGTTCTGTGATCATTTATTTTCAAAATAATTAAATAACAGGCACAAACTGCAATATGCAAATGTACTCTATGATTAGGGACTTAAATTCACAGCTGTGAAAAACAGGTTACAGACTATGAAATCTGATCTCCCCTGTGAAACATGCCTATTGCGGGTGTCGTCAGTCAGGCGTCCCGATGGGTTCCCAACAGGTCTTCTACTCCATCAATGATGACAAACTTTTGGCTTCATGCATGCATGTGTGTGTGCAACCCTTGTCTAACATGTTAACCATGCATAATTAATAAACACAGACTCTGAAAGAGCCCCCAGACACTACAAATCAGATAAGGATTGAAAACACCCAGCTAGATTTATTGCCAAGCGAAGCACAATAATAGTAGTCAGTGAATGGACTCCCCTCTGCACTACTATACATACGTACACCGTGACAATGGACTAACACCCAACTAAACACTCTGGATTTTAGCTTCCTGCCATGGTCAGCTGACGACCATGCTTTGGGGGGCACTTTTATACAGAGGTACAAACAAGTGACACATCACTCCTGACGTATCAGGTTGCCACCTTCTGACATTACCTAGATTCACCCATTACCTTGTACATGGGGTTGGGACACTATCTATTATGCTGTCAGTTCAGACCCTGTCCTGAACCTGGGTCAGTCTGTTATTGATATCTATGGAGTGTTTATTGGTACCTAGATATTTCTTAACGAGGTGTTCTGTTACGATCCCTCTGGAATGTGCTTACGTCTGTGCCTGGCACCTTTTGGAGTTTTTTATGCTTGACCCTGCTTGTACTATTTCTTGTTAGCCAAGCCTCTTTCCTGCTTGCAGTTTCACTGAGCAAAAGTCTTGCTCACTAGATTTCAGGCCTGCTGTTTTTATGTTGCAGACTCTCATCTTACTACAGCAAGAGCTGAAGGCTCCTACCATGCACTAGGCTCCAGCTTCTAGTCCCAGCTAGGCTGGTGAGGGACAGGACTTCCTCTTCCCCTGAAGGGGCTGCTCCCAGGTCTGGGTCAGACCTACCTCTGGGAACCTCCCATGGCTATGCAAAACTCCACAGCTGCTGGCTGTGAGCCCAGCTCTGAAGGCAGTGAAGAAGTGACGACCCACCTATACACTGCACCCTCATTACTGCTGTGCATACAGAGATATATTATTTGTATACTTCATGTAGCTCTGCATTAGTCACAGGTGTCTTAGTTTTATATAATTATTATAATATCTATATAAATTGGTATAAATATTTACATATACATTTTACAAGAGGTGATACTCTATGATAAACTACAGTCTATGCGATAAATCACATTTACCTTTGATAACATCATCTACTTTGTGCTCACTACACACTTCTCCAGAGACTTATATCTGGACTTCTACCTAGAATTAAAATCAGCACACCTCACACCAATGTAATTTAGGTGGCAAGTGTTACCTACTAGCCCTGTGCTCTTGGGGAGCCAGGGAGTGAAATTCATGGAAAACCATCCTTCCCCTAGGCTTCTGCTAGAATCAGACAAAGCAATGAAAAGGCCAGGGAAGATACACCTAAACTAATTAAGGAAACACCTCAGCCTCATCTGCATTGAAGATAGAACAGAGGGATATCTTATTAGCATACAGAATGGAGACCAGCTCTTCCAAGGCAGGAACCTCAGTGAACTATGGGATACCAAAAGCAGAGAAGCACTGCCTGATGGGAAATCTCTGCTCCAGATGCTAATGAACCTACGCCTGCTCACATCCAAATTAGTCATTATCAGACCAATTCTAGTAACGATCCTATTGACGTCCAAAATACTGAAACTGCCCAGTTGCATTGTGAGCTCCTTCAAGGAACATCACCCATAACCAGGTGTGATCAGTCTCTATTGTCTCGCCTCTATTTCTCTTTGAACTATTGTCCTATCCCTATAAAAACTCCTATCCTTGCCCAAGAAAAACTGTTCTGATACCTGGATTTAAACTATATCAGTTCCACTGAGAGTTCATCTCCTGTCTGATCGTGCTGGGGCCTCTGGTCTGCTCACCTCCTGCCCTCTGGACTCCCGGCTCCCATCACCATCTGGGAACCCCAATCAGTGCTAGCTCCACGGAGTGGTGAGATCTCTCTCTCTCTCTCTCTCTCTCTCTCTCTTTCTCTCTCCCCCCCCCCAACTACCTCTCAAGCATAGCCTCCTGACCCTGCCCTGTGTAAACTGTTATAACATTTGTAATCAGTTTCAATTTAGATTTAATATTTTAACTGTTAGATTTAATATTGTAACTGTTTTCACTACTTAGAAATAAATAATTTTCATTGTTAAGCTGGTTGCTTCTCTCTCTTTTTCTTTCTCTTTCGCTCACTCTTCCTCAAGAGGTGTTGTTTTGGCTTCCCCATTCGCTCTGTAATGTTTCTTGTACCCAAGCTAAAGATCCCTGTAGTGCCCAAAATCCTGGGGGATTTGCTCATCATGTGGTTTACCAGTGAATGATTGTGGTGTGAAAGTGGGGATAGGGGATGCTGAATCTGGGGGCTTATGCCGATGGCAGCTTAAAGTGCTGTTTAATCCAGCCCACTGAGTCCAAAGGCTCATGAGGGTGCAGAGTGGCATTGCTGTTAACCCAGCCTGCTGAATCCAGAGACATATGAGGGGTCAGCTTGTGAGTGCTGATTACCCAGTCCTCTCAGACATGCTTTGTTAGTGGGTGTGAGTGTCTGTGTGTGTTGCTAAGGTGGGAAGAACCCCGTCCTGAGGAACCTAGTTCCTGCAGAAGAGCTCCAGTGGGAGGGGGAATTGGCAGCAGGGAGAATTCAGCTCCATATGAGAGCACAAGTAAGCACAAGCAGCACACTGATAGAATTGTTAACCTGCCCCCAGCCCCATAAGAGTAACCCTAATAAATGAGCATACCCCAGAGTATTGGGCAAATCTGGTAACATAAGTTCCATACTTGGTAGAAAGAATGAATTGTTGTTGTGGAAGACATTTTTAAATAAAATATCAGCAGTTTAAAGATGCTCAGAGTTTTGGAGTGTTTGGATAAGTCCCTGGGAAGTCTAATGAACAAAGGACAAATGAGGTGGGTCAAAGGGGAAATGATAAATGCAATTTATCACATAGCTCTGCAATTCACCATATGGTTTCTCCTCCAGGTATTTCATACATATGGTTCTGATTTTCAATTTACAGTCACATATTATGTGGGCCTATGATTAAGAGAGAAATTTAACCACAACACAAAATCCTAATGTCCCAACTCGATGAACATTCGCACAGGCACTTGTCACTGCACTTCTGAGGGGTCTGAAATCCAGATCTGAATTGCACATTTACAGCCGCTTTGTATAAAAGACTGACTCTCAACTAGACACTCCTGAACTTTTGGGGGAATAAGCAAGTTGAAAATCAGATCTTGATTCTTAATCTCAAACCTGTTTTCTTTGTAACTACTTTGAATAACATAGTCAAGAGTTCTTGCTCTCCAACCCCACAAAAAGGGATAGTCCAATTGTATCTGTAAAGCAGTGGTTCTTAACCTGGGGTGCACGCACTCCCTGGGGGTGCGAGATGACCTTTCTGGGGATACGAGACATGCTAGATTTTTATGATATATCTTAGGTTTAAAGAACTGACCTACTTCAATGATTTTTAATAAGGGGTGAGAAAACATATTTTGAGAACCAAAGGGGTGCAGGCTGCAGTAAGGTTAAGAACCATTGCTATAAAGGGTGCTTAGATGAGGGAAATCACTACCTTTAATCATAATCAGTAAGAAGATCTCTTTGTGTCTCATGCTTTTTCTCATATGCCAAGTGCCCAGACTGAAGACTTTGAATATGTGGGTTCTAAATATATATGCAGAAAATATAAACAAAGATCAATACAACAAATGAAATTTTAAAATATGTCAATCAACTATTTTAGTCCATGGGCTAAAAATACAGTTGTATGGGTTCTCTTCAGAAGGCCCCCTTGTCTAGCTAAACAGAAAGAGCAGCTGGTAGCACTGATAGCTCGAGGATCCTAACAGGAATTGGAGAGCTGCGTTAGTTAAGTGTGACTGTGTGATTTTGGCGGGCCAGCCCTTGTACTTCCGTTTGCCTTTGAAATTCTGACAGCTCCCTAGTGGTAGTGGGGCACAGTTACTGAAATACTCTATGATGATATTTCACACAGAGTTTAATTTATCCAGACACTCTAGCCATGTATTTATACCCAGGAAATAGAGCAAGCTTGGCTTTTTTAATCGTTATTACATTTTTCACTTACCTGTGTTTCCAAGAGCATCCCATCTATACACTGTACCTGATGCTGCAAGGTGTTCAGCAGCCTTAATTCCCTTTGCAGTCAATGGAGTCACCATGTGTATAATCACCCTTGCTCAAGCCCAACCGCACTACATACATAAACCTCGATTGCTTGAGCTAAATAACTAAGGCCTCTCGCTGGGTCATTCATCTCTTATACGGCCCAGCTTCTGAGGGTGGGGAGAATGACACAGACCCACATTCCCATGAGGACACACACAGCATTGACCCCAGTCCTGCAACTGAGTCTGAGCAGGTGCATCCATGGGGCTCTGCATGGGCATAAGGGTTGCTCCATGTGAACCTGAAAGCAGAGCTGGGGCCCAAATTGGTGAAATCATTTTATAATGTCGACTTGTCCTTCATATTGGTTTTAGCAAACAACTAGAACACAATGGGAGCAAAATAGGGCACTAGCATTTCTTCTGTAAAAGTTAAAATCTTTTGGGGATTTCAACTGGGGTTTCTTTAAGGAAAAAAGAGTTTTCAGAATAGAGTCAAATAAACGGAACAGTAACATCTTGGCAGAATGACTGTTTGTCTATTAGGCACCCTCACAATTCTACTACAGGGAATTACAATTTATGCATAAATATGGAGGGCTAGATTCACCACTATGCTCTGGCTGCCTTGCATCACCAGCAACACCCAGAGTGGCCTGGTGAATCCGGCCCCTGTTATATATGCGGAGACCTCCGCCCCCACACACACACTTTATACAAAGAGATCTACATCAAGTGGCGTTCTCCCCTCCCCAGTCATTCTCTTGTGTGTTGGTACCTGGTGCCTGTGTCACTGCCACTCTTCAGTGCGCCATCATCCGTGAAATTAAAGGTCCCGGTCCAATTTGCCAATTCCTCTCCACTCTGCCAGCTAAACTGCAGCCCTCTAATAAGAAAATGAGGCAGTTGATATTTCATGTCATGCATCTGATTACTTCTTTCCGCATCCCTGTTCCATTGTTTTCTTGATATCAGCAGATATAAGACGTTCACCAAAAGGGGGGGAGGGGCTAAATTAAAAAATTAAAATGTCAAGAGCCGTGAGGGGTTGTTTTATTATTGTTAATAGTCATGGCTTGAGCTTTCACTTTGCTCAGCCTGGTTTCACTAAATATAAAACCAAAACCTGTGGAATTAAAAGGCCAAATTGTCCAAAATAAGCTACTGCGGAGTGCATGCAAAATAAGTGTACATGGACCAAGTAGGTAATTTCGTACAGAGACAAATGGAGGCATGTGAAACCACAGGACTGCATGTGCAAAGAGCTTTGAAACTGGGCTCAGTTTGCAGTTTGGAGCAACAGGTTTAGCAAGAATGGAATTTAGATGTTGCCTCTGATTTGCGGGCTCTGCTGCAGAAAGGCTTGAGAATGCCTTCTGTGTCATTATTTGTGACATCTGATTGCTTGCCACACTGACATGGTGTTGTTCCCATTCTCTGACTGGAGAACTGAAGGGTTATAAACAAATATGAACCCTAGAAGCAGCTAGTGGTGCCAACTCTCATCATGACATTGGGCAGTTTCACAAAGCCCGAGCTCTAGCGAACCATGGACATACACGACAATCTCAGTTTCCATTTAAACTAAAAATGTTTCTGGACCTTGTGGTTCTGAAGGAAGGCTTGAGAATGTGACTTGATAACTCCCAAAAGAGTCAAAAGCCACAGCCCAAGAACCATCCTATTTTAAAAACAACTGATGATTTTCAAGCCAGTCCTATGATGTTGGGCACCTCACTCACGATTTTTGAACACTTGGGGGTGACCATACTGTTTTCCCAGTGAAAGTTATTGACCAGCGTGACCTTGCAGAAGCTGAGCTGTGTTGCAGCAAAGGAACAAGTTGTTCTGCTGTTTTATCAGGAAACTGGCAGATTTACCCAGCATTACTCGGGTCTTTAAGTCAAGTAATGGATTTGCAGGGGTAGAGGGGTTGGAAAATAACAGGAAAATGTACATGCTTTAGTTATATGATTGTAATTTTTAAAAAGGAAGAAAAAAGTTTGTATTAATAAAAGAAGGAAAGGGATTCAAACATTAGATAGAGTTTACTGGGAGACAATATTTGGAGATTTTTTGTCTTTCACTAGAATAAACAGGTTTTGTGCACTTCCCACTTTCGATGTAGCAACACATATATAGTTGTCCATGTCCAAAGCAATCCATTCTCAAATCCCCCATGAGGCAGCTAGTCTGGAGGAGGTGCTCCGGGGGCAGGTCCCAGACTGCCCTTCCTCCTACCCTGAAGCTGGTTCGGGGGGCAGGGGAAGGTTTCAGGGGTCAGCCCCAGCTGTGCTGGTCCAGGGAGAGTGGGAGACAAGACTCCACACACGCCCTGGCCTACAGCCTGTCCACAGGGGTAGAGAGGCGCTCCATAGATGGCCCCAGTCTCCAGCTGCACCCGCAGCCCTGCAGCCAGCCCGGGAGAGGGCAGTGCTCCAGGGGCTGGCCCTGGCCTCCAGTGCCATCCTCTCCCCCTCCTCCCACCTGCAGCCTGTCCATGGTAGGGCAAAGCTCTGGGGATTGTGCTTCCCAGCTCCGGGGTGGTCCCTGAGGGTCAGAGGCAGGGGGGCTGGTTGGCAGCACTTTTGGAGCAGAGGGGCACTGACTTGGTCTGGTGGCTGGTGATATGCAGAGTCCTGACCCCAGTGGCCCCTCTTCTTCTGGTACAACTATCCCCAGTGGTCACTCTGCAATGTAGCTGTCTCCCCATACTCGCTGCCCCCAGTGGTCACTGCACAGTATAGCGTCCCTCCTCTCTGCCCCCTCCCTTTCCATATTCTGGAAAATATTTCCAGTCCAGACATTGCCCATTTTCCTGCAACAACCAGACCCCGACCTTGCTTTAAGGTAGAATCTGCACAGCAAATGTGGTGGTCCTAGCTCTTACTGTTTAGGAGGAGTTCTTGGACAAACAGTTTCACAGACAGACAGATGCACAAACTCTCTATAATATATATTTAGAGAGACACTTACGGGCATTTATTTAAATGGGGGGTGTAGTTTGTTGTTTTTGTTTTGTTTTGTTGCAATAAGACGGACTGGGTGATCCATCTTTGTCCTTTTACCAGTGTGATTCATAGTTGTTATCTGCATAGGAAGTAAATTAGGAAGGAAGAACTGCCTGAGACATTTAAATGAAGGGTTTTCTTCCTTCAACAAGAAAAGAGTGGGCACAACTCTAGTTGTTCTCTGGGCCTGCCACCCTGTACAGTAAAAGTTGTGTTATCCAGCACTTTACCAATGGGAGAGCTACAGACACCAGCATGCGAACGGCCATAGGCACTTGCGAGAGCATCGGCACTGCGGGTAAGGCTGCTGGATGCAATACGTGGGGCAAGGAAGAAGAAGGAGGTTTGCCGCTTATCTCCAACTGGACCCTGCCTCAGCCAGCTGGAGCCGTGGGGGGAGGGTGCAAAGTGGTGTCCTCAGCACAGAACGAGTCCCCCACAGCTATGTTCCCTCAGGGGTGCACGCCTGCGCGGGTGTGCACAAAGAATTTGAAGCCCACCCACCTCCTGGAAGGTAAGCTGCTGGTGATGGGCTCTGTAGGAGAACGGGGGGACAGGATCGCATGGAGGCTGCCCACCTTCTCCCAGGCTGGGCTGCACAGCGGGCGGCTGCCCTGTATGCCGGGCCTGGAGCCAGAGTCAGTTCCAGCCTCATACGCAGGGCAGCCACCCGCCCCGTGAGCAGCTGGGCAGCCACCATGAGGCCTGGCCATAGCTCCAGCCCTTCCCCAGGGCTGAAGGTGTGGCTAGAGCGGGACTCATAGCGGCTGCCAAAGCTGGACCTTGGCTGCACCCCTGTCCCAGCTCCCGTGCACAGGGCAGCTGCCCGCCACGCAGCCCAGCCGGGGTGCAGTGAGGCAACCACCACACGGCCCTGCCCATAGCTCCAGCCTTTTAGGGTTGGAGCTATGACCAGGGTTGCGTGGCGGCTGCCGGCTGCTGGAACCGCGGGGCAGGCAGCTGCGGCCGGGGGCTGCTCAGAAGTGGGGGCGGGGGCTGCTTGGTCGGTGGGGTCAGGGATTGGGGCTGCTCCTGTGGACAGGGTTACTCCGGTGGCCAATGCCGTGTGGCAGGCAGCTTGGTCCGCTCGGCAGGGGGCTGCTCCAGCAGCTGTTGTGAGGGCTGGGACTACGTGGAGGGCAGCAGCGGGGGCTGGAGCTGCTCCAACAGGCAGCTATCCCGGGGTCCGGGGCTGCTCCAGGGGCCTGCTCCAGCCCTTCCCCAGGGCTGGCGTTGTGGTCAAGGCTGCATAGTGGCTGCCTGGCTGCTCCCTGGGCAGGCCACATGGTGGTGGTGGAGAGGGCACTGCCGAAGCTGGAACCAGGCTGCTGTGTAGCAGCTGCTCCCAAGGCCTGGATTAGAGCTGGGCTGTGGCGCGGCTTCTCCTGGGGCTGGGGCCCCCTGCATCCCTCTTCCCCCTTCCGCACCTCTCTTCCCCTCTCGAAGCCCCCTGTCCCTCAGGCCCTCTGATGACTCCCCCCTGCACATTACTGCCCCATCCCCAGCACCTCACTCCCTGCAAACCCTGGGCATTGGTGTCAGCTTCCCTCCCACAGGGAGCAGCCCCGGGGGGGTGCACCTCTCACCTTCTCCCCATGATGTGGGAGGGTGCTACCTGGGAGCAGGGCTTAGGGTCTCTGCACTGGGAGAGTCTCTCAGGGAGCACCACTGATGGGTACCACAGTGGCACCCATCCAAACAGACTCACATGACCTCATTATTGGCGCACAAGACAAAACTCACTTGGCTCATGGATGGGAAATCTGAGAGGGAACACTGCCCCACAGGCATGTCCTGCAGCCTGCGCTCCCCAGTTCAGAAGCTAGTAACAGCTGAATTGCACACATACAGAATGGGAAATGACTGCCTAGGAAGGAATAATGCAGAAAGGGATTGAGGAGTCACAGTGGGCCACAAACTATATATTAGTCAACAAGGGAACAGTATTGCAAAAAATCCAAACATCGTTCTGGACTGTATTAGCAGGAGTGTTTTAAGCAAGACACGAGAAGTAATTCTGCTGCTAAACCGCACTGATTAGGCCTCAGCATGAGTATTGTGTCCATTTCTGGGCACACCACATTTCAGGAAAGATGTGGAGAAATTGGAAAAAGTCCAGAGAAGAGCAACTAAGATAATTAAAGGTCTAAAAAACATGTCCTATGAGGGAAGACTGAAAGAACTGGGACTGTTTAGTCTGGAAAAGAGAAGACAGAGAGGGAACATCATAACAACTTTCAAGTGTCCAAAAGGCTGTCATAAGGAGAGTGAAAAATTATTCTCCTTAACCTCTGATGATAAAACAAGAAGCAATGGGCTTAAATTGAAGTAAATGAGGTTCAGGTTGGACAACAGGAAAAATGTCTTAACTGTCAGGGTAGTTAACCACTGGGATAAATTGCCTAGGGAGGTTGTGGAATCTGCATCATTGGAGATTTTTAAGAGCAGGTTAGATGAACATCTGTCAGGGATGATCTAGATGGTGCTTGTTCCTGTCTCAAATGCAGAGGATTGGACTTGATGAGCTCTTGAGGTTCCTTCCATTCCTATGATTCTATAAACAGCCATTCTCCAAACGTCTGTGTAAACAAAAGCCCATCTGTGCAAACAGCAAATAAGGAGGGAAACAAATATGTTCGAACCAAACAGCCAGGAGGGGTTCAAAGAAATGCTCACAAGCCTGATCTTAAAACATCTGGCAACTTCGACCCCTCGCTTCACTTTTTGTGCAACAAAGTGTTTACTTTGTGAACCCACTAACAGGTATTGTTTCAGTAGTTCTACTAGCAGGTTAGCATGGCAAACTAGCCTCCACACAGCTACTTTGATTATGAGTCTCCTGTAGGACACATCTGCGTGGCCACTGTCCACTTCCCAATCCATCCACTGTGCGCACTAGCCCGCAATGGAGTTTGAGCTGCAGGGAATCATGTGACTTTCATGTAGCTTTTCCTTTCCACTCTGCTCTAGTTGGAAATGACTATGCCAAGAGATTCTGATATAGCATTTAAAGGGTCTGATGCCAGCATGCTGCTAATTATTTCATATACTCATAATATACTATCGATAGAGTATCCATCATGCAGCTATCTTACTGCTCATTGCAGTGATTATTATTAATTTGTTTGGCACGACAGTCCAAAGGCAACAGAGAGGATCAGATCCCCAGTGTGCTAGACACCATATTTTTCCTACACTAACAGGTGATGGCAGCCACAGCCAAAATGTAAATACAAAACCCTTTATGAAATGATAAAATGTCATTCCCTCTGTAACAATAACTGTTTACATACATCTTTGAATAAAGACCAACAACCTCTAATGAGCTGAATACATCCCGCTGACCTTCCAAAGTGAAAAAAGGAATATTTAGCCAGTGCAAAAGTATATGCTGAATTACCATGAAATAGGGATATAAAATCCAGTTAAGTTAACCAGATAATTATGTTTAATGGGCTAGAGCGGCCCTGGCTGAGCTAGAGTGGCTCTCCCCTCCCTCCGACCCCGGTGACCGAGCTGGATTGCCCTCTTCCCCCACCAGCTCAGTCGCGGGTTGCTCTAGCTGGGCTGAAGTGACCCCAACCATGGTGGGCCCGGGGCTGGAGCAAAAGAACACTTCACAAGTCAGCATTAGTGATTTTGTTGCTTATCGTCTTAGTGACGGGAATGGGAAAAGGTAAGATAAGTCACTGGGACTGAAAGCTGCAACAAGGGAGAAATGAAATGTGGGGAAGGAGGGAAAAACAAAGAGAGGAAAAGAAACAAGAAAAGAGGGTGGGGAACAAAGAGGAAGTGAAAGCAGAAATAGTGGTCTGTAGCAGGGTTGCCTGGCCTCCACGGACCCAGAGCAGGAGGAACCCTTCACAGAGCCCTGATTGGTAGAGCCAGGCCATACTCACCCCTCCCACCAGAAATCAGTGGGTAGGACAGGAAATATAAAAGGTGATTCTGAAGGCTCAGTTGGGATACATGCCGCTGGAGAAGCCAGATGCCTCCTGTTTGCTCCCCAGCTGGGAGACTGCTGCCCACCCCGGTGGAGCTGGGTACTGGCCAAAGCCGCTGGAGCTGTACACCGACCTGACCACGGAGAAGTTGCCACCACTACCACAGGCCTGCCATCTGGGCGATCTGAACTAGCCTCTGCAGGACCAAGTACACCCCAAGGGGGAGGTCAGAAGGGGTCCAAAGGCAGTCGACTCTAGTCTCACTGCAGCACCATCTGTGTAAGTCAGTGTGTTGTGATCCAGTGGCAAATCCCTGCTGACATAGTGGAGTGGGTGGGCCTGCACTCCCTGGGGTGGCAGTTTTCCCCTTTTGAGGCCAAGGAGCCAGCAATTGGCCATGCGCCAGAGCCAAGATGCCTGAAGCCAGAGGCAACTCGTGAGGAAGATGCCAAAGGGGACACTGGCAAGGTCCCCCCGCCCCAGCCCAGGGAAGGTCTGGAACAACCTCTTCCCCCAACAGAGGTGGAACAGGGGACTAGTGAGGCCGGAGGGCCAGCACTGGCAGAAAAAGTCTACCATCCCACCTGCACCCATAACCCCGTTATAATTTGGGCCTTTCCACCATCCCCTAGCAAAGAGTTCCACAGGTTGACAGTGAAGAAATAATTTTGTTTGTTTGTTTTACATCTGCTGCCTATAAATCTCATTGGGTGAACCTCTTGTGGTATATTAATGAAGGAGTAAATATCATTTCCTTATTCTATTTTTCCACACCATTCATGATTTTCCAGACCTCTAATATATCCCCCCACCTTTTAGTCATTTCTTTTCCTAGTTTAAATGCCCCAGTCTTGTTAATCTCTCTTCATATGGAAGCTGTTCCTTATCCCTAATCATTTCTGTTGTCCTTTCTATTACCTTTTCCAAAACCAATAGATCTTTTTTTTAGATGCGGAGACCAGATCGGCATGCATTATTCAAGATGTGAGGCAATATGGTATTTTCTGTCTTATTATCTATTCCTTTCCTAATGATTCCCAATATTCTGTTAGCCTTTTAGACTGCCACTGCACATTTAGAAGATGTTTTCAGGGAACTATCCACAATGACTCTAAGATCTCTCGAGCGGTAACAGCTATTTTAGACCCCATTATTTTTGTATGTATAGTTGGGATTATATTTTTCCATGTGCTTTACTTTGTATTTATCAACACTGAATTCCCTCTGCCCTTGTGCTGCCTAGTCATCCAGTTTTATAAGATACCTTTGTAACCCTTTACAGTCAGCTTTGGGACTTCACTATTTTGAGTAATTTTCTATCATCTGCAAATTTTGTCACCTCACTATTTACCCCTTTTCTAGGATCATTTGAGTGAGTTGAACAGAAGTGGTCCAAATGCAGCTCCCTGGAACACACCACTATTTATTCATGATCATCTAATGATCCTTCAGTTGTAGGGTTGCCAGGTGTCTGGTTTTGAACTGGACATCCAGTATTTGAGTTTTCTGTTCGGGAAACAAATTGAGAAAATATAACTGAGAAAATATAAATGTCCAGTATTTTCTAAATAAGATGTAATGTAGATTGTGATGTAATGTCAAGTGTGTCCAGTATTTTTGTTGAATCCATCTGGCAACCCTCAACTGCTTGAATGCTCAGCCTTTTGTTATCACCCTGCCTCCCTCTGTTTATAAACAAACTTCCTGCCCCAAAGCCAAAGCTGGGAGCAAGTTGTAGTTAAGAGCTGCCTCCGGAGCTAATGTATGTGCTATAAGCAGACCTCAAATGTGAAATTCAGGGGTTCAAACTTTGGGAGAGGGGAGAGTACAGACCCCTTTCAGGCCCCTCCCCCAAATGGTGCCCTTAGGAGCTCTATCTCAAGCAGTGCTGTGTCTCCTCTCTCTTTCCCAGGCAGCATGACCAGAGGCTGCCTGAGAGTGATGTGATATAATCCTTTCCCCGTCCTTCTCTTCCATGGTGTGCACATGACCCCCGACTGCACCCTCACACATCGCCTATGCCTAAACCCCTTGCTGCTCGGGCTGAACAAAATTTTTGTTGCCCTGCACTGACTGATGGCCAGCAAACTTTGTAACTATTTGCTGCTCAATTCTGACTACAGGCCCAAGACAGAGACCCACTGCCCTGCCCTGTTTGAAGGCCTGGGCTACCTACCTGCTTGTCTGCTTGACCCTGAATACATGCCCGGGCTGTAGATTCTTGCTGTGCCACTAATTCTCCACATGAGGTGACACCCCCAGACGTAGTGAGGTGGACTGATCTCCCACAGATTCTGAGTGGGAGGAACCCCATTGCTTGTAGGCCTACCCTGAACCATTAGAGAGCCTAATTCTTCATTGGGACAGAGAATCAGCTATTCAAAAACACCCTCCTAAGATAAGTCTGCACTTTTCGGGGCCTGCAGCTGGTGGATTTATGACCATAAAATACCATTTACCTTTAAATGAGCACATTTTCCCACTGCATGATGTTGAACATGACAATAAAAATTTCAGACAAACAACAATGATAATTAAGACCTTAGTTACCACATCAATGCCATATCTTGCCCTTAATTTTTGTGAAAAATCTCTTTGATATCAGAGGCAGTTCCACTGTGGCTTGAGGGGGGGTGCATGATCCTACTTTAGATGCCAGTTCACAGGCGATAATTAACTATGGAGTTTGATCCTCCCGACAGAATGAGTTTTACAAACTTGTACTAGGAAGTGCTCACAAGTTAGTTCCCTGAAACAAAGAAGACTTGAAGTTTTCAGACCAGCAAATGTCAATAGCAACGTTTTGGCCTTAATCAGTAGCTACAAGGAATGAGCCAGCGTGTGGTTGAATGAACACTGAAGTAATGTGAAAATAATGGGAAAACAGAAAATTAACCCGGCTGCATAACTCCAGAGGGCCCATCAAGAGTGAAGTCAGAAACAGCAGGGAGCCTAGCAAAAGGCCCCTGGCAAAAAACCAGACAAGAAACAACTATTGCCTCAACTGAGGTTTTAGTAGCAGCTGGTCCCACACATGATCTGGTGCGGGGTAACACTGAAGGAAGAAGACAATCCCTCCCCTGACAGCAGGAGAAATCATTATGTTTCATACTTCTTCCAATGTCCTCCTCTCTCTCTATCTCTCTTCCCACCCCCTTTCACTGTCTTTACTCTCTCCATTCTTACCTTCACTCCTTGCTTATCTTCTACATGCATCTTATCCCCTACTCAAGGCAGAATTATCTAGTAGTCAGACACTGACAATGGAAACCAGAGAGCTCTGCCTTTCTAACACCAGCTCTGCCATGGACTCACTTGTAGCCTAAGGAAAGTCACTTAACCTCTCTGTACCTCAGTTTCCCAGAATTTAAAATGGGAGTCATAAAACCTACCCTGCAGGGAGTAGGGTTGGAGAGTCAATCATTAATGTTCATAATATGCCCTTTGAAAGGTGTAACGTGTATTCCTGGCTCATTAACAGATTCCCCATGTGATCTTAGACAAGTCACGTGGTTGATCATTCTGACTTCTGTCCTGCATCTGTAAATTAAGAAGAATGCCTGTCTAGTTCACAAGGCTGCTGTGAGGATAAACTCATTAATGACTGGGCTGCTTGAATACTGTGGAGATAAGGGTTAAAGAAAAAACTATGGAAATAAATAAGGGAGGAGGACTTTCTTGAAGGGGTGGATTGAAGCAGATCTAGAGAAGTGATTATTCCCCTTATTCGGCATTGGTGAAGCCATATCTGGATTATTGCATCCAATTCTGGGATGTGGACACATTGGTGAGAGTCCAGAAGAGGCAACAAAAAATAGATTAGAGGACTGGAGCACATGACTCAGGTGACAGATTTGGGTTTATTTAGTCAACAGAAGAAAAGAGTGAAAGGGGATTTGACAGCAGCCTTCAACTTCCTGAAGGGGGGTTTCCAAAGAGGATGGAGAGAGGATGTTCTCAGTGGTGACAGATGGCAGAACAAGGAGCAGTGGTCTTAAGCTACAGTGGGGGAGGTCTAGGTTGGATATTATGAAAAACTATTTCACTAGGAGGGTGGAGAAGCACTGGAATGGGTTTCCTAGAGAGGTGGTGGAATCTCCATCACTAGACATTTTTAAGTCCTGGCTTGACAAAGCCTTGGCTGGGATGGTTTAGCTGAGACTGGTCCTGCTTTTAGCAGGTGTTGGAGTTGATGACCTCCTGAGGTCTCTTCCAACCCTATGAGTCTATGAAGTGGGAGAGAAAGGGAATTTTGCTAGATGGAAGGATAGTATGGTAAAAGATGAAGAATGGAGAGTGAAGACAGTAGACAATGGAGACAGCAACAAGGTAAGAGAATTGGGAGGCAAGCAAAGATCAAGATTTGCTTTCCATATGGGGCAATTTTGTTGTGTGTGATACCCTGTATCACGTTCGCTTAGTTTCTCATTGTGCTTATGTTGGGGAAGGGAAGCTATCAGAGGAGCTTGGAAATAATTTAATTCCTAGAAGATCAGAGAATCACAGAATACTAGAATTGGTAAGGACCTTGAGAGATCGAATCCAGTGCCCTGCCCTCACAACAGCAACGTTTTAGATCATCCCTGATAGATGCCTCTTTAACCAGCTCTTAAATAGCTCCAGTGATGGAGATTTCACATCTCTCTAGGCACTTTATTTCAGTGTTTAATAACCCTGACAAGAAATTTTTCCTAATGTCCAACTTAAACCTCTCTTGCTGCAATTTAAGCCCATTGCTTCTTGTCCTATCATCAGAAGCCAAGGAGAACAATCTTTCTCCCTCCTCCTTGTAACACCCTTATTATATATGTGAAAACAGCTATCATGTCCCTTCTCAGTCTTCTCTTTTCTAAATGAAACAGGCCCAAGTCTTTCAGTCTTTCCTCATAGGTCATGTTTTCTAGACCTTTAATAATTTTTCTTGCTTTTCTCTGGACCTTCTCCAATTTCTCCACATCTTCCTTCAACTGTGGTGCCCAGAACTGGACACAAAACTCCAACTGAGGCCTAATCAGCGCAGAATAGAGCAGAAGAATTACTCTTTGTGTCTTGCTCACAACACTCCGGTTAATGCATCCCAGAATCACGTTGGCTTTTTTTGCAACAGTGTCACACTGTTGGCTCATATTTAGCTTGTGGACCACTATGACCCCTAGATCGCATTCTGCAGTACTCCTACCTAGACAATCACTTCCCGTTCTGTATGTGTGAAATGGATTGTTCCTTCCTAAGTGGAGTACTTTGCATTTTTCCTTATTAAATTTCATCCTATTTACCTCAGACCATTTCTCTAGTTTGTCCAGATCATTTTGAATTATGACCCTGTCCTCCAAAGCAGTTGTAACCCCTCCCAACTTGGTATCATCTGCAAACTTAATAAGTGTATTCTCTATGCTATCATCTAAATCACTGATGAAGATATTGAACAGAACCAGTCCCAAAACAGATCTCTGTGGAACCCCACTTGTTATGCCCTTCCAGCATGACTGTGAACCATTAATAACTACACTCTGAGAATGGTTATGTAGCCAGTTATGCACCCACCTCATCGTCACCCCATCTAGTCACAAGATGTGTTGCCACTATAGCAGCACCAGCAGTGTCTAGGCCTATGGTGTCCAACACACTAGCCATATATGGCTCTTTGGCCAGTTGAGTGTGACTATTTCTTCAGAACTGGTTGGACACCACAGATATAGGCAGACCATCTACTGGAAACTCCCTCCCCCGCCCTCCTCCTCGGGTGCCTACAGCAAGGTGAGCTTCAGTATTTCTGAATTGTCTGGATGATAAAATAGTGTGACACATGAACGGCACATTACCTGATTACTTTAATAGTTTCTACGAATCAGGTCTTATGCTTGGAACCATCATTAGATCTACGCTCAAGGTGCAGCAGTGCAGAAAAATAATGAGACAAGGGAGGGAGATACAAGGGTGCATGTGCCTCTAACAATCCAGGCCTGGATGTAACATCTCTGGTATAACTCCACAGTGACTGCTGGTGTAACACGAGGGATGATTGTGGCCCCTTGTGTTCACAATCAAGGGGCATAATCTCACTTTACACAACAGGACAAAGTATGTCAGGTGACTCCATGCTTCATCAATGTCACTGATGGACCTGTTCCTATTCCTGTGGAAGTCATGGGCAAAACCCATTGGCTTTCTGTGGGAGCCCATCTGGGCCTGGCTGCGGGGTCTAATTTAAAAGCTTCCTTGTCTCTCCATTAAAGGGAGCCCAACCCAGTTTTAGTCTGGATGCAGGTCCATGGCAATTCCAGTCCTCCACACTATTACAGACCAACAATTCATTCAACTGAGTGTAACAGTGATTTGTAACTTTAGGATCGGTACAGGGCCGGCCTGATGATTTACAGGATCCCAAACTATTGCAGATGGAGGAAAAATTGGTCTATGAACCACTTCCAACTCTGGTTCCACTGTCTGAAGGAAAGATCATGTCTGCCTGAGGTCCCAAGCTCATTGCTTGTGCTCCAGCCCAGTCGTGACTAAGTGGATTTATACAAGAGATTAACCATAAGATAGGAGAACAATTAACCTCAGGTTATTGATGAGAAACCATTTGATCAGGAGGAGATGGTAAGAAAAAGAATTTGAAAAATGTTTGTGATCATAGGAGTTAGCACGTCTGATGTATACGAAATACAAGGACTAAACCAAACAAACAATCTAGCTCCCTAGGAAGTCAGGAAGCAGACGCAGTAGGTGCAGGATGGGCCCTGTGTTTATGGATTTTACATAAGACGTCATTTCACAATGGACCAAATGGAGCTACAGCAGTGACAACCTTGGTCCAACAGATTAAAGAGGCATTGACAGTCACAGAGCAGTGCTGGAGTCTATTTGGGAAGCTGCTATACCACAGTGGCTATAATCCAAAACAGGATTTAGTTTTATATAACTCCTTTCCAAAATAGGGTTAAATTTTTCTGCCACATGTACACGTGCAATTTTCATTAATGTTGCATCCATAATCACTGCCCAAGAATTGCTCAGACTATACATACACAATAGACTCAACAATAGTACAGCCTTGGAGACTGGCAATGGGAATTTTGGCCAGGACACCAAAGGTACCTCAAAACTCATTTCAAGATGCTCTGTGAGACTCCTTAATTTCCATCCAGAGAGCCACCAGAGATGGGTAAAAGGGATCTTAGTGTCTAATCAGGAGTTAGTCTTGTGGTTAATAATTAGGGGATACATCTTCAGATCCCACAATAAGACCCTAGGAAGACAAGGAAATACTGTCAGAGCGAGGCAGGTTTTGAATTTCCCATGCAGCATGTCCTCCCAAGCCACAACTGTATGAACCACAGGGAAATCCCATGCAGTGCATTGACACAGTCCCAAATGCATGGAGATCTCACATAGAGGTTTCCACTTGCTCAAAAGGATAACGAAGGTACCATTTAAGTTCAGCCTAGTCCCCTACTCCTACGCAATTTGAGCCATACCAATAGGCTCTTTTCCCACCCTCCATGCATAAAAGAAGAGGGCGTGAGCTGTTCCTGCCACCAGCAGGACAAACCAAGCACTTGGTTGCCCAAGGTTTTCAGGTGGGCCCTGAGAAATGCTGGCCATGGTCACCACTGTTCTTATGAAAATGCATTGAGCCTTGCAAGTGTGCAAGCAGAGTAGACTGGGCCTGATTTTTACAGTTTCATCTGCAAGGAGTAATTAGGGCTAATGTGAAACTTAAAAAGAGAAAGTGTGAGGACAGTGAATGTCAAGGTAGAACATTACAGAGGCATGAGGGAAAGGCTGAACGGACTGGAATGGTTTCAAGCAGCAGAGGGCAAGGACGTGCCAGGGAAATGGGAAGCTAAATCCACAGTATGCCTAAGGGTTCTATGGGCTACTGAGCAATAAGTGCCCTCGAAATAGAAAATAAAAAAAGCCATGCAAAAAGCAATCAAGGATAAGATTGAGCCATAATTGAAGTAAAAATTACAAAGCTTTACACATGGACTAGGACTGGCCAGATCCCTGAGTGAAGTAAAACAGTTTAAAGACATTCAGGAAAATAAAACCAGGTCAGGAAGAAAAGGAAGTTGCCTGTGCAAGGAGAATATCTGTACCTGTAACCGGGGAGACGAGTGACTATTGATCTCTGTTATGTGACAGGGGCATTAACTTTAGGTCCAGTTCCTAGTCACTTGACCTGCATGAGGGTGAGAAAGGCTAATATTCCTGTCACACAGTGATTGCTGCTCCAATGGGCAGTATGGACCACATCTTCAAAGCAATTTAGGTGCCTAACTTTCAGTGATTTCGATTACGATCTGGGCCTACAAGCCCCCACAGTACTGTCAATTCCCAGCCTTCAGAAAATCATGAGTGCCTCAAAATTAAGAGCTTCAGAGGCGTAGCCGAGTTAGTCTAACTGGAAAAACTTAAAAAACAACAAATAGTCTTGCAGCACCTTAAAGACTAACAAAACATGTACATGGTATCATGCGCTTCTATGGGCACAACCCACTTCTTCAGATGTGGATTGTGCCCACAAAAGCTCATGATACCATCTACATGTTTTGTTAGTCTTTAAGGTGCTGCTAGACTATTCATTGTTTAAGTTTTTCAAAATTAAGAGATTGGCTTCAGGATCAAGAGAAAAGAATAGATGTGGGTTCTTTTTCATTGCCAACTGGTATCAGAGCACAGTGTCCATGTTTTCAAACTTTTCTCTGCCACCATGAGAATGAGCAGCTCCATTTTTTTTCTTCAATGAAAGCTGAGATTTCTGCATAATCACACAACTGCAAGGAACAGGCTTTCAGGAAAAAAGCCAAATGCAGTGAGACGCATGAAAAAAATTGCACAGGTCAGCAATACTGGTTAACATTGACAACCAATATATTCCCTCTAATCTTTTCCATCCATGTGAGGATTTTTTCCCATCCATGTGCAGAATAATGTTTTAATGTGCACTGAGGCAGGTGCAAATGTGCACCACCAATAGAAACAAAAAACTTAGCTGCGGGTGTTCAGTTAATCATCTGGGCGGCATTTGATTCTCTTCTAAGTGACCACTCAAGCACACAACTTATAGGGTTGTTGGCAACCCCACACATCCAAATATTAACATGAAGCTAATGTAGGGGTGGGCTGGGGCAGAAGACTGGGTAGGAGCAAGCAAGAAGAATGTGAAGATGATGGAGGCTGTGGGGGGCAGGGATGAGGGGAGAGAGAGAGGGACTAGTGATAAGAGAGCAGAATGGAGAGGGGCCAAATGACAGCAGTCCAACCACAAGGATCAGGACAGGGTCAGTGAATCCTGCACTTTTGCAAGTGCAGTGAAGAGCGATTTTTGACCCTGTTCACACACAGTGTGGTAAGACAACTTCCAGCTAAAGGCTCAAAATAGAGAAAAAAATTAAAATGTATATTTTTGAAAATATATATATTATTTTAAGCCAATGTCATGATATTAGGAGGGTTTAGCTAATGGTTTTTGAATGCTTGGGGGCTACAATACAGTAGCACCAGACTGCCATTAGTTACATGCCTGCAACGCCAGCTGGCTTCAGCCAGGTTTGCAGGCAAACAACAGAGAATGGGCAGAATTTGTCCCATATTTATACAGCCCTTCAGTTTCAGTTTTTACAAAATTTTGCCAACATTTCCCAAGTTCTACAAAAGCTATTTGGTTTTGAAGGTTTGTCTGAATTTTAAACTGCTCCAATACATGAAGATACTGATTATGTTGAGAAAACACAATGCCCGACACTAGCTAGATGTTATTTATGTTAATAACAAATTAGTCTGAGAGCATGTCTACTGTGGCAGGGTGCTAGTCGGGATGCCTTATAGTCAGTTCCTGCCACTCCAGCCCCAACGAAGGGGAACAGATTGAGGCTGGGTGAATAGCTGTGTGCCTGCCTGGTAACTGGCAGTACCTGCCAGCTTCATTAGCCCCGAGCTACAAAGGCTGGGAGGAAGCCAGAGAAGGGAGGAGGGGAATCAGACAGGCCAGCTTCCTACTCTATTGCTGGGCAGGCCTGTTGTAGACAAAGTAGCCGTGAAACTGTATTTAGTTGGAAATTGGTGAAACCTACCAAGAATAAAGAGAGTAGGTGCTGCACCAAACTGAAGTGTCCATGACTCATTGAAAGGGGGGACCCAGGGACCAAATACCTGGGAGTGCAGCGTGAGCCCCGTTACAGTGCAGTACAAAATTAAGTTGACTGCCACGGTAATTACGTCATGTGTGTGTGTGTCTGTGCTTTGCTCCTTGTGTCAGCAGTATGCGTTCTTGCACCAATTGAACGGTCAGTGTGGGGCACTGTGGGATAGCGACTCTACACTGCTTGTGGAGGTGGAGTTAAATCCGGAGAGCCAGGGGGCCCACAGGCTTGGCAGGTCCCTAGACAGGGTGGGAGGCCCTGCTCCCAGAAGCGGTGGGACATTGGGCAGTGGGGGTAGGGCTGGGGCAGCCAGCCCTCAAAGCCACTCAGAGCGCACCGCACCACACCCTCTCCCAGCCCTCAGAGTCTCCCAGAACAGCAGGAGCAGCTGTGCAGCACTCCGGTGGCGATTTAAAGGGCCCTGAACGCGGTTTGCCGCCAGTGCTGTAGGAGTGGCAGTAGCAGCCAGGAGCCCCGAGCCCTTTTGAATCTCCAGGCAAAGAGGGCAACTACCTTCTTTGCCCTCATTGTCGGGGGGCCTAGTAGAGCGGGCCAGTTATATCAGCAGGAGCAAAATATTAATGTATTTATAAAGTTAGGTCAGTATAAGCAGCCTTGCATCCACCCAACTCTGTAGCATGAGACCAAGGCCCAGGATAAACCTGAGGCTGTCTGGTAAAGTAAGGCAATCCAGGCTGCTGATTTGAGGGAGGGCAAAAGGAGCAGCTGCCCCTGGGCCCTGCAATTTAAAAGGGCCTGGTGCTCCCAGCCACCACTGCTGTTACCACAGCTGCAGCCAGAGCTCTGGACCCTTTTAAATCACTGCCAGAGCCCAGCATGAAACGGATTTTACTTTTCTCTGTGTGATCCTTTGTTTCTGTCCTGATGTTCCCCCAATATTAAACCTGCTGCTATCCAGAAAGAGGTGCACTTAATTCTTTGCACCAATTTTCATTGTCATTTAAAAAAAATTAAATAAACACTGATCAATTCAATTTTACACAAAGTAAAAAATCAAAAGTGAAGGAAAGGCCTGGCAGATTTATTAAGAAAAGGACAGAAGAGGAGCCATTTGAGTGGACACAGGATTGACCTTGAAAACAAGAACAGAAGCAGTTAACAGACACAGCAGGGACCTACTGGAGTGTGATAAGGAAAAGAAGTTGGTTTTCATTTGTTCCCTATATTACTCAATAAGCTGAAGATCTAAACATGCCTCCTGGTATCAAAATGCGCTGCTGTAACAAAGCTGTAGCTGCCAGTGTATAAAGAAGACAACCCAAAAGCGAAATTACTTTAAGGGTCATGGGTAGGTACTGTGAGTGGTTATGCAGTTAGGCAATGCGCTGTGTAAGATAGTAGGGCTATGAATAAAGTAAATCAACAGCCTATCAGGACAGTACACTGAACAGAAGAAGGTTCGGAAGAGTGACCCTCATCCCAGTACAGCTAGTGAGAATTTTGCCATTGACTCCAATGGGAACAGGATTTCACTCGAAGACGGGCACAGCTGTACTGTGGTCGTTCTGCTTTTATCTCCTTTTTAACAGCAAACAGGGACTGATGAGTCAGAAGAAACAGCTCCCGCACTATACCACGCCACTAGTTAGCAGGGGCAGGATTTTTTGCTTTGTGACGTTTTCACAGGAAAAATTAAGTTGTGCCTGACAAAGGAGCTGTGAAGATGTGCAGATTTATGCAGAGTTTTAATGTGTGACTCAAGGACTTGTGATGCCTCTCTCTTTATTTGGTGCATGAAGGAAGAAGCATTACATAATGCATGAATGAAAAGGTGATATGGGGAATGCCTGCAGGAAATGACTTTTGAGGAAGTCCCACACAGCCCACCTGCCATAGTCTACCCTGTTCAACTTTGCTCCTTGGACTGTGCCCTTCACTGTGATATTTGAGCACTTAGAACACAGCTGTAGAATCATCCATTGTATGGTAACCAATTAGTAATCAACTGGAGTTCACCAACCAATTGTAGTTCACCATTTTTAAATGAGCAAGTAACTAACATTCCACTGGCAGAGAGTAAAGTACTACCGCAGCAGCAAGGCTATCATGAAAATGGAGTTTTCACTTATATTCTACTCCCGTATTTATAAAGCTATTTATAACTTTGAAAAGGAAAGATGCCATTTTTAGTAACCAGTCACATAAAATCACTACTACGGGATGATTGTAAAATAAAAACATTTTTGTGATAATACTTTTTACTTATCTAGCAACTTTCACACAAGGTTTACAAAGCAATTTAGAAAAGGGGCAAAGTATTATTATCCCAGAATGTCAGCATTCTTCAGCGTAATTATGCTAGTTTCCTATGTTTGTTTTCTGCCCCAAAGTGTTTTTTTTCCCCAAGATGCATAACGATTTATTAGGCTGATATTCATAGAAAGTAGATCTCTGAAAGCACAAAATTATTTTCCCCTTACTGTATTTTCTCTCATGCTTTGCTCAAAAAGGTCTCCAAGTTACTAAATTGTTTGAGCATCAAAAATTAAGTTTTTCATCTGTCAGAAATTGTTCAGATACTTTCTTTAAGCTCAGATAACTCAAACAGCTTTTTTTTTAAACTTAATAGTAATACTTAACCTGTGTTTCCTGTAAGCTGTGCACTTGTGCAGCTGTTCAGGAGAGATCCAAATTCTGCCCAGCCGATTAGCAGAGAACACACGCTAGGTTTGTGTTTCTAGTGATGGTGCACAATGAAATAAATGTATTCTGCACATGGATGAAAAAACATCTGCATGTGGATGGAAAAGATTAGAGGGAATGTTGTAGTTAGCCCTTCCTTACTGCATTCCATCTACGAAATACTTTACAGATGTTACTTAATTCATTACAAACTAAAGCACTTTGTAATTTTCACAGAGCTCTGAATGAGAAGTGCTTACGACCTAGCTGAAGATCTGGGGTTTGAAATGATGACAACGATGGTGGAATCGTGATATCTGCGGTGAAAATCAGCAAAGCTCCAGTGATGGATCCCCAGCTGGCGTGAATTGCTGTTGTTTCTTTGAAGTCAATGGGGGTACTCTAGTTTACACTACCCCTTAACTTTGGAATGGCATGTACAGACCCAAACTCAGAATGGTCACAGCGATGAACAATTCACAATGATAAATAGGACAGACAGATGGACGAGGAGGGAGAAAAGCTTTACACGTGTCATGCAGCAAGTTTGTGTAACATCTGAAAAGTTTGGCTCTTTTATTCAATATAAGCACTGACATCACCTTCCTCAACTGTTGGACAATTTTGTCAAGGACGAAACACTAAGGAGTGTCTACTTGAGACTCGTTTTCCTGGAATTTCCCACTGTTATCACAGAGGCTGTTCCACCTGTGGTTGCAGTGTTGGAGAGGTTAGTGAACACAGCTGCTGGCATTCAGTAGGATACTGTGAGTGGCTGCTGGTGTCTTGGGTACTCTAGTGCAATAGCGAGCCATTTTAAATAATGGCTTGCATCCTCTGCTGGTGTGAATCAGTGAAGCTCCACTGAAGTCAATGAAACTAAACTGATTTGCACCAGCTTGGGATCTCCCCTGATATGTTTAGTGGGAACAGGACCTACAGAATCCCTTTATCTACAACACTCTCATGGGCTGATGTGTACATCGCTCTTATTAGTCAGCACAAATAACTAGTGGAGAGTGAGAGAAGAATGCACAGTGCAGAAGGCTCCTGTACTGAATAAACTACAAAAAGCCGTGGTAGCAGCTACTCGTATAAACACTTTTAAAGGGGAGATAAAGGGTTAGGTTATGTTCAGAATTATTAAGAAAGGGATAGATAAGAAGACAGAAATATCACATTGCCTTTATATAAATCTATAGTAGGCCCACAACTGCATGCAGACCTGGTCACCCCATCTCAAAAAAGATGGACTGGAATTGGAAAAGGTACCAAAAATTACAACAAAGATGATTAAGGGTATGGAACAACTTCTGCATGAGGCAAGATTAATAAGATTGGGATTTTTCAGCTTGGAAAATAGATGACTATGGGGATATGATAGAGGTCTATAAAATCATCCCTAGTGTGGAGAAAGTAAATAAGGATATGTTAGTTACTCTCTCATAACACAAGAACTAGGGGGTCACCAAAGGAAGTTAATAGGCAGCAGGTTTAACAGCAGCAAAAGGAAGTGTTTTTTCCCACACACAATGCACAGTCAGCCTGTGGAACTCCTTGCCAGAGGATATTGTGAAGGCCAAGACTATAAGACAGTTCAAAAAAGAACTAGATAAATGCATGGAAGATAGGACCTAGAGACACCATCCCTGCCCATCCTAGCTAATAGATATTGACGGACCTGTTTGCCAGAAGCTGGGAATGGGTGACAGGGGAGGGATCACTTGATGGTTACCTGTTCTGTTCATTTCCTCTGGGGCACCTGGCATTGGCCACTGTCAGAAGACAGGATACTGGGCTAGATGGACCTTCAGTCTCATCCAGTATGGTTGTTCCTATGTAGGTCTATAATTTTACCACTACAATGGCTCAGCTGCAGCTGCAATGCCATCACATTTCAGTCCAGACCAGTGTTTCTCAAAGTGGTCCGTGGACCCACTCTGAGAAAGCTACCAACTGGCCGCTCTGGTTTATTTACCAGCTCCACAGCCACAGAGCCTCGTGGCTTCCCATCAGCTCTGATTCGCCATTTGCAGCCAAGGGGAGCCACAGGAAGCTGCGACCCAGGCCATGCTTCTTCCCGCAGCTCCCATTGGCTGCAAATGGCAAACCGGAGCCAATGGGAGCCACGAGGCTCCATGACAGCAGAACTGGTAAATCAACATAACAGAGTGGCCCAGTAGTAGCTTTCTCAGAGCGGGTCCATGGACCACTTTGAGGAACTCTGAACTATTATCTGTGGTTTGTAACCTATCCCTTAAATTGGCTTCCGTACCTAATGACTGGAAGGTAGCCAACGTGACACCAATATTTAAAAAGGGCTCTAGAGGCGATCCGGGCAATTACAGACCGGTAAGTCTAACTTCAGTACCGGGCAAATTAGTCGAAACAATAGTAAAGAATAAAATTGTGAAGCATGTAGAAGAACATAATTTGTTGGACAAAAGTCAACATGGGTTTTGTAAAGGGAAATCCTGTCTTACTAATCTATTAGAGTTCTTTGAAGGGGTTAACAAACATGCGGACAAGGGGGATCCAGTAGATATAGTATACTTAGATTTCCAGAAAGCCTTTGACAAGGTCCCTCACCAAAGGCTCTTGTGTAAATTACATGGCCATGGGATAAGAGGGAAGGTCCTTTCTTGGATTGAGAACTGGTTAAAAGACAGGAAACAAAGGGTAGGAATAAATGGTAAATTTTCAGAGTGGAGAGGGGTAACTAGTGGTGTCCCCCAAGGGTCAGTCCTAGGACCAATCCTGTTCAACTTATTCATAAATGATCTGGAGAAAGGGGTAAGCAGTGAGGTGGTAAAGTTTGCGGATGATACCAAACTGTTTAGGATAGTCAAGACAGAAGCAGACTGTAAGGGACTCCAAGAAGATCTCACCAAACTGAGTGATTGGGCAACAAAATGGCAAATGAAATTTAATGTGGATAAGTGTAAAGTAATGCACATTGGGAAAAATAACCCCAACTATACGTACAGTATGATGGGGGCTAATTTGGCTACGACAAATCAGGAAAGAGATCTTGGAGTTATCGTGGACAGTTCTCTGAAAACTTCCACACAGTGTGCAGCGGCGGTCAAAAAGGCAAATAGGATGCTAGGTATTATTAAGAAAGGGATAGAAAATAAGACCCGGAATATCTTACTGCCCCTGTATAAAACTATGGTACGCCCACATCTTGAATACTGTGTACAGATGTGGTCTCCTCACCTCAAAAAAGATATTTTGGCCTTGGAAAGGGTTCAGAAAAGGGCAACTAAATTGATTAGGGGTTTGGAACGGGTCCCATATGAGGAGAGGTTAAAGCGACTGGGACTTTTCAGTTTAGAAAAGAGGAGACTGAGGGGGGATATGATAGAGGTGTATAAAATCATGAGTGGTATGGAGAGGGCCGATAAAGAAAAGTTATTTATTAGTTCCCTAAATAGAAGAACTAGAGGACACCAAATGAAATTAATGGGTAGCAGGTTTAAAACTAATAAAAGAAAGTTCTTCTTCACACAGCGTGTAGTCAGCATGTGGAACTCCTTGCCAGAGGAGGCTGTGAAGGCTAGGACTATAACGGAGTTTAAAGAGAAGCTAGATGATTTCATGGAGGTTAGGTCCATAAAAGGCTATTAGCCAGGGGATAAAATGGTGTCCTTGGCCTCTGTTTGACAGAGGCTGGAGAGGGATGGCAGGAGACAAAGCGCTTGATCATTGTCTTCGGTCCACCCCCTCTGGGGCACCTGGTGCTGGCCACTGTCGGCAGACAGGATACTGGGCTAGATGGACCTTTGGTCTGACCCGGTACGGCCGTTCTTATGTTCTTATGTTCTTATGTTCTGGTGTAGACACTTACTACAGTGATGGAGGGGTTCTTCCATCGCGGTGTGGATTCATGTCCCAGAGAGGGGGTAGCTAGGTCACTGGAAGAATTCTTCCGTCAACCTAGCTCTGTCTACACTAAGAGTTAGATTGACTTAACTACTGCACTCATAAGTGTGGATTTTTCACACTGCTGAATGGCACAACTGGGTCGACCTAACTTTTTAGGGAACACATGGCCTTAAAAAATACACAGTGGGACAGAACTGCTTAACTTAAAGTGAAAAACTAACTAACATGTAAAACTTTGTTGCTCCCTTCTGCAATCTTCAGTGTCATAGCAGAACTTTGTTTCACATCCCAGTAGGTAATTTGCAAGGAACCTGTGATGTAGGATGTTAGTTGGTAGTATTTCATTTTACCAAGGAAATATTTCCCTTCTGGCTAGGAAAGTTCTCTAGTGGACAGAGATCTGACACATTCATTGAGTTCAAGCAGGTCAATCCATTTCTCTGTTTCACTTTCCCAGATTGCACAGATGTGCATAATAACTTCCTCATGTGGGTGCTGTGAGGGGTAGGTAACTGATGTTGGAGTTGTAGTCCTTGGATGAAAGAGACTAGAGGCGTGTCAATGATGGTGTAGTCTTACATTAAGAGTGTGATTTTTTTAAAATACTAGGTGCCAGTATCTACATGAAGGGGAGATTTTATGTGAACTTAGAATGCAGAAAGCATTTAAATATTTTAGTGCACACTCTCTGAAAGGGAAAACTGACTGTTACTTGTTCACCAGATGGTTGTTCACTTATGTTCTTTAATAAACTTTAAACATTATTCTGGTTACCTGCATACAGTTCAGAGGGCCAAATCTGGTCCTGCATTTGAGACCTGCTCAGTGAGGAAATCAGGACATTAGAGGGCTGGTATCTGATGGAATCTATGTCCCTATGCCATGGGCAAGCTCAGCTTTAGGGAAAGGTGAGCAAGGTGGTTGCCTTCGGCCCCACACCTTCAGGACCCCGCGCTGCCCGGTACCCGCCTGCCCAGCTGCTCGCTCAATGCCCTGTCTGGGAGCCACCCATCCACGCGGTGCAACCAATCACAGCATGCCACCTTGAGCCCTGCAAACTCTTTGGCTGGGCCTGGCCATGGGCTGAGGGGTGATAACAGGTGGTCCCTTTCGACATCTTGACAGGAGTGGGGAGTTCACCACATACACCAGGAGAAGGTCCTACCAGCCACTTAATGAGCAGAATCCTACTTCTCCTTCCTGCTTGGAACCCACAAAGGGGCCCGATCTCAGCTGAGAATCAGACTCAAAATGAAAAGAAATACCAATGCCCAGTGTTGAATCAACAGCACAAACACAGAGCAGGTTGTTGTTCTGGATACAGATAAGAATCCCTAGGATTTAACCTACTTCAGCAGCTCAAGGGAAGGGCATTTTTAATCATATCACATAAACCCTGCAATAAATATAATTACCCCAGAGATCAGTATTAAAGAAGCCTAATTGAGTCTGATGTTATCACCCTTCTACTAGGATTTCATAGCCACCAAGCCCACCTGGACCTGCTGCCAGACCCTTTCTGGTTTGAAATTTTCCAACATTTGGTTAGACTTTAACAGGGTCATGTAAGATACGTGGCTGAACCTTGCTTGCCTTAGTGGCGCAAGCAAATCCATTGTCCTTAATGGAAATACCTTGGGGATTACAGTGAGCAGGATGTGGCCTTCAAATATTTTAGTAAGAAATGGGGAAGGGGGATGGGAGGCAAGAAGGGGCTATTAGCGTACGCCTGGTTTTTGTGTCTACGGGTCTGATACAAAGCCTGCTGAGGTCCACAGGAATTTTTCCATAGATATCAGGGCTCTCTGGATCAGGCCTAAGAGCTCACGTCATGTCTCATTCTTCTTTGACATTCTCCCAGGACTCTGTTCCTTCCTGTCACCATCTCTGAGCCAAAGCCCACAGTTCCTGTTTGGGCAAAAACTTCCACTGTGTGCAATGGGAGTTCAGCCCAAGTAAGGACTGCCAGATCTGGCTGCTTGATGTTAATCCATGCACCTGTTTTCCTGCTCCCCACCTCCTGTTTACATTACTAGAATTTCAGCATCTGAAGAGGGGGGAGGAAAAGAAGGGAAGGCTCCTGGCATAAATCTGGGTCATCTCTTGCATCTCTGTGAGCAGAGGTTACCTCTCACCGAGTTCCTCCCATGTTGTGTGGCCTCTCTCCTCACCAAGTCTATCCACCGCTGCTCCACAGGGAAGGGGCTTTGGAATCAGGACCGTGGATGGAGCACAGAACTGGCTAGGCTCCATGTGGAGATCCATACAGCTGGGAGCAGAGTTAACTTCCTCTGCTCCCTTCAGTAGGTGCTACCATGCTTACACAAGAGAACTCAAGAGCAGCACGCCAGCAGCAGCAGGAGTGCACCATTCAGGATACCTCGTCCTCCATACATCTGGTCGGTGGAATGCCCTGAGATCTGTGGCACCCCTACCATCTAGGCTGGCCCTTCTTTTCCTCTCTGAGAAGTGATGCCTTAGAGGAACTCTGGGTATGGCTATCCTGCAGGCTCTCTGGTGACAGTGTGCAGGGCATGGGGAGCTACACATGGCAATGAAAAGCAGGCTGCCATCGCGCTGTGGTGTGTAGCTGCACGCAGCAGTGAAAGGCACCTCTGGTAGTGGGGAAGCAGCAGGGAAAAACCTGAGTCTTTCACTGCAGCAAGGAAAGGCTCTGGCTTTGGGGAGACAGCAGGATATTAAATGGGCGAGGCACCCCGTGGGCACACAGAGCTGTGTAGGATACATGCCCTAAGGTTCTGGTGTGCTTATTAGCCTAAGCTGTGCTTCACTATCTACACTTCTATTTACACCCGTGCTAGTTGCTGTCTGATCACACCACTGTCCAATCACATCAAACCCAAACACCCTTGGCCCCTCCCTCTGGCTCCTCTTTCCCCAAACCCCACCCCTTCCCTGAGGCTCCGCCCTCCATCCATCACTTGCTCTTCCCACTTACTCTTTTGCACTAGGCTGGGGCAGGAGGTTGGAGGGTGGGAGGGAGTGTGGAGTGCAGGCTCTGGTGGGGGATTGGGTGTGGGAGGGGGCTCAGGGCTGGAGCAGGGAATTGGAGTGCAGGAGCAGGTGTAGGGTGAAAGCTCTGGGAGGGAGTTTGGGTGTGGGAAAGGGGCAAAGGGTTGGGGTGTAGGAAGGGATGAGAGGTGTCAGCTCTGATTGGACAGCACTTACCCCTGGTGGCTCCCAGGTGGCAGTGCAGTGAGACTAAGGCAGGATCCCTGCCTGCCCTGGCCCCTTGCCACTCCCAGAAATGGCCAGCACATCCCTTCAGCCCCTGGGGGAGAGGGGAATACGTGGCTCCCCACACTGCCCCTCCCTGTAGGCAATACTCCCATTGACCACAGTTCCCTATAGTGGGCCAGTGGCGGCTGCAGCGTCAGCACTTGGGACAGGGACAGCACTCAGAGCTCTCTCAGCCCCCTCCTTTGCTAGGCAGGGTTTCCCACCCTATGGGTCGGGACCCAAATATGGGTCGCCATTATATTTCAAAAGGGTGGCCAAGTGTCTCCCCAGGTGGCCCTGCCCTCCCTCCTCCCCCTGTTTTTGAATTGCCTTGGGTCACCAAGTCTTCCTGAATTGTCAAAATGGGTCCCCATCTGGTAAAGGTTGGGAACCACTGGCCTAGGAGCTGCAGGGACATGCCGGCCACTTAAAGGAGCAGGGCGGGACAGGCAAGCCTGCTTTAGCCTTGCTGCGCCACCAGACTTAGCGACCAAAAAAATCTCCCAGATTCTTCTGCAGCCATCGGGCCCAATTCTGAGAGACTTCCAGCAACACCAGGAGACTTGGCAGCCCTAGTGGGGGGGCATGCAGTATATTTCCTCTACACACTGCCGTGGAGAGTGTGCAGTGTAGGTGTACCCTCCGGCAGTTCAGCCCCACAAACCCTTCCTGTCTGATAGGCCCCTTCCAATTGCCACTGGCCTCTCACCAGGATGAGACAATCTGGCCCTAATTTATGTTTATGCTTGAAAGAATCGTACACTTACTCAGAGTAATTCAGGTCAATCTCCAGGCTTCCCCAACTACTCTGGGGAATTTCTTTCTGCTCCCTTGGGAAAAGCACAGGCCACCTGTTCATGCTGCACGCAGCAAGTCCTAGCGCAGGCTGTAGTAAAGCCAGCAGCATATTGAATCCTAGTGAGGAACTTGGCCTCACGTTCAGCCAGCGTCCTCAAGCTCCAATTTGGCAGGCAGGGCTGCAACTATAAATATCCCACTTCCTCCCCATAAAGATATTATTAACCCTCCCCCTCTCCATCTCAAGAGTATTATCAGGAGGTGCAAGATATAAAGGATCCGACCAACTTTGAAACCTGAGCAATGTGGCAATGAAGGACATGGTCCAGGAGGACTGTACTGAGAGAAGCTAAGCTAAGGATACCAGCAAATGGCCCAGTGAGCAAACCACTGGAGAGCTGTACTTTTATTTACTCACTGATGGCTGAGTATAGAAGACATCTTCCAAAAACTTACGTTTTTTTTCAACGTCTGGTGCATTTAAACAAGTGTAAACAACTGCCAGGCCACAAGCATAATTCACTGCAGAACAGTGGGGAAGTAGCAAACATCAGAGTGACTTTACAAACAGTAACTATCCTTTCCTCTACTAGCTAAAGGCCTGATCCCACCAGGTGCTGAGTGTCCTGACTTCACTGGAAGATGAGGACCCTCACCCCCACCTTAATACGGTGTTCTGAGTACTTTCTCCCACACACTGAAATAAAATGTTTGAGTGGCATTGGTGGGACAGATACTATCATTAAAAACCAAAGAAACAAACCACTAGAAGCCTCAGCTAAGCTTAACATGAGTATTTCACTAGGAGGGTGGTGAAGCACCAGAATGGGTTATCTAGGGAGGTAGGAGAATCTCCATCCCTAGAGATTTTTAAGTCCCACCTTGACAAAGCCTGGCTGGGATGATTTAGTTGGGAGTGGTCTTGCTTTTAGCAGGGGGTTGGACTTGATGACCTCCTGAGGTCTCTTCCAACCCTGTGATTCTATGTGCTAACCTACGCTTACAAAACTTGTGGCATCTTGTTGCTTCAGTTTGTGACAGCAATCTCCAGAGCGGGACAGACTAAAACAACAGAAGCAGCTTCTCTTAGCAAGTTAGAACTTGAGAGACAAGTTTTGACCTTTCTTGCATCCTTTGCAACCCCACTGAAATCAACAGAGAAACACAGCATATAAATCAGGACAGAGTTTAGCTGAAAGAGCATTCGGCAGATGAATTTTAGGTGCATTGTCTCACCCGAATTCGGTTTGTTTTAATGTGGTTATTTTTCTACATTATTCTCTCACATTTAGGGTTTGATTTTTCCATTGCCCTGCCCCTTCTGTTATTGTTGCATCTGTGTGAGAGGAAATTTCTCATCTGGTAGTGTTTAAAATGCACTTTGCATATACAAATGATTACTGAAGATGCAAGACAGGGGAGAAGCAAACCATTAATCTCTTCTTGCCAGTTACTCTTAAAATTAAAATATAAAAACTCCCGTAGCAGTCACATGTTGCCTAGATCGGTGTAGTAGGAATATTGCCCTTTATAAATCAAACCACCACAAATATTTTTAAATAGATCCTTCAAGGTTCAGATAAACACTTGGCATTCCCAGCTGGCGTTTTGTTGTGACATGAGCAGGAAACATCAAATGAAATGCACCATTTTCAGGTTGAAGACTGGTGTGATTCTGGGGAGATACCACCAATTCAGTCACTCTATCCTTCTCCCAAATGAAAACAAATACTGGTCACAGATCAACAAACTGAGCCTTTTGTCATGCCGACCACTCACACTGCTACAGCCATGTATGTTTCTGAGAATACATTTGCATTTCTTTCACAAAAGCATTAAACTTCTATAACCAAAGCGTTGTCCCACTTCATTCTTCCCAGCCAGTTTTGCCCTGGCACACGTAGGGTGACAGAACTATGTGGCCTAGTATACATGGTATCAATCAAGGCAAAATTTGGTACCTTGCGTCTGATCGTCGGCTAGTGTAAGCCAGCATAGGTCCTGCAAAGTCAGCAGAACTACTGATTTACACCAACGGAATATTTCAAATACATATATTTCATCTCTTACCTAGCAGCCGCTTTTGTTAATAAGCCCAAAAAAATGCTACCGCAGCCAGACCCGTTCCCCCACACTCTTGCCAGGATGTTCATGCTCTTAGTGCACGACTGTATTCCCCTTTGCACCAGTGGCCACAATTCTGTCTACTGAGCTAGAACTTTGGCTAAACCCCTTACCTCTTGAGATAGTTTCTCCCATACAGGATCTGCTGCAGCAAAGTGACCACAGCAAAGGCGCAGATGAAGATGAAGAACAAAGTTCTGTTCCCCAGCAAGTCCCTGCTTGAGGAGGGGTCACTGTATCCCATCCTTGAGAAAAAGCTTCCTTAAGCTTGGTTGAGTAGAATTCAGTCCATTGGAGCGTTCATGCTCTTTTCACTGGAAGGCAGCAGGGCACATTTGCTAGCTTTTCTGTGAGGAATCCAAGGACAACGTGTCCCATTGTTCAGTCCTCTTGCCCTCTTCTTGCCCCTTTTGGTCAACTAAAGAACTGTGCGCAATCGCTCGTTTCCACTGTAAAGTTTCCAGGAGCATCTGATGTGGGTAACATCTAAAAATCATCTATTCATAGTGCTCTCAGGCAGAGCAGTTTGTGCTGGGTGAGAGGCAGTCTGCAGCTTCTCTCCAAAACCCGCTGCTAACAATTATCTACTTCAGTCCCGTTTTGATATTCCAGATGGGAGACGCTGCAAATAAAACAGAAAAACTGCAGCCAGTGGAAAACAGAGGGCTCCCGCAACCTGCTTCGACAGCACATAGTCATCAGCTCTTCTTTGCTTCTGCTCAGTGATTCCAGCAAAATGCACTTGGAGGGAGACGTGACTGGGGTATACTATTATCGAGCGAGTATGTAATGATCATGAGGATTCATTCAGCCCCCTGCAAAAAACAGCAGCAGCAATCCAGTTAGGCAATCATCAAAAGCTGCATTTTATTTAACAAGGGGAGGGGTAGATAATGCCTTTGATACAGTAATGTTTGCATACAGCATGCAGTGCCTTCAGTCATTGCTGCTCTCTATTTGTGTTTCTATGTTTTTTCCTGGTTATTCCTCCAGAGTAAGCATAAGCAAGGTCACTGTGCATCTCTTCAAGGACAGAGCTCTCTGTTCCTGCCTGCTGATTTATTGCAGGCTTTGGGTAGCCTCACAACTGCAGATGGGAATATTAACTTTCAATGCAATCTTAAAGCACTATTCATTTAAAGAGATAAATATGCCGATTGTTCCCCCACCATGAACAGTTCTCTTGTTATAGGGTAAAATAGCAAGACCTTGTCTCCAGCCATAGGTGACTGGTGCCTACAGGGGGAGAGGGAGCAAGGAGGGCCACGAGGGAGCACCCCATTTAGCCCTTAAAATTTTGGCAGGGGCACAGCATGGGGGAGGGGGTGCACCTCCCAAGTGCTACCAGGAGTCACTTACATCTATAGCCATTAGAACGGATATTAAGCATTCTAGTTGCTGGGAGGGGGGTGATCCTGCTTTCATCTGAGTCAATGGGAATTTTGTCACTGTTTTCAGAGGAAGCAGGAACAGATCCTGAAAACATTGACCTATCAAAGCTTTATCCACAAATACAATAGCTCATTTGGGAGGTTATGTTACCTTCATAACACACGGGGAGGGGGGAGAATCTTCGGGAAAAAATTGCGAAGTCCTTTGTAAAACAAGAATTTAACATGAATAAACCTGCAAACCATTAAATCAATGTCCAGCGTACCATTATTCCAGCTATTCAAGCTACCATGCCCAGTCCTGGATGGCGTCAGAGCTGGCACTGTGCTGGGGTGGGGGTAAACATAGCACCAGGAGCAGGCAGCAGTACAGGTCAATAAAGCTATCTGCCTCTGGACTATTCCTTGGGATTAAACAGAGCCATTTTAGGGCAAAGCACTTAGATACATACAATTAGGTTGTCCCTCCACCCCACTCAATGTTCCCATGTGGGATGCTAGTGAAAGACGTAGTTGTTACAATCTAGGTCTTGTCTGAAGTGCCTTTCTATACTGACAAGTAGTTTTCTAGAAATGGGACAGCAGGGTCATGTTCAATATCTCTCATTGACTCTACCAAAACATGATCCATTTATGAAACAGAAAGACACCATCTTGTTAACGGTCAGCCTAGCAAATTCAGCTGAAAGTCCAGATCCGCTCTTAGAACTATAAACGATTAGGTTTGGAAGGGACACTGGAGGTCATCTGGTCCAACCCCCTGCTCAAAGCAGGACCAACTCCAACTAAATCATCCCAGCCAGGACTTTGACAAGCCTGGCCTTAAAAACCTCTAGGGATGGAGATTCCACCACCTCCCTAGGTAACCCATTCCAATGCTTCACCAACCTTCTAGGGCAACAGTTTTTCCTAATATCCAACCTAGACCTCCCCCTCTGCAACTTGAGACCATTGCTCCTCGTTCTGCCATCTGTCACCTCTGAGAATAGCCTCTCTCCATCCGCTCTGGAATCTCCCTTCAGGTCACTGAAGGCTGCTATCAAATCTCCCCTCGCTCTTCTCTTCTGCAGACTAATTAAGCCCAAATTCCTCAGCCTGTCCTCATAATCATGTGCTCCAGCCCCCTAATCATTTTCATTGCCCTCCGCTGGACCCTCTCCAATTGGTCCACATCCTTTCTGTAGTGGCAGCTCACACTTCACCACCACCAAAGATTTGGCATTCAGAACACAAGGGCCAGTCTCTTTAGTTTAAAATTCTTTCATGATGCACAAGGGGCCATTCAGGCCAGTACACTTTCCCACAGCTGTACTGAAAGACCAGTGGCAGGAAACAAAGTCAAAACTTTATTTAGTGAATACAGTAATTATTAGGGTGTAAACTCTCTGGGCCAAGAACCAACTATATCCTGAATTGATACAACACCAACCACCATTAGGTCCAGACTAGTGTTCCTTCTAAGCTGCGCATCAGCACAGCTTCACAAGTGATTAATCAGCCTCGCCCAGTCAGTCAGCTCTGTACATGGCTAATTAATCACCTGTGAAGCTGTGCTGCCAAGCATCTTAGTGGGAACACTGGTCCAGACCATGGCATCTAAGCACTGTCACAATCCAAATAAATAGATAAATACAGTGAAAGCTTTGTTATCCAACACGCATGGGGAATGGGTGTTGCCGGTGAATTGAATATGCTGGATAACAAAGCTTATTGCTCTGCCCTCGCCCCCTACTGGCAGATCCAGCTCCCGGAAGCTCAAGGCAGGATGAGGAGGAAGGAGGCCCCTGATAATGATGTCAGCCAGCAGTGCCAGCTGTCAGAAGCCCCGCAACAGTTGGGGAGACAGGCAGGAGTCAGGAGCAGGTGCCTGAAGACGTGGCAGTAATGTGGCTGGGAGCAATGCTAGTTAACGGAGTGCTGGCTAACAATGCTTTCACTGTAATATTAATTAACTAAGAAGATTTTATTATGAACTCACATGGGGGTGATGCTATTGTCCTCTGTTAATTTTCACCCTTTAAAGCAAATTAGCCACTTACTTTGGTCAGAAAAATTAATAAGAATGTATTCATTCATATCACACTGAGAGGAATGGACACACTGACAGCTGTATAATGAAATCCCAGCCACAGCGTGATTCCCGTATGTCATAGTCTCCACCCACGGAACTGAATATGGTCCTTCTAAAGATGTAAGCCCTTAAGTGCATATAATATGACGGTCGTTTTATACCAAGATCCCCTGTGAGTTCCCTCATGTCTAGCTGGGATCTAGCTAGCACGCTGTCCCTGTTCAGCAGTAATGGAAGGGAACAGTCTGAGTTCCAGGTTCAGAGGCCATATGGTAGGATATGGACAGATCTGCCTATGGAACTTAAAGGAAAGATTCTGAAAGGCATAAAAGAGGGGGAGGTGCTCATCTCCCTTTGACTTTGACATGGAGTTGGGTGCCAAATGGTTCTTTTGTACCTTTGAAATTTTTGACTGAGAATCCTGGTTCTCTTTGGAGCAAATGCTGCTCTGTTACACTTAAATAAGACTATTGACTACACCACATGTACCAGAGCAGAATTTGGACACGGATGTATTTTAAGGGCTAATGTATCTCAACACCAACCAGTGGGGTGATGCCCTGTGATCCTACAGATCTTACAGTGAGTAGCATTAGAATAAAAATCACCTTATAATATATTGCACTGTCCCAAATGGGAATATTCATGAATTATTTCTGATCCTGGCTTATATGCCAGGGTTAGCTGCAACAACTCTCTCTCCCCTTAGTGTCAACATGTGCACCATTATCCTGAGAAGTTTGGATACCAGTGTTTTTCCCTTCATCGGCTGAATCAGAGTTAACTAGAAAATGTGGCACTTGAGGACAACGTGTGAATTTTTTACATTCCCAGGAGACTTATGTCCCTGAAGCAGTGACCAGAGTATGAGGAAATATCTAAAAAAGTGAGATGTTTCCTGTAACAAGTATAATCTTGCACTAATACTGTCCCCAGTAATATGTGTAAAGGAAATGTATACTCATTGTCTTCAAACCAGCACTACAATGTATCAGAGAAAACAGAAGAAGAAAGGTCATACTAGGTGAGGTCAAAGATTATCTAGCCCAGTACCCTGTCTTCCCACCATGGCTAATGCCAGGTGCCACAAGGGAATGAACAGAACAGAAAATTATCATCGCCTGTTGCCCGTTCCCAGGTTCCGTCAAATCAGAGACACTATCCCTGAAGAAACACCTCTCTGCAAGAACCAAGAAATACAAAAATCAATGATCAGATTTTCAAATGCACCTGCAGTATTTGCTGGAGCATCCACCTACGTGCAAAAAAATCCCAACACACGTGTATGGCACGATGGCCCATTAGCACTCTTGTTTCAGAGGCCCCTTGAAAAATCTGGCTTTTCATATGTGACCCTCTTCCTAATCTTCCTACTCCTGGGATGAGTCAAATTAAACAGATTTTTTTTTAAATTATTTTAAACTAGATGGGAGCAAGCGTCTGACACAGAAATTGGCTATCAGGGATGCAAGATGGGGTCACAGTACTTTGCATCATATATATCTCTGGAAATAAAAGCCATGTTGCATGCAACAGTGTTTTTGAAGGACTATAGTGTGACCTCTAGATGATGCCACATTAGCTAGGCATGGGATAGTCTAGCTAATGTTTCCCAGCCAGAAAGCAGGCATACAGGAAGCCTCTCTCATGTCACGGATATGGATAAACACATGCAACACAATACTGCAGCACAGACAGCTCAATGTTGCAATGTGTAAGAGTCAGGTATATAACTACACTTTGTCAGGCAAACATTGCTCTAGACATTCAGTCTCCTAGTGGTTTACTAACACAAATTAATAAAACCCAAAAATACCCCTATAAGCTCGGTATGCATTTGATTTCCATTTTACAATAGGGTGAAACGGAGACGCAGAGAGGTTGTTACTTGCCCAAGGTTGCAAAGTGAGTCAGTGGTAGAGCTTGGGAAAGAGCCCAGGAGTTCTGATTCTCAATCCAGTATTCTAATATTTCCTCCCTCCAATTAAATTTCTGGGCTATCTAATTCCGTGAAACCCCCAATTTATCTGATGTTAAAAACTACAAATATTGTGGCAAAGTCACACCTCTTGTAATTCTAGGTACACACCACTCTGATGCCTATACTATTAGACTGCAAGAGGCAGCCTCTCTCTCACACACATACTGCTGGCCCATATTGTGGTATGTGACATGTTTGCTAAATATGGTGGTCAGGGATAATCCATTGTGAAAAATTCTTTCAGATTACATGGTAAAACTTTGGGTTCCTTAGCACAAACATGAATGTGCTTCAGACAATGATATAGAGAGCCCATTGTTTGCTCAGAAGCCAGAATGAAGCAAAATTGAATTAACAAAAAAAAATACTGATATCTAATCCCAAAAACTGGGGGAGATCTTCATTGAAAGCTGGTTCTGTGAGCCTGAAGTCTGCAAGCCCACACCACGCAATGAGAGAGATATTTGTAAAAGGACAGAAACTGGTAAGAATCCTATTGGTGAACCAAAATTTCCCATTCTTCATCAGACATCATCAGGTAAATTGGTAAATTGCAGCACATTTCTGAGTGCAAACAGGACTGAAAGATCCACACTCTATATTCTGCCTTTTGATTTTAGTGGGTCTGTATTTGTAGAGCTCATTGAGGATTTTTGTGTCCATCCCTCTATCAAATCTTTAACTCATAGGGTACGTCTACACTTGCACCCTAGTTCGAACTAGGGATGCAAATACAGGCATTCGAAATTGCTAATGAAGCGGGGATTTAAATATCCTGTGCTTCATTAGCATGATCTCGCTGGCACGCTAGTTCGAATCACAGCTGATTCGAACCAGGAAGTGCGCGCCAGAACGCGGTAGTTCGAACCAAAGCCCTTGGTTTGAACTAACGTTACTCCTCATTTTTTGTAGGAGTTACTCCATTTTTTGAGGAGTAACGTTAGTTCGAACCAAATGGGTTTAAATTGCAGTGAGGGTCATTTAAATTGGAGATTAGGGAAAAAATCCTAACTATCAAGGTTATTAAGCACTAGAATAAATTGCCAAGGGAGGTTGTGGAATCTCCATCACTGGGGATTTTTAAGAGCAGGTTTGACAGACATCTGTCAGGGATGGTCTAGTACTTACTCCTGCCATGAGTGCAGGGAACTGGACTAGATGACTTGTTGAGGTCCCTTCCAGTCCTGTGAACCTAAGTCCACGTTTACTTTTGAAGTGACATAGTTTAAGTTTGAAATTTTGACTCAAATTTAATATGCTATTTATAACAATTATTTTGATTTTTAAAAACTTAAAGAGCCCCTTCCCCCCATTAAAAATTATCTAGTTTTTTTCCTACTGGTATTACTGAAGTGACACACGTGGAAAGCAAGGGCACATGGAGTGAGGTGTGTGCTGATTGCACACAACACTGACTGTGAGATCTGTGCGCTTCTTCTACATCCAATCAAAGTGTTGTCACAGTTCAGTCAGCACACCTGCAAATTCTAGGCACAAAAGCAGATTTAGCAAAACTACCCTATTTTGGGAGACTGTCTTGGCTACCACAATCTTGAGGCCCGCTGAGATGATGGGGGCGGCTCATGCAGCCCATTCTCTAGCTTTAATTGCCCATCACTGTTTTAGGTATTTGAAAGCTATTATCATGGCCTCTCTGTCTTCTCTTCTCCAAGCTAAACAATCCCAGTTTTCTCATCTTATCTTCTCTTCTAAGACATGTTTTCTAGACCTTTCATCATTTGTTGCTCTTCTCCAATTTGTCCACATCTGTCCTGCAATGTGGCACCCAGAACTGGACACAATACTGCCACTGAGGCCTAACCAACATGTAAAAGAGCAAAAGAATTATTTCTTGTGTTTTGTGATGGTGTCACTGGTGTAGATATGTGGGCAGAGTGGGCACCGAGGTTTACTGCAGGGAGTGGTTCCAGAGCTAGAGTTACTGTAGTGTGGTGTATAGTTGCTGGTGAGAACTGGCTTCAGGTTGGCGGGCTGTCTGTGGGCGAGGACTGGCCTTCCTCCCAAGGTCTGTGAGAGTGGGTATCTACACCAGCGACACCATCACAGGACCTAACCACATCAGTCACACCATTATGGGCTCATTCACCTGCACATCTACCAATGTAATATATGCAATCATGTGCCAGCAATACCCTTCTGCTATATACATCGGCCAAACTGGACAGTCCCTACGTAAAAGAATAAATGGACACAAATCGGATATCAGGAATGGCAATACACAAAAACCTGTAGGAGAACACTTCAAACTCCCTGGACACAAAGTAGCAGATTTAAAAGTAGCAATCCTGCAACAACAACAAAAATTTTAAACAGACTTCAAAGAGAAACTACAGAGCTACAATTCATCTGGAAATTTGATACTATCAGTATAGGATTAAACAAAGACTGTGAATGGCTAGCCAACTACAAAAGCAATTTCTCCTCTCTTGGTGTTTACACCTCCATGTCAGCTGCTAGAAGTGGGCCTCATCCTCCCTGATTGAATTGACCTCGTTATCTCTAACCGTATTCTTGATTGGAACTCTTTTCTTATGCTTGTCTATTTATTCCTGCCTCTGGATTTTCCACTACATGCATCTGATGAAGTGGGTCTTTGCCCACGAAAGCTTATGCGCCAATACATCTGTTAGTCTATAAGGTGCCACAGGACTTCTCATTGTTCTTGCGGATTCAGACTAACACGGCTACCCCTCTGATGCATATCCTCTAACAGTGGATCTGCCTGGGTGGGACGAGACCTAACAGAAGTAGAATATGGTTTGCATGTTGAATGCCTATTAAATTATATATTCACTCACATGAGCAAACATGAAAACTGCCCCATCCATATTCCAGCCTATGCACATATGCAACTTATTTAAAAAGTGAGATACAATCTGTGCATGTGAAACACATATCTTTTCCATGTTGCACCAGGGATCTCTGCATGGGTGGGTGAATGGCTTCCTTTTTCCTTGGGCAAGGAGGTTCACCTGGCAGCAGTTCATAGGCGCTAGTCGCTGTTTTTTATTGTTCTAGGGCAGCGGCACAAGAACTATTTTTAGGGTGGGGCTGCTGAGCTGTGCCCCCCTTAGCCCTGTTTGCTTTACCACCCAAGGCTGGGATCACACGCAGGCTTGCCAGCTGTCCCAGACCAGATGCCATTACCACAGTACGTCCAGTACGTCCACACCAAGAGAGCTGGCAACCCTAGCCATAGCTGGGGGCAGCTGCTGAGCCCCAAGCCAGCAGCAGGACCCCACGCAGTAACATAGGCCCCAGGGCCGGTGGCCTGGACTCCTGGGATGGCAGGCTGCAGAGCTCATGGGGATGTGGGGAGGGGCTGCAGCCACTCATACTTGGACACTGCTTACTCATCTTCCCATTGCCCCCACTACCAGGAAGTGAGGGAAAGTGAAATGGTGCCCTTGCTAGGGACCCGGAGTTGATGGAGCTGGCAGTGGGTTGGCAGCGGAGGCCAGCCCTGGGGCACGGGGAAGCCAGGTGCAAAACCCGGGGGTGCTGCAGCACCCACACACACACATGCCTGGTCCCCATGCCTATGTTAGGGGCAGCTTATTGCAGAGTGTGGGTTATACTTTCTAATAGCTGCTGTATTCAGTTACAAGAGTATTGTACTGAATCATAAAGTATTTGTAATGCACTGAGACCCAAACGAAGCGGAGGGCCTTGTTGTGCTGAGTGCTGCACAGAAACCCCATGAGAGATAACTCCTGCCTTCAACAGGGTGAATAAACAGCTATTTCCAATCACTGACAATTCGGGTGGGGGGGAGGGAATCATTTTGTTTGTTGCTCAAGCCAAAATTTTAACAAAATTTCTGGCAGATTGAAAAGTAAAAACTATAATTTCGGGTTCAATTAAATGTTTTATTTGACCCGAAACAAAACGTTTTATTTAGATTTGGAGCATTTAAATTTTTTTTAATTTTAAATCAAATTAAAGGAAATTTCTAACCAAAGGGTCATTTTAAACTAAAAAAAAATATGGAAATGTTTCATTTCCAATATATCAAAACAAAATGTCAATTTTTCCTCAGATTTTTTCTGGGGGCGGGGAGGTGCCACAAAATGTAACCTGTTTCTGTCCTGCCCTGAAATGTTTACATACCACTTCCTTCCCGTTATTAAATACTTTCCCACTCATATAACACCTTGTAAATGTAGCTCTCTAAGTAGTTCACAGACCTGGGCATTATAAATCGCCATGTGGCCAATAGAAAACAATGGAGATAGAGGTAAGTGTGATAAAATCTTACATAAGTTATGTGTTACAAATAAGAAAAGCCACTTTTATATTAATTCTTATGATTCAATTCTTGAACTTATGAAATCCTAGTGATATGGACCTAACCTTTCCAAAATGGCTGGTACTTAAGACGCCTCTGGTTTTAGGATTCCAACTTGGGTCGCAATAAAGGGGCCTGATTTTCAGAATGACTTCTCAAGATGGGCTCTCAAAAAATTGTGCCACCCAAAATTTCTAGCTGTTGATGAAATTTTAGGCCACAGAGCCTGATTTATACAACCTTGCCTACCCGCAGCGCCAAACGGAGTCAGTGAGAGCTGCTGATACGCACCATCTCAGAAAAATCTGACCCTTGTTACTTACACAGCACTGACATATATTACAGAATACTGGTTCCATTCAGGTTTTGCATGGCAGCCCCAAGATTTGGCTCAAAAGAAAAGCCATGAGCCATTGCATGAGCCACTGAATGTTCCTAATGTTTCAAAACGCCAGGATCTTGCTCCTGCTCTCTACTGCGTACAGCCACAGCAGGATCAGCAGCACTAGGTTTAATCCTGGCAGTACTGGAATCAATAGCCAAACTCCTGTTGACTTCAGTGGGGCCAGGATTTCACTGCTCTGGTCAATTTTAGGTGTTGCTCCTGAGGTTTGCTTTTCTATTAGGTACAGTATTACTAGTATGCTGAGCAGGAATCTCCTGGATTTAGAAGAGGGACTACTGCTAGAACCACACCTCGTCTAAGAGCAAAATGCCCTTTGTGTATTTGTTTTACTGTTATTGTACATGTGCTCCACCTTGCATATGCATGTGTGTTATTGTAACAATGACATATTTCAATCAGAAGGATAGGTATACCTAAACCACAACATGGAAGGATAGACTTAGTTGACAAGAAGAACTAAGTTTGGACTTGGAAAATACTCTGCTATGACAGTGAACAACAATACTTGATATGCGGATGGGGGAGAAATTTTAGTTTCTCTTCTCCCTTTTTACAGATTCCTCTGTACTGCTGATGAATTAATTGAATCATCTGATAACAATCTGATGTTGTACAGTTATGCACGAGAGAGGAGAAGAGATCAGAATTCAGAAATGATGGGAAAAGTCACCACTGTCCGAAGTGTTTCACGGTTCAGAATTAATTTTGCATTTGTAGGACGAGATTAATAAAAATGAATATATTCATTAGCTTCTTGTTATATATATTTCCACAGTTGTCCCGCTGTACTTCAGCTTTGGCTACTGTTCGTTTAATAAAAACTCTTCTGCAGGGCACTCCCAGCTCATTCATTAGTAATCAGATATTGAAAACAGCAAGTGTTGATCTTTGACCAGCTGTTCGTGCTAGTTAATTTTCCAGACTAAGCTGATATATATTTTAAAAGCCTGAATATTGTTATTTTAATGAATCAATCTCACTCCCTAAATTATTTCAGTCCAAGGCTCAAATTCAATTTAAAAAAATTCTCCCTCTGGCTTTCATTGACGTCAAACACCTCACCCTTTGAAAAAAAAAATAATTTTCCCTCAACTTGTGGTTTTCTGCTTCGCAGACTAAGGGAAGATATAACAGAGGTCTATAAAATCGTGACTGGGGTGGAGAAATAAACAAGGAACAGTTATTTACTTGTTCCCATGACACAAGAACTAGGGGTTACCAAATGAAATTAATAGGTAGCAGGTTTAAAACAAAACAAAAAAAAAAAGGAAGATTTTCTTCACATGTGCTAAAAGCTAGCTGGCATTCAACTAAGGCTGTAGAGCAGGGGTGGGCAATAAGCAGCCCATGGGCCAGACCATCACTTCCTGCAGCAGCTCCCATTGGCTGGGAGCAGTGAACCGCAACCATCAGGAGCTGCAAGTGGCCATACCTGAAGATGCTCAGATCAATAAAGGGTCTGGCAGCCAGCCAGGGACTAACCCTGGTGAACCGCATCCAGGCCCGTGGGCCACTTATTGCCCACCCCTGCTGTAGAGCAAACTCATTATTCTCTCTGTAAGTGGTCTCAGTGCCACTGCATGGGACAGACCACCATACCCAGAAGGCAGGGGCACTGGGTATGTAAGGCAGAGAAAGGCTCTGCCTTCCCAAACTGCCAGGCATAGCCCCACCCACACTCCACCCCCAGAATGCCTGCTGAAAGCATTCTGGGGGCAGAGTGTTGCTGCCCCTAGGACCCACCCTCCTGGTGCTCCAGGGCTGGTGAGGCCAGGCCTGGACACGTGACGCCCTTTTCCTTCCCTCACGCCCTGCCTCCTCCCTCCCCCGGTGCTGGAGAGGGAGGGCTGGGCTCGGCTGGGCCACGCAGTGCGGTGCGCCTTCCACCGGGGCTGGGGAGGCTGCGGCGACTGCATGTCCGTTCCCCTCCCCACCCCATGGTTGGAAGGGAGGAGCATCCTGCCTCCCGGGGACAGGAAGGGGCGAGACCTAGCAGAAGGGGTGGGACTGGGGGCTTGCCTCCCCCATCCCTGCCTTCCCTGACCGCCCATGTGGATTACATCTATACACTGTGATAATCCAGCAAATTTCATCTACCCATAGAGTCACCCTGATCTTCAGTGTCCACTTTGGGAACTAAACTAAAAATACAGCCTGAACTAATGAAGTCATCTCAAGCTGAAGCTAGTAGTTCTTAGATCTGGGCTATGTCTACACTCGCGGTTTCTTGCGCAAGTACGGCCGTTCTTGCGCAAGAATCTGCAGAGCGTCCACACTGCCCGCCCACTCTTGCGCAAGGAAATTTACAGTACGGCGTGGTAAGACAGGGCTCCTTGCGCAAGAGCTACGCTCTTTTTTAACAGGTGTAAGCCCTCTTGCACAGGAGCTCTTGTGCAAGAGGGCAGTGTGGACGCTCAGCAGGGGTTTCTTGCGCAAGAAAGCCCTATGGCTAAAATGGCCATCAGAGCTTTTTTGTGCAAGAGAGTGTCCACACTGCCATGGGAACTCTTGCGCAAAAGCACAGCGCTCACATGGCAGTGTGGACGTTTTCTTGCGCAAGACTTCTTGCACAAGAACCCTTGCGCAAGATGTTCTTGCGCAAGAAGCGCCAGTGTAGACATAGCCTTCCTGTTCCAGTCTGGGGCCTGACCCTGTCAAATGCTGGTAGCAATGTCCACAATGCTCAGATCAATGTGGCTGCTGGGTCAAACATACCAGAGGTATTTAGGCTCCTAACATCAGAAGCCACCTTGGAGGATCCAGGCCTCCGTCACTAAAGCAGTTCTGGCCAGACCTGAAATCTCTGGGCCAGGCTAATCTCCGAGGTTTCTTGAGTTTGCTTTATCCCTTAGAACCCAGCACTGCACAGCCCACTACAGTGTGTCTCCCACAGATCACTGTAATTCCGGTCCAATGCTTCCTGCATGGAGCAGTGTGGTAACAACCCCTCAACAACTGTTTAGGCAGCAGGGAAGCCTGCAACATGCCATTTGTTTAAATAATTGAGACTCGGTTTAGCTGTAGGATTTGTTGGGGTTGGGTTTTTTTTTTTTCCGGTCATGAAAAAGGCAGAAGACGACGTGATCATAAGAACAAACAATAACCACAACCCCTTATTAATCCAAGATGCAGGAAAGCGGGGGCTCCATTTGGCCTACGGGATGCAGTGCTGCATAAGCAGGCATTACAGACATGTCTTTGACAAGGACAAGCATCCCCGGGAGAGCTGCAATTGGAGCAGAGAGAAACAATGTGTGTCATTTCGCCATGAGTTTTTGCAGAATGTTCCCGTGTCTTTAAGCTTGTGCATGATCATCATTAATCGTAGCATTATTTAAACTTTGCTTTCAATCAGCCCTCGACATTCTCTTCCAGCTGCATGCATATTTCCTCTGGAGTTAAAAGGTCTGTGGGTGTTTTTCACTGCAGAGTAGGTGGGAAGGTGTATGGGGGACACTGTAATTCAGCCACTTTAAATCACTTTAAACTGAAACTTCATAATAAACCACACATCAGTCAGCCAGAGGAGCAGTTTCCAATCCATTAAGCCTTATTTTAGCATCAAGGAAGCAAATCATTTTTTTTTAAGTTTTCTTGGCACTTTGATACTTTCTTGTCAAGCTGTTGCTAGAAAGGGCTTGCTGGTAACAAATGAAAATGCTGGGGCATTTTGGAGGTGTTTTGTGGACTGGATCTTTTTTCCTTTGCTGTAAAATGACCATCAACAAAAAAACAGCAGAAAAACACACACACAAATAACCTGCGGGAATGCAATGCTTGAAAGGCAGTCAGAGGAGCTGCAGAATGCAAAGTGCTGCAGGAGAATGATGGAACTCTAGCAGAGCCACCCGGATTCTCACAAAAGGAGTGGTTTGAGGGGTGGATTGTCTGGCCCTCCAGCCCAAACCAGTCTCCGCGTTTCTGAAGTCTTGAGTATCTGCACCGGTGCATAGGGTTACCAGGTAGACCCCCCCAGAAAACCGGACACACTTGATCGTGGGCGGGGGGGGGAGGGACCGGCCGGGAGGCGGGTGGCAGGTCTGGCGGGGCGGGTCGGGGGCTGCGGGGCTGGCCGGGAGGCAGGGGGTGGAAGGCGGGGCTGGCGGGGAGGTCTGGGGTCGGGGGCCGCAGGGCTGGCCAGGAGAAAGGGGGGGGCGGGAAGCAGAGCTGGGGGGGATCGGGCGCCGGGGGGGGGGCGGTTGGACAGGAGGAGGGGGGCCGGAGGCAGGGGGGGGCAGGAAGCAGAGCTGGCGGGGGGGTGCAGCCACTGGCCACAGCCCGAGCCCAACAGGTCGCACCCCTGGCAGGCACTCCCTCTAGTTGCTAGTAGAAGCCAGGCGGGGGTAGGGGCAGTGGCTGGGAGCCACTCCCCCCGCCGGCTTCTGCATGCAACCAGAGGCTCCTAGCTGGGAGGCGGGGCCGCGACTGGCGCTGGGAGCCTCTGGTTGTATGCAGAAGCCAGGCGGGGGGAGTGGCTGGGAGTCCCAGCCCCTGCCCCCGCCCCGCCCCGCCCCGCTTTTGCACACAACCATAGGGCTCCCAGCACCAATCGTGCCCCGCCTCCCAGTCGCTCTCCCGCCCCCGCCAGGCTTCCATCCGGCGCCCACCCGGAAATTCAGAAAATACCGGACATTGCACGTGTCCGGTATTTTCTGAATTTTTCTACTGGACAGAGGGCACAAATACCGGACTGTCCGGTAGAAAACCAGACACCTGGCAACCCCTCCGGTGCAAGATCCCACCTGTATGAGTTGTCTGTGGCAACCTGCCCTCTTCTCCATCCCTACATAGTGGAACTACACCTATTGCCATTTTGGCCCTACGTATGGTGAAATGGATGGACTTGCTCTATACGAGTTGGTCACTAGATATCTCTGTATAGAGGTCCAGACAGGCTGGGATGCTTGGTAAACAAGGATTGTTACCAAACCTGCAGAAAACAAGCAGAAACTGGGCTTGTTTCAGGTTGTGGCGGGGTCGCTAGCCCCGCACCCTTCAGCCCTGAGGCTTGGTCCTTTAAATGCAGGCCCAGTGGCCTCATCCTTCAAATGCAGGCCCAACAGCCTAGTCGTTCATGAGATCCCCCTCTCCATCCGGGATCTGGGAGGAAGGCGTAGGGGGGCCCAGGCCCTCCTTCTCCACCGGGCCCCAACCCAGGACCCTATCAGTGGTGGGTAGTTCCCACCACTGGCTCAGCAGGTTGTTCTCCCCGAAACGCGCTGAGCCCGCTGGGGCTTTTCCTGCTCCTTGCCCTGGGTTGCTTCCTACCCCGTCCCCCCGGCCAGCAGCGGTCGCACCTGCAGATGCTGGTCTGGCGGCAGCAGCGGCATTAGCAGGTATGGCGTTGGGGTCAGTGGTGGCTGGTGCAGCGACCGTGTCTAGGCATAGCCAGCGTTGCGGCTGGGCTCGGCCCGGGGCTAGTAGTGGCGCAGGCAGCTGGTGCGGCGTCTCTTGCTCCGGCTGCCGAGGCCGTGGCTCCGGTGCTCAGGCAGGAGCTCCTTCCCCTCTAGAGGTCAGTCCCAACTGAGCAGCTCTGCAGCCTTTTATACCTGGGCTACACTGGGAGCATGCCCAGCAGGGCTGCGGGGGAGGGGCGTACTCTACCCAATAGGCCTGCTCCCCTTCCCCTTGTCTAGTGTGGGGTTGGCAAGCCCCATCACACAGGCTCACTTGGATTAGACACGTTGGCTACTTTTTTTGCTTGTCAGGCTTTTAAAGTTGCTGGCAGCTTGTTGATTTGGGGGGGGGGAGCATATGGGGGACAAGGGGATGAGGAGGAGAAGGGAGACAAAGGGGAGTGAGGGTAAGGGTCAACAGTCGTAGACTGCATGCTAGGGATCCAGTCACAAAGAGTGTTGGTGTTCTTTTAGGGACTGGCTTGTTTTGGCCTTGTTTTGAAATGGGATTAGCTTGGGTGTTGGTTTATAAAAGCAGGAGCACTTATTCACAGCATGGAATGTGGCTACAGAAAAAAGCAGCATGGAAGTCTGTTGTACAGGTCTATGCATTTAGTGCTTTGAATAAATGTCTCCAGATTAAAAATCAGCATACTGAGGGAGGACGGGATCTGGGTCCCAGCCCACACGGGTAGATATTTCTCATCCATTTGATCACAAATGGCTGAGTTCAGTTACTAGAGTTGATAGCACCTAAATATTTTCAAAATGACACTGGGGGTTTCAGCTCTATGAGGGTATGTCTACTCTGCAAAGTTAATTCAAAATAACAGCCGTTATTACGAATTAACTTTAATAGCGTTTATACATGCAAACCGCTATTTCAAAATTAATTCAAAATAGCGGAGCGCTTAATCCAAATTTGGTAAACCTCATTCTACGAGGAGTAACGCCAAATTCGAAATAGCTATTTCGAATTAAGTGCTGTGTAGACACTTAATTGGAAATAGGAGGCCTCCAGCCCTTCCCAGGGAGCCCTGGTGGCCACTCTGGGCACAACCAGGAAAACTTACTCTCCTCTCCCCCAGCCCCAAAGCCATTAAGGCGGTAGACTCTGGCCACAGTGCCTGTGCCAGCTCCAAGCCTGCCAGCCCAGAGCCAGCAGTGGCCATCAGGGCCCCTGACCCAGAGGCCCCAAGACATGAGCCAGCAAGCCACTGGCAACCAGCCTTCCACCGCTCCCTAGGAGCAGTCTGCCAGCTCCCAGGAGACTGACAGAGGCTGGAGAAGGCGGGTACCTTCCTGGTCCAGAGTGGAGATCATGGACCTTATTCAGGTTTGGGGGGGATGCCCCCAACGTCCATGATCTCTCCACTAGATGGAGGAACGCGGCCATCTGTGGCAGGATAGCTGCCAGCCTCGCCACCAAAGGCCACATGCGAACCCAGGAGCAGGTTTGCATGAAAATCAAGTTGGTCCGGCGAGACCCCCCAATCCTGAGCCATGAGCTTCCCCTCCCGCGTCTTCCCCTTGCTTCCCCCTTCCAGCTCCCTCCTCCCAGGTTTCCCACACCCCTCTCCCATCCTCTCTCTTCCTCTCTCCCACCTCCTTTTCCCAGTCTCCCCAGAGGTTCCCCCCCCCCCCAGTTTTGTTCAATAAACCCAGTTTCTATTTTTGAACATACGTGTCTTTTATTTGACATTAGGAAGGGGGGCTAGGGAGGGATAAGTGGAAGGACATGAGGGAGGAATTGGGCACAAGCTCCCAGTGGGGAGGACCGGGGTGGCTCTGAGGGCTCCTTGGGGTGGACACTCTCCCACAGGGCCTCCTGGATCCTGACAGCCCCCCAATGGACCTCCCAGATGGCAGCCTGCAGCAAGTGCAGCCGGGCTGATGGCAACGACCCCACGAGATGCACCGGCGTGCCCAGGGGTAGCTCTGGCTCCATGTGGCCGAGTGCTGTGGTGTCCCGAGTGCGGGCACTCAGGGCACTGCAAGACAGGAATGCTTTGCTGTCCCTCATCGAGGTAGACAAGCAAGTGGGGAACCCTGAGAACTGTCTGCCCAGAGTGGGGGTAGGGTCCTTTTAAGCACGGAGCTCAGTTAGTCTCAGGCAGCAGCCCCGCACACTAAGTCCTAACCTGATGCCCTGCTGGCACTGGTTCCGGCCAGCCTTAACTTCGGTTCAGGGTCCACTCAGTGTGGACGCACTATTTCAAAATAGAAAAATGCTATTTTGAAATAGTTTTTGTGTGTAGATGCGTTAATTCGAATTAGCTTAACTATTTCGAATTAAGATAACTCGAATTAACGCTGTAGTGTAGATGTACCCTCACTCTCTGGGAAAAGGCACTCACCCTTCTCTAACTGTTCCCTAGCTGGAGGGCAAAATCAAGAGATTATTTTCAGGGATATCTGGATATGTGTATTAGTGTGCTAAGGGCTAGTGCATTTGTTATTATCGGAGCAGCCATGCTGGTGGGGGTTGGTAACCGTGTCAGATATTACCAAGATATTCTGATGCCTAAAGGGGCAGATTGGTACATAGTGGGGGGCTGAGAAGTGCCTCTCTCTGAATTTTTTTCCAATGGAAGTTAAGCACTTAACCAGGTTAGGTGCTTTTGAAAATCCCACTAGGCACTTTTCTGCCTCTATCTTTGGCTTTGTAGCCCTGACATCACATGGCTGCTCCAAATTAAGTCCTCCAGAGCCACAAAGCTAAATCTGTATGTGTTACGCTGTGCACTATATGATGAAGATACATCTCGAATTACTAGAAAGGATTCTTCTCTAGTTCAGAGGAAGTGCCTAACACGGCTAAAGATCCTGTCTAGCACAATTTTACTCTCCAGGGAACACTTGCAGTCCTGATTGAAGTCAGAGTTGTCGGGGCACATCCAAAGATAGTATCTGGTGGTTAACTTGCAACATGTTAAATCTGAATTTGAAAATTATACTTTTCCAATCACAGAAGATTAGGCTTGGAAGAAGCCTCAGGAGGTCATCGAGTCCAACCCCATGTTCAAAGTAGGACCAACCCCCACTAAATCATCCCAGCCAGGGCTTTGTCAGGCCTTGCCTTAAAAACCTTTAAGGATGGCGACTCCATCACCTCCCTAGGTAACTCATCGCAGTGCTTCAACACCCTCCAATGAAACAGTTTTTCCTAATATTCAACCTAGACCTCCCCCACTGCAACTTGAGACCATTGCTCCTTGTTTTGTCCTCTGCCACCACTGAGAACAGCCTAGCTCCATTCTTTTTGGAACCCCCATTCAGGAAGTTGAAGGCTGCTATCAAATCCCTCCTCATTCTTCTCTTTTGCAGACTAAACAAGCCCAGCTCCCTCAGCCGCTCCTCCTAAGTCATGTGCCCCAGTCTCCTAATCATTTTCATTTACCTGTGCTGGAGTCTCTCCAGTTTCTCACATCCCTTCTGTGGTGGGCAGCCCAAAACTAGATCCAGATGTGATCTCACCAGTGCCAAACAGAGGGGAATAATCACATCTCTCCAGCTGCAGGAAATGATCCTATTAATGCAGATCCAATATGCTTTTAGCCTTCTTGGCAACAAGGACACATTGTTGACTCATTCAGCTTCTCGCCCACTGTAATCTCCATATTCTTTTCTGCACAACTGCCACTTAGCCAGTTGGTCATCGGCTTATAACAGTGCTTGGGATTCTTCTGTGCTAAGTGCAGGACTCTATTCTTGTCCTTGTTGAACATCAGATTTCTATTTGCCCAATCCTCCAATTTGTCTAGATCACTCTGGACCCTCCCCTACAATGCGTCCACCTCTCCCTCCACCTTAGTGTCATCCGTGAACTTGCTGAGATCTATCCCATCATCACTGATGAAGAAACTAAACAAAATCAGCCCCAAGACTGACCACTGGGGCACTCTGCTTGATACCAACTGCTAACTAGACCTCAAGCTATTGATCACCACTCATTGAGCCCAATGATCTAGCCAGCTTTCTATCCACCTTACAGTCCATTCATCCAAGCCATACTTCCTTAACTTGCTGTCAAGAATATTGCAGGAGACCATATCAAAAGCTTTGCTAAAGTCAAGATATATCACATCCACCACCTTCCCCATATTCTCAGAGCCAGTTATCTCATCACAGAAGGCAATCAGGTTGGTCAGGTTGCAGGTTTAAAACTAATAAAAGAAAGTTCTTCTTCACACAGCGTGTAGTCAACCTGTGGAACTCCTTGCCAGAGGAGGCTGTGAAGGCTAGGACTATAATAGAGTTTAAAGAGAAGCTAGATAATTTCATGGAGGTTAGGTCCATAAAAGGCTATTAGCCAGGGGATAGAAATGGTGTCCCTGGCCTCTGTTTGTCAGAGGCTGGAGAGGGATGGCACAAGACAAATTGCTTGATCATTGTCTTTGGTCCACCCTCTCTGGGGCACCTGGTGCTGGCCACTGTCGGCAGACAGGCTACTGGGCTAGATGGACCTTTGGTCTGACCTAGTATGGCCGTTCTTATGTTCTTATGACTTGCCTTTGGTGATCCATGTTGGCTGTTTGTTCCTGATTACCTTCCTCTCCTCCAAAGGTTTCAAAAAAATCAGTTCCTTGAGGACCTGCTCCATCATTTTTCCAAGGACTGGGGTGAGGATGATTGATCTATAGTTCCCCAGATTCTCCTTCCCTTTTTTAAAAATGTGCATTACATTTTCCTTCTTCCCATCATTCAGGATATTCCCCAATCACCACAAGTTTTCAGAGCTAATGGTTTCAAATCCAGGCTTTTGGCCAGTGCCTGATGAGCACAATCCATATCTTTTCTGTAATATATGCACTACCCATGTAGATGAAATATAATGCCAGTTTCAATCTGAAAGGGAAACTCAAGGTTCATAGGTACAAAATCTGAAGTATTAATAGACACTAATAAATAAGCCATGATTGGTAAAATACTAAAAAAGCAACAGCTAGTACTTTTTATGGGTTCTACAAAAATGTTATGTATCTCCCCAGCTCATTCTAGCAGCAAACAATTAACATTGGCAGAGCCATGGTCTTTATTAGTGAGGCTGGTACAGCATGCTATTTCCCAAAGTACCAAACGGTCTACACAAGAATGCATGGCAAACAAACATTACAGTGAGTTCATCTTCCTTCAAAAATATAGGGAAATATTTGCCTAATAAAGAAGACAATATAGATAGGGAAATTTTCCATTTTCATGGCTTTAGGCTGGCAAGTCCTAGAGCAGAGGCAATACAAGTTTCATTGGTAACTAAGACCACGTCTTCACTAAAAAGAAGATTGACACTGCTGTGACTGATTTTCCGGAGTTCAATTTAGCAAGTCTAGTTAAGACTCGCTAAATCAAACTCAGAGGACACTCCTGCTGATGTCTGGTACGCCTACTTCTGAAAGGAGTAAGGGAAGCCAATGGGAGCGTTTGCTCCCATCAGCCTCCCGCTGTGGGAATGACGGGGAAACCCAAAACAAGGTATGTCAACTCTAACTATGTAATTAACATAGCTGGAGTTGCGTATCTTGATTTAACACTCCCATTTAGTGTAGACCTGGTCTAAGATTTAAACTGATGTAACTTTCTCACTGAGAGGCTAGAAGAGAAGAGTGCAGCAGGAAAACAAACTATCAGGAAAGCCCAATTTTGTGCAAGATAGAGCACAACCGACAATTTTGACTTACATCATTTTCTAGTCCTTATCCTGCTGCTCTGCACCACATGGAGTAATTTACAACAGTGGAAAGTGGGTTAAAAAACCCCCACTATTCAATCAGAATATTCTATTCACAACACCAGTAGCTAAGGATGTGAGGGTATGTCTACACTACAGCGTTATTTCAAAATATCTTATTTTGAAATAGTTAATTTGAAATAAGTTATTTCGAAATAACACATCTACACGCAAAATGCATTTCAAAATAGCGTTTTGCTATTTTGAAATAGTGCATCCACACTGCATGGACACTGAGTCACATTTAAGGCCGGCCAGAACCAGGTCCGGCAGGGCATCAGGTCAGGAATTACTTTGTGTGGCTGCTGCCTGAGGCTATCTGAGGTCTGTGCTTAAAGGGACCCCCCCCAGACAGCTAGTTCTTAGATTTCCCTGCTTGCTTGCCTACCTCAATGAGAGACAGCAAAGCATTTTGTCTCTGCGTGCTCTGATTGCCCTCACTCGGGACACCACGGCACTCTTCAACATGGAACCAGAGCTGCCCCTGGGCACTCTGGTGCTTCTTGTGGACACGTTGCTGTGAGCCTGGCTGCACTTTCTGCAGGCTGCCATCCGGGAGGTCCATCGGGGGGCTGTCAGTATCCAGGAGGCCCTGCAGGAGAGCTTCCACCCTGAGGAGCACTAAGAGCCTCCCTGGTCCGTCCCACTGCGGGCTTGTGCCTCATTCCTCCCTCACGTCCTTCCACTTGCCCCTCCCTAACCCCCCTTCCTGACATCAAATAAAATACACGTATTCTCATGAACACAAACTCTTTATTTAACAAAACTGAGGGGGGGAATGAAACTCTGGTGAGACTGGGGAAAAAAGGTGGGAGAGGGGAGGAGAGAGGGTTGGAAAGGAGAGGGGGAACCCTGGGAGGAGGAAGCTGGAAGGGGGAAGCAAGGGAAAGAAGGGGGAGGGGAAGCTCAGGGCTCAGGGTTGGGGGTCTCGCCGGACCAACTTGATTTTCATGCGAACCTGCTCCAGGGTTCGCATGTGGCCTTTGGTGGCCAGGCTGGCAGCTATCCTGCCATAGACAGCTGCATTCCTCCATCTAGTGGAGAGATCATGGACATTGGGGGCATCCCCCCCAAACCTGAATTAGGTCCATGATCTCCGCACTGGACCAGGCAGGCGCCCTCCTTCTCCAGGCCCTGGCAGGCTCCTGGGAGCTGGCAGACTGCTCCTGGGGAGCGGTGGAGGGCTGGCTGCCAGTGGCTTGCTGGCTCATGTTTTGGGGCCACTGGCCATCAGGGCACCCTGGGGAAGGCTGGAGGCCCCCTATCATATATATAGTAGCCCAATGTCTGTGACTCTGTAACGCTGAAATGCTGGCTGTTCCTTCTGGGCGGCACTGTTTCCTCCCTGGCTGTTCCCTCTGGGTGGCGCTGTTGCCTGAGTCACCTCCTTCTCCTCCCGCCGTGGTGCTCGGCTGACTTCTGCGCCGCTCAGCCAGGCTGCCGCGGGGGAGCAAGCAGCGCAAGCGGCCGTTTGGGCCCCGCGCTCCCCATGCAGCACCCCCAGAGCTTGCTTGTGCCGCTTGCTCCCCCGCAGCAGCCCAGCTGAGTGGCACAGAAGTCAGCCGAGCACCATGGCAGGAGAGGAAGGGGAGCGGGGCTGTGACGTACACGGCCACGGGGTGGGGCCCAGCCATGTACATCACCACCCTGCCCCCCTTCACCTCCCGCTGTGGCGCTCGGCTGATTTTTGCGCTGTTCAGCCAGGTTGCCATGGGGGAGCCCAAACGGCCACTTGCTCTGCTTGCTCCCCCGCGGCGACCCGGCTGAGCGGCGCAGAAGTCAGCCAAGCACCATGGCGGGAGGCAAAGCGGGGTGGGGTGCTGACATACACTCTCAGCCGGGCTGCCAGGTGGGAGCAAGTGGCGCAAGCGATGGTTTGGGTTCCGCGCTCTCCATGCAGCACGGGGAGCACGGAGCCCAAATGGCCATTTGGGCTCCGTGGTCCCCCGAGGGAGAGGCAGGAGGGGCAGGAGAAGAGAAACATAGAGACAGAGAGAGAGGCAGGAGACTGAGGAGAGCTGAGGGGGGGGGGGTGAGAGGCAGTAGGAGCAGGAGAGAGAGACAGAGAGAGAGAGACATGGAGCAAGAGACCGGAGGCTCAGGAGAGAAGACCGACATGGAGGAGAGACCTGAAAATCCCATCTTATGATGGGCTAATTGGCTAGTTTCAATATAAGTGTCTGCACAGCACTTATTTTGAAATAGCTGTTTCGAATTTGGCGTTATTCCTCGTGGAATAAGGTTTACCAAATTCGAAATAAGTGCTCCGCTATTTAGAATTAATTTCGAAATAGCAGTTTGGCTGTGTAGACGCTAGTAAAGTTATTTTGAAATAATGGCTGTTATTTTGAAATAACTTTGCTGTGTAGACATACCCTGAATGACTAGTCAACAGGCTAATCAACTAGTTGCTCCCTCCCCCCCCCCCCGCCTCTATCAGAAACAGGCAGCAAAGGCGGGGAAAAGGGGGTGCTTTAAAGCAGCAGCACCATGTGGAGCCTGGGGCCAGACCCTGGGCTTCATGCGGCACTGCAGCTTTGAAACACCATGTGCAGCCTGGGGCCAGCTGGGATGTCCCCAGGCTGCACACAGTGTTTCAAAGAAATAGTGCGATGGTGGCACCCAAGATCAGCAGTCCTCAGCTGACTCCAGGCTCCACATGCAGCTGACGCCAGGCTCCCTGCAGCTTTTCAAAGCAGCAGCACCACATGGAGCCCAGGGTCAGCAGGGGAGTCCCCAGCTGACACCAGGCTCCATGTAGCGTTGCCACTTTAAAACACCATGGGGAGCATGGGGCCAGCAGGGGATTGCCCTGCTGGCCCCGTGGTCCCCACAGCACTTTCACCTTTGAAGTGTAGCAACAGCTCTAGGGGCCCTATTGACTAATTGATGCAAATTGCATCAACTATTTGATTAGTCAATTAATCAAAATTTAACATCCCTACCGGTAGCATGTTGTACTCACTTTGCACAAGTGTAATTGACTTCACAAGATGTGAGGCAGGGCAGAATCAGAACCATTTGGCACTTAACCACCAACAACTTAGGCTCCCAGATACCCACTTACATGTAATTTACACCACCTTACGTATAGCCTCTGGATTTAGCTCAGAGACTGTAAAGGAAACGTCAGTTGTGATGGCAGCCTGCTTTGTCCTTGGACAAAGAAAGAGCACATCTCTGTTCTCAAAAGCACTGAAACCATCCCTGTCTAATCTTCCTGGCCATAGTTTCATAGTTCCCATGACACTTGGCCAGGTAGTGAATTTGTTTAAATGGTCACTGGCTTTATAAGAAAAAGCCCACAAGGGCCAAATTCTGCTCTTGACACACACACACGACACCTCCAAGCTCCAAAAAACACTGGAGCTGCAGCCTCGAATCTGCACTTCCTCATTTCCTAATTACGCAGGGTTTGGCTTTCGCCATGGCCTTTGCAATGGAATCCCACCCCCCTCGCCGAAGAACTGAGCTGCAGAATCTCAGGTTTTCTTTTTTTTTTAAATAAAAATCAGTCCCGTTTCTCGCCCTCACAGCGAAGACAAACTTGAAAATGAGCAGAAACCTATTCAGGGATGCCTTCCGGAGGCCATATCTATGCTGTGGGTGTGACAAGCACAACTATGGCACCACCACTGTGCCGCTGTAGCACAGACACTTCCTACAGCCATGGAAGGGATTTTCTTCCATCGACCTAACTGCATGTACAGCGGGGTTAGGTCAGCATAGCTATGGTGCTCATGGATGCAGATTTTTCACTGCTCTGTAAGCCATAGGTCTGCTCACCTCACTTTTAAGTAGCAACATTAGCCCTAGGAAACCTGAACTGGGTTGTTAACAGTAAAACCAAAGGATGGCAATTCAAATATCAGCCCTGTTTCAGAGCCAATTGTTTTAGCAAAAATGTCCAACTCATGTGCTTATTCCAACCCCCCAAGTTGTCCCCCACATTTCCCCAGGGTCCAAGAGCACCAGTCCACCTTACCCTGCATTCAGCACCACTTTGAAGGGGAAGAAGACCTAATTGTCACCTACCAACTGCTAACAAGAAGGATGGTTCAGTGCTTCAGGTGCTAGTCAGAGACTTGGGCTTTGCCAGACTTCCTATATGACCTTGGTCCAGGCATTTATTCTCCATCTGTGCCTCAGTTTCCCACTTGTAAGTGGGGATAATTGCACTGCCCCATTTCACAAGCGTCCAGTGACAATAACTACATTAAAGATTGTGAAGTGCTCAGACACAACTCACAGAGTGCCTCAGATAAAACCTTCCACTTCAGCACATTAAAACCTGAGAATGGGGTAAAACTAATTTACTATCCAAACCAACAGCACTGGGGCTACAACTCTTTTCATATTTATTGACTGAAGGCATCTGTAATTTAATTTCAGGCCATTTTCACAGAATTTCCAGGCTGCTGTGCCAAAGTGCCCCAGAAGCCTGGAACATTGCCACAGAATTTGGATTAAGCTTTCCACAAAGTATATGGGTCTACCTTTCAGGCTCCATCATAGAGGGTAGTCAGCGGTGGATTAAAGGATTGTCATATGGATCAATGCAGCCTGGCCCTCTATGATTAATTCTCCCTCATTCCTTGTAAATCTTGTCCATAATCAATTCCCCTGCAGCTATGAGTTAAACAGACAAACAAAACTAGGAATTCCATGTTCATCAACTTTTTTTTATTTTGTTTTACCCAGCAACTCATGCAGGAGTGGATTTGGGGTCTTGCATTTTATATTTACTTGGTACAGCCAACAATGGGAGGTGAAGCAGGTGCTTTCACCTGCCCTCTCCCACCGTACTAGACTGTAGGATGTAACTGAAATTAAGAAAATAATACAATTAAAACTGGTAAAAGGAAATAGACAACACACAGCCTTTGGAACTCACTACAAAGTCAAGTGTTTATCAAACTGGTTTGAGTATGTCTTTGAATTAAAAACAACAACAAAAATGTTACTCAGTGCTTAAATCAACCACAGGATGCTTTGGGGCAGATTATTCTGTAACTATCAGTTACAGGGTTTTCTTGCACCTCTCTCTGAAACATCTTGTGCTGACCAATGTTAGAGACAGGATATGGAACCAGATGAAGCACTGGTTTGATCTGGCATGGCAATGCTAGGATTGCTCTAGATAAAGCTTAATCCTAATTCTGTCTAATCTAGATTTTACTCCATGCCCATCACTGTGACATATGAGCACCTAATTCATCCCTGAAGACAGCCACCATATGGAGCTCTGGAGACATGGGGGATTGGGAGAGTGTTATGAAAAGGGAGGAAATTGGGATAACATCAGGGCTCTGAAGAGGACATGGGACGATCAATACAAACTCACACTGAGAAAGGAGGTTTGGGGAATCTTGGAAGAACCTCTCCTTTTTAAAGTCATACCTACACCACATTGGTTAAGTCCTACTCCTGGAGTTTAAACCGTAAACACCATTTTTGCTGTGTGGGTTGCTAACATCTGCACACCCAGGCTACACTTCCCTAATGCTCAGCTTGTTCTGAATCCTTCGGAAAGAGAAATTAAAATGCCAGCTGCTAACGAATGGAATTGTCACTCTCTGTACAGTTTGGATGTTGTAATAGAAACGGATGCTCTAATAATAAGAGTGAGTGGATGCCAAATTTCAATGGAGTTATGCCAGGGGCGAATCTGGCCCACAGTGTTTAACGCACACATCTCATTTAAAATTGAACAATTGGGCCGGATTCCATGCCTCCACTGACTTAGGGCCCAAATCAATTGCTATTTCAATCAATGAGAGCCTGTCTATTGAGTTTCATGGTGGCTGGATAGAGGTAGCACACTCTGGATCATTACATTATGTCAATTCAGGAACCAATTTGGGTTTCTGCATCCCAACTTGCATGTGCAAGCTTAATACATACCACAGCCATTGAAGGCCTTATCCTGCTTCCTGTGAAGTCAGTGGTATAGAAGCAGGCAAACAGAACCTCAGTCCAGCAAAGCACCAAGTCCCAGTATCCTCCAGCGACATCTACCAGATCTGAAGGCTCTGAAAAATGCCCACAATGCACTCAGCATCTTTCAGGACCAATACCCAGAAAGATCATTTCAGACCACCTGGGATTTTTTTTCTAATTTTTTTTTTTTACAGCAGTGATAAAAGCATTGACTGATTATTTTAATTAGTTTTCTAATATTTCCTCAGGGACTTCTCCTGCAGCTGTCTCTGCCGTAGCCCATCTGGATGGGGGAAGGGGAAGCTCGTACAAAAGCCAGCTCCCCCAGAGTAGAAGGGACTTTCCTCTGCAGCTGCCTCAGTGGCGGTGTGGGAATTTTAGAAACTGGTGGATTTGCAGCCAATGTTCCTTGAAATAAACGAGTTGCTCCTGCTCCTATTGGATTCAATGGCAAGCTTCATTAACTTCAGTGGCTATGAAATTGGCCCGGACAGGCTTTTTCTGCGAATGCTGCTTTGCTATAGACACACCTGGTGGCTTATCTGAAAAAATATGACTTACAAAAAAAGTTTGTAAAATTGGAAGGGTTTTTTTTTTCCTGGAGTACTTTGAGAGAAATATTTATGGCTTTCCAACCAATCTCTTTTTTGGAGGGTGGGGAAGATGGTGGATTTCTTGCAAGTGTCAGCTTGAGAAGGTGCACATTATTAAGAAAATCTTGGGTAGATGTGGAGAGAAAGATTTTATTGGAAGAACAAGTCACCCTCTTCTTCCCACTCCCTCTCCCCAAGATCTCATCCGGTCAAATTCACCTCCTCTCATATACACACAATGTTACAGCAGCGCAACTGGAGATCAATGTGGACCAGATAGAATTTTAACCCACTTGTTTTTCTGCAACAATTCTTTGCTGCAGAAAACACATTTGAAAGCAAAACTGGGGTTTGCTTGATTCCAAATGATGGCTCTTAAGCAAGTGAACATTTGAGGTCTCTGTTCCAACAGCTCAAAAGCACATTATGGCCTGGGATACACTCACATGAGAAGCTAATCTCTTCCCACTCCATGCTGCTATAGCTGTGATCAGCAGAGGGACCTGAACTGAACCGCTTCCATTAAAAAAAATAAAATCTGACATCAGGGTGTTTCCTTGGAGAGGGGGGCGGAGCTCCTTGAAATTCACTCCCTGACACAGTCTGAAATTGCCCAAATCGGTTGACCTTCAGAACATGTTCTTTTCCCCGACCTTTTGCGTGTGCAGACGATTGTTATCTATGGCTGGAGGCTTTCGTTCCTTTTCTTTGCCTGAGTTTGGGCAGACTGCACCATTTATTATCTGTCATATTTTAATTATATATTTTAACACATAGCAGAGGTGCCTGCGGCCCTGGTGAGGAACTTTTAGAAATGTTTTCTATAAATCTAGGTAAATATCACAGAGACGGTGCATCTTTCTGACCAAACGTCCATGTATAAACACCTCTTCCCGAGCATCTTCCCTCCCTATCTCAGCCCTCTCTTAGCAGCCTCTTCAAACCAGAACTTTTCTCCTCAGCCCCTGTCTTCCCCATCTGCAAACTAACGGTCTTCTACCTCTGCCATATGGGCTGTGTGCTGCAGCACTGCTTCCATGACACCTTTGGAAGGTGCCAAAGCGCTCACCTCAGCTCCAGAATAACATGAGATACTGTGAAATGATACTTCATCATTCATCAGATGAAATGGGGTTTATATATTTGTTAGTCTCTAAGGTGCCATAGGACTCCTCATTGTTTTTAAAGTTACAGGCTAACACGGCTTTCTGAGATGCTATGGACCTTTTAGACATATAAAAGGACATTTCAGGCCATTTTCTTAATGGCTCAGCATTTAGGCCTGCACATTTTGGCTCATGGTAAATAAAGAATCCAGGTTTACCGCTAGAGGGATATAAAATATAGCCCTGATGAAAAAGAAGAGTGTAATCCCCCTCTACAACATCTTCTGTAGTGCATGAGGCATTTGCAGACCATAAGATGGTGGGGCAATAAACGCTTTATTCGTCCATGTTTGGGGTGTCCTGAATAAGTGTCTTGTGGCTTCCTCACTCATGACAAAGGCAACCCTTCCCAGAAACTTCTGGGGAACCCATCACCCATCAAATGTACTTGTAGACACACATTTACAAAGCTGGAGCTGATTTTCCAGCAGCCAGTCTGTTCAGCTAAAGATGATAAAAAGGATAGGTGGTCTAGCAGTGTACAGATGGCATCATGACCTCCTGAGCACCCCCTTTGGGGCTGAATGTGGCTGTGCTGTGGCCTACCTCAGTTTCCCCCTCTCAAGAAGGTCACAATGTGGTCATGTTAGAAGCCCAGTCAAGGAGAAGCCAAACATTCTGCAGTACATATCCCTTCAGTAAAGCCTTCTGAAAGGAAGACTCCTACATAGGTCTAAAGGCTCTTACTTCAGAGCCCAGATAAAACTTAAGAGTCCCTGTCAAGGCTTCTTCCCCCCTCTGGCACGATAAATGCAGAAGTGGGGGCCTCAAAAGTACCCCAAAAACCTTATCTGTCCAGGCTTTGGTATAAAACTCCCCCCCCCCAAAAAAAATCTTAAAAACCTAGATTTTGAAGATAAAAATCCTCTGCCACCACCCAAATAATAAAGAAACCAGGGAGAGACCCCTTGGGAATTTTCAGCCCCAAAAGTAAAACCAGGACACAAAAATTAACCAATACCAGGTTAATAAAAAGAAAAGAGAAAGGACTTTTATTATCACCACAATATTCCTTTTGCAAGCATAATGACTAGATGGAAAAGTCACAAATTAATACACTCATGGGGGGATTCCACCATGGGCCAAAACTTAGTTACGAAGTAGAGGAAAACCCTTTTTTAAATGCACAGACATCAGTTTCCCATTCCCAAACCATCAAACAATAAAACCTAATGGATTTATCTAAACTTTACCCTACTTAAAGATAGCGAAGAGTCTTTTCTTGGAGGGAGACAGCGTTTGTCCCCCTCAGTAGCTGGAGAGAAACTGCCCAAAGACAAAGGAGGGAGAAAACCCAAAAATTCCTTTGTCCCAGTTTGAAATCCCTATCTGCATTTCTATCGGCTGAACAGATACCTGGCTAGGTAAAATTAACCCCTTAGTCCCCAGGCTGCTGCCCATCCCTCATGGTCATGACAGTCCCCAAACCAGTATCTGGGTTACAGCGACAGTCCTTTCTACTGTAAAGACTTAGGCATCTCCACTTCCTGGAAGTCTCTCCGATCTCTCTCATGCTTGGTCAGGGCATGACACTGGCAGACCAGGTACCAGCTCACACCAAGGCCACTAGGCCTTACTGAATGCTGAGAAATTAATAGCTGGAAACTAGCCTGTAACAATTCGTGACTCACCACTGGTCTCTCCAGAAATTAGCTCAGCATTGGAGTGCCCTCCTCTGGCTGGCATCTTGCCCATTGTTACCTGTTGTCTGCTCTCCACTGCCTTGTACCAGGACCCACAGCTCTCCCAGACCACGGAGACCTTCCCTCAGGGTACTGTCCTGTGGCAGTAGCCCCACATTTTGGGGTTCTCCCCCTGAGGAAACCCCAAACCCATGTACCAGGGTGGGCATTAAATTTTCCCAGGGAGGCTACTTAATGAATTTTGGTACATGGTGATGGATCTGCTCCCCTGCAGAAGGGGCGGGGCCTATGGCAGAAGGAGGCAGGGCTGGGGACTAGCCTCCCCCCAGAGTTATGTGGGCCATATGCTTTGAATTAAAACCACAGGAAAGGGCTCCTGGCTCTGCCCCTACCATGCTGCCCGGGGTTGCTACCACTATTTAAAAGGCTCACAGCTCCAGCCCCTGCCTGGGTAGTGTCACGACTGTGCCCGATGAGCTATTTAAATAAGATCCTACTGCCTGAGCCACTGCCTGGAAATTCGGTGGCACAGGCAGCAGGATATAAATAAAAAGCAGCCAGATGCAATCCATGGGCCAGATCCAAGGGTTAGGTGGGCTGGATGTGGCCCCCAGGCTGCATCTTGCCCAGCCCTGTATCCACCTTGCTTAAGTAACCCACTGCCTGTCATCATCTAGCCCTGGCTCCAGGGGCAAAAAGCAATCTGACATGGCTACTCATCATAGGCAACGGGATGTGGACCTGCTGCCTTTGCCTGCCTTTCTGCAGCCCTGGTATCCTGTGGTCTCCTGTCGTTGGGCTTCGCTCTGGGACTACTCAGGTCAAAGCTCTTCCGGCTCACCCTGTTTTTCCCCAGCACTGGTCTGTCCTAGTACCTCCCTAGCAGGCTGCTATATCCCTCTCTCTCCAGAGCTGGAGCAAGAGTGTATTGTCCCTCTCCAGGAGCCCTTCTTATAAGCCTCACTCTAATTGGCTCCCAGGACAGCCCAGTGCTATTTTTAACTCTTTTTATCCTGGAGCAGGGTGATCACCCCACTACACAGTCTGACTCACCTAAGTATTGGCACTGTTAAAATAGGTATTACATATATAACAATGTGTTTAGACTTTATTAAGCCTATAAACTGCTGCATGAATTAATCTCTCTTAAGCATAAGAAGTAGGATACATCCTTATGAAGTAGGATACAGATATGGTTTTGCTCTGTAATTATAAAAATGTTTACTATAAGACTGGAACCCCTCCCCCCACGCTCAGGAGGAAAGCATTACCAAATGGGAACACCAGTTCACCACAAGAGGTGACATCTCCAGCCCAACAAAAGAAGGCCTATAGATATCAGACAAGCCTTTGTGGAACATCTGTGGACATTATTTTTCCCCATATCCATGAAGGAGAGACATTCACACACACTCATTCCATCCCAGTTTGAACACTAAAGGAAGGGAATAAAAAAGTCTCTGTCCAAGAGGAATTATCATTGTGCTTCTTCAAATTCAGAGAAGGCAATATTTATAAGCATAAGCAAGGGATCCCCAAGTTTCTTGATTTGGCTTAGCTCTAGAGGACATATAGCGCTTGCATATTGTAGCAGCTTCTGTTACCTTTTGGAACCTAAGACATGTTTGCCTGCTTTAACCTTATAAATGACTCATTTCTTTTTCTTAATTAAGAAACCTTTAGCTCGTATTATAGGATTGGCTACAAGTGTTGTCTGTGGTTTGAGGTCTGCAGGACAATTGACGTGGGGCAAGCGACTGGTCCTTTGGGACTGGAAATAAACTGAATATTGTGATTTTTTTGGTGTAAGGGACCATCTATCACAAAGGCAGGACTTGTCTGGGTGGCTGGATAGAACAGAATGCCCACTAGAACTGTCTGTGACGCTAAGTTCAGACTGTTCGAGTGCTCGAGGAGTTCACTTGTTACATGGTTGTGAAATCTAATTGTAAAACATACAACCAATTTGAGATTCATTGAAGGTCTGCCTTGAGGCTAGCACTCCCTCCCATGAGCTACTCCAGAGAGCCTGACTGGGCTATTCCCAGGCCTCCCTGCCTGTGAAGTTCTGAAGTCTTTCCTCTACTTTATCAAGGCCCCCCTATCTAGAAAGTTTTTGCCTACTTCAGGCTCCCTGCCTCAGGAGCTTCATTTAACTGATCGGTCCTAAGCCTTTGATTAGACCCAGGTGTCATGGCCAGGTCACGAGTGGCCAGACCTGCTAGCCAGAAACAGAGTCCACTATCACAACACAGGTGTCAGCTGGGTCAGAATACGAAGAGATTGGAAGCAGGAGACAAACTGGAGTCAGAACCATGAAGCAGATACTAGGAAATCAATCCGGGCAATCGGAGCAGGAAGCACACAGTCCAGAACAGAGTGAAGTGCAGTTGTTCAAACAGTGCCCAGTTCCCAATGTTGGCTCAAGTAGGGCCAGCAGGCCAATCAGTTGCTCTGGAACTCCACCAATACGACTGCAGGGGTGGGGCCTCAAACTGGGACTAGGTTTTATGGGTCCTGGGAAAGCATTATCAGCTTTCCAGGTGGAGGGCTGGAGTGTGGCTGATCGTATGATCAGTGGGGCTCCAGGTTTAGACTTGAGTTGGTTCATGCCCATCAGGGAACACTGTCAGTGGTAGGCTGGGCATCTGGCTCCCGTAAGGGGCCAGCCTCATGACAGGTGGTTACATCAAAAGGACAGAAAGTAGAGGCACTGATTCACTGCATGACCTTGGCCAGGGTACTTGACTTCTCGGTGTATGCCTACACAGTCCACAGCAGTGAGCCTCCCATCCCGGGTCAACACCCTTGGGGATGTGGGGCTTGGGCTACCATGCTAAAAACAGCTGTGTAGGCCCTGCAGCGCTGGCTCAGAAGCCTGGGGAGAGGAATGGGGTTCAGAGCCCCACCTGCAACTGAAAAGTGCTGCTTACACAGCCATTTGTAGCACATGTCTGTCAACCCAGGCTCAGCGTCACTGGCTGTGGAGATGTGTTAGCCCAGTTGGGAATCTGGGGAAAAAAAATCCAAGTGCCCCAAGAACTTGGTGCTGACGCTTAGCTAAGCTTTTCTCGGTAACACAATTACAAATCCCAGAGCCCCAAATAACAACAGTGATGCAGAAAGGCTCTGGGCATCTTCACCAAGGAGCCTTGTTTGTGCCAACCAGTAATCCAGGAGAGTGCTCTTAATGGCATCAGATTGCTTTCCTTCTATTAATGCCATTTAAGGTCACCCTGAAGGATACGAACTCGCCTATATTTTCCAGCCTCAGATTCAGGCAGTGCATTCATGCCAGGAGCCAAAGGAGAAAAAAATCTGAGAGCTTCAGGGGATAAAAAATAGACACAATAATGAGAAGGAAATATTAAAAATAGAGTCTAACATTGATATGGCCATAACAATACCCGGAAAGCAATTGTTGGAAAACAAGCAAATGAGGAGCTTTGCTAAAGAAATTAAATGCCATCTAGTGGAAGTAGAAGAGAAGTCCGGCTCTGCAAAGGGCACTTACATCAAAGATAACCTTAGGCAAACAGCCCCACTGCAATGCTGTTATCTGCACTGCGGATCTCTGCTGCCTGTGCTGCATTTCTCCAGCATGAAGACCCAACTATGGTGCCAATTGGGAGCCACATGGCCACAGATATCAGCAATCACAGCTCCTGTTGGCCACGGATCACTGTTCCTGGCCAATGGGAGCTGCGGGAAGCTGTGTCCCGATCCACGCGGCTTCCCACCACTCCCATTGGCTGAGAATGGTGATCTGTGGCCAATGGGAGCTATGATTGCCGGTACCTGTGGAGGTGCAAGTAAATATAGCAGCGGCAGCCCACCAGGGGCTAACACTGGAGAACCGCTGACGTGTTATTGCCCACCCTTGATTTACAGCATTTAGTGTTTCCTCAACAATACTTATGGTCTGATCCACAGCTCACCAAAATCAGTGGGGAAGCTGCCATTGACGTCCCTGCACTTTGAATCAATGTATATGGTGCATGAACCTCTACTCCCAGACATCTTTGTATCTCATTTGACTCCCAATCTGTACATGAGAAGCATCTCGGGCATCCAAGTGGTCCATAAACATTAACGGATTAATTGTCCAGGTACTACATGTGGTATGATTTCCCATCTATGGAATGGGAACAAAGAGAGATGTCAAGAGGTGAGATTAATTGCTCAAGGCCACAGTGAAGCAGCAATAGATTTGAGATGAGAGATAATGAGTAGGGCCCTCCCAAATTCAAGGTACATTTTGGTCAATTTCATGGTCATAGAATTTTAAAAATCATAAATTTCATTATGTCATCTATTTAAATCTGAAAGCTCACAGTGTTGTAATTGTAGGGGTCCGGACCCAAAGAGGAGTAGTGTGGGGGTCACAATGTCATTGTAGGGTACTGAAGAGCAATGCAACCCTTATTTCTATGCTGCTACTGGTGGTGGTGCTGCCTTCAGAGCTGGGCAGCTGTGGAGCAGCGGCTGCTGGCAGAGAGCCCAGCTCTGAAGGCAAAGTCGCTGCTAGCAGCAGCACAAAAGAATGGATGATATTGCCACCCTCACTTCTGCTCTGCTGCCTGCACAGCTGAGCCCTCAGCAGCCACCCCACTCTGAAGTAAAAGTGGCAATATCACAGCTCCCCCTAAAATAACCTTGTGACCTTCCTGCAACTTCATTTTGGGTCAGAACCCCCAATTTGAGAACTGCTGGTCTCCTTTTTGAAATCTGTATAGTATGGGGTAAAAGCACACAAAAGACCAGATTTCGCAGGGGTGGGGGAAAGGGCAGATTTCACATTCTATAATGCGTTTTTTCTAGTTATGAATTTGGTGGAGAGAGTACCCGTTCCAAGCAGACGTCTTGTTTTTCATAATCTTAATTTTGGTTTCAAAAAAAAGTCTCTAGCTGTTATGGGTTGCGAAGAAAACCTTGACAATGTGAAGTGAGGGTAGCCCATGCATCCATATCAGTCATACTCAGCCTGCAAAAAAAACCACAACTCTGAGGGTTGTCAACTACTGTATTCATTTCAGTGGGGTTCTGACTCAGAGGCCAATAACATGGCAACATTGGTAACTATGGAAGGAAGCACCACATGGTGAAGGTTATACAAGGTGCTATGAATGACCCTTCATTTGGGCACCAGAAGTCGGAGGGCCTGGGAAATGCTGCTGACTTGCTTCCCCCATTCAAGGAGGAACTAAACACAAGGAGCCTAGCAAGGGCATCTGAACCCCACAGATGGCAAACCAAGCCCGAAGAAGCCCACAGCACACACAAATGCAGTATCTGAGAGAGGAGCGGATTTTGTGGACAGAGACCGGAATATTACCGCTACCTCTGTCCTTCCCATTTGACCTCTGGAATTCAGAGGGTTTTGGTGCCATGCCCCAAAACACCACCCCCCTTTGTAAGCATGATTTCCGATGACACAGATATCAGACAAGCGCTTCATGGATCACACCTGAATCACACATGAGGCTTAATATTCAGAAAGCACTTGGATGTCATTTGTGACAAGGTGCTATATACATGCAATTGAGAAGTATTCACATGCTCTTTCATTACAAGGAAAACACCGTTTTTTCCTCTATTTCAGAATTACACTCTTGTGTCTAAAATATAACTGAACTTACATAAAAACAATCCCTTTTGTTAATTAATATTGTACTAAACAACAACAAAGAAGGGCACTATTATTTGCTCCTTGGAAGCTGCAATTTTCTTCCCAGGTGGTAAGAGAAATTAGGATAGAAAGAAACTGAAAGTCAAGGAGACCTACAGTGACCCTGGATTGAAAACACTGGTATTAATGCAGGTACCACACGACCGTTAGATACGTGTTGCTGTTCATCATGTCTCCTTCATGTGCTGCTATGCAGTATGTCCCAAACCGTGCCCTCTGAGTGCTTTTCTGGCCCCGCCCATTCTGTCCATTCCAATACCTGAATTACTTGTCTGCATAATCAGTTTGCAACAGGCTGTGATCATGTCTGAGTGCTGACAAACTGCCTCTTTTTGCCACTGTCCTGGCATGGGCTCCTGGCTGCTGTCGGTGCCCTTGCCTGCTTCCCTTTGAGGAGTGGTTATGTGCCAAACATGCAGCCCTTTTTTGACCCACAAGCTTTTTGGCAAATCTCAAATGAAATACACCCCAGTGCCAAGAAACAGCACAAGCCTATGCATAACCCAAGGGCTATTTAATTCCTCAAAATAGGGCTAAAGAGGGGCATGAGTAACATGTAGACTTTCTGCTGATCTTCCACACAGCTGCGAATGCCACCCATTGGGAGGATTAGAGCTAATATCTGTTGGTTTCCTCCAGTCTCCCAAGAAAACGTACAGTGCACGGAATGTATTCTTCATGCTGAGTGACACAAGCGCAAAAGTGTCAAGCGGCAGCATACCCTAATGGGGCTTGTCTGCAATATGCTGGTTCCAAAACAATTAGGGATCTGTTGGTTTTACATCTGTCAGCTTGTTCCTTTATTTTTGTGTTTCGCCAATCCTAGAGAAAGTCAGGGTAACTGGAGCATGTGATTTCAGACAGGTGAAATGCTACTAGCAATCTCTCCTGTGCATGACTGAAACATTAATTATTGTAATGAGCCCAAACATTTTTAGTAGCTTATTTTGAATTCAAGTTCAGAGCATCATTCGGAAACCGAAAATACAATCTGGGAGAAGGTCTCCTCAAGGGATGTCTGTGAGGAATATTCAGCTGTGATTAACTTGATGGCATCTTCACAGCACTCAAAGATTATCTATCAGCAGAAAAAATAAATGACCCTAAGACATCAAGTTCAGTCAAGCCAGTTTCTGGGTCACATGGCATATCACTAAATTTAACTTCTTATTTGTTCATCCCTCATTAAACAATCGTCTTTCATTTTGACACCTATTTCCTACTTCTGTTAGCATTCTACACATTTCTACTATTACCATAAACTATCCTTGGTTAGTAAAGCACTTTGAGATCTTCAGGTTACAAGCCCAGCATGTTACACCTAACACAGCCTTTTACTAGATTCTTTAGGGGGAGATTTTCAAAGACACAAAAGAGAGTTCATGTGCAACTCCCATTCACTTTTGTGCCCTTGAAAATCTCCCTCTTGGCACCATGCATTCATCTGGCTGCATCTGATATCTGATTTGTCCTTCACCTTCCTCTGAACACTCTCACGTTTAGATACAAAACATATTTCACTTTAAAATACAGGCGTTTCGTTTTGAAAATGAAACTCTGAGCTGTTTGGAGTGGATCTGTGTTTTCAAAATCCAGGAGGCTTCGGTAAGTCACAGGGAGTCTACATTTTGTGTAAAGGGTTGAATGAATGGATCAGAAAGTGCCCCAGAGAACATGACATGTTACCAGCTGCAAGAGCCCCAGACAGAACAGTAGATCAGTAGCAATCAGACTTTCTCCAAACAGACTGGCAGACTACGATTTCTCATTTACCTGCAGTGAGTGTAGCAGCTTTTCTATCATCCTAGATCCCTTCTCTTTCTGCTTCTCCTCCACTGTCAGTCTCTTGTTCCTTAAGCACTTCAAAGCACCAGGTTTCCCCACCCCTCACCCCCCTCCTATACGTGTCAAGCCAGATCCAGCCTCTGCCTCTGCATCACGGCTATTTGCAACCAATGCACTGTTCCAGCTTCCCCCGATGTCAAATTTCAGTCCGCCCACAAAACACTCCCTTTGCCTTGGTAGTTGTATTGGTAGCTGGAGTGCCCTCCCGCACTGAAATCCTGCCTACGAGGTCAGTGAGGGATAAACGGTGGAATCGGCCTGCTCCGGTAGAAGTCAAAGCGTTTATTAGCTAAAGGATCAGGCTTATGCTATTCATGAGCTGTTAATACTTCACTCCCTTTTCAGCTGGCTCTGTAATATCTGGCCTATTTTTTCAGGAGCGTTTCTTCTCCCTTATGCGGCAACAGCTGCTGGTTTTGCTAGCCTGGCAGCCGGTTTCTCCAGTGAAACCTCTGCTTCACTCATGATGAGCATCCCTGCATCTGTTTGAGCTGCTTTTAGTAGCATTTCTCATATCAAACCGGAGTTCCCCTTGAAAGAGAGGTTTGACTCCCTGGCGGAGGGGAAACAAAACTCAAAATCAGTTCAGCCTTTTACAAATGTTTAAGACAAGACACAACGTTTAATTTTTATATTTATTTAGGGCTTAATCTCTTGTGCAAGCAGTCCCTTTCACTTCTTTGGGAATACTTGGGTGAGTCAAGTTTTCTGTGCAGATAAGTGATTGCAGAGGCAAGGTCTTAGCTTAAAAGCTGTCTGGGGCAGAGAGGGTCTTTTAACGTGTGTAACCCTTCTGCCAGGAGGAACCTTCAGCAACAAGGGCTGGGTTCAATATCTAAGGCAGAGGTCTCAAACTCCTGGCCTGCTGGCCATCCCCACCTGGAGCAATTGCGCAATCCAGCCTGGGAGTTACAGCAGGCCAGGGTTGGTGGGGGGCGGAGGCTGTCTGTTACTGTTTCCGAAGCCCCACCCCTTCCCACCACCACCCTGCCTTCTCCCCTAATGTATCCTGTCCCCCGAGAGATATGGCTTCAGGGGATTACTGGGAGGTCCTGGCTTCTGCTGCGGGCCCCCCGGTAATCCCTGAAGCCACATCCCTCGGGAGACGAGGTACCATGGGTGGAGAAGGCGGGGTGGTGGCGGGAAGAGGCGGCGTGAACGGTAACAGACAGCCACCCTACCAGCCTGCCAGGACTCGTGGGCTGGATTGCGCAACTGCTCCGGCAGGGCTGGGAGTTTGAGACCCCTGATCTAAGGGCTTCTCTTAACAAGAGAGGACTGAACCAACTCGAGCACCCACCCACTAAATTGCAGGGCATGGCTCAAAAGTAATACTTCCCCAGTCACAAGCACAGAATCTGCGTCTTGCAAGAGAAACATTTTAATAAAAAGAGGAAAGGAATCCAGAATTCAGTTGGGAAAACAGCTCGGCTATAACTGAAAAGCATAGGCCCGTGTGCAAACACCCGCCCCAGAGTACCCTGGGCAGTGTCCTTTGCCTCTGTTTCTCACCTTGTGGTGGGAAAGTCTGACAACCCACATTGGTTTAACACATCCTTCCCCTCATCTTCCACTGCTGTCCTGCGTCCGTGAAGGCCCAGAGCTGAGGGGTGCATTCACATGAATCCACCTCCCCTCCCCCCTCCCGCCCCCGCTTAGGCAGAGGAGCATCAAGCAATGTTCCAGCTGCTGCACTGCCACTGCAGCCGGCTCACAACGCTGCCGTGGCTGCCCGCTGTTGCTGCCATTGGTCGTTCTGTCACCGAGAGCTGCTGTGCCATTGTTCACGCCGCTGCTGCTGGCTGCCACCTGCCAGCCCACCCTCCTCTGCTCCCCCGTCTCGCTGTTGTGATGGCACCTTCCAAAGTTCCACCCCTCAGCCCAGCTCCCAGTGATTTCAGTGGGGGACCGCTCAGCCAGCGGTCTCTTTCACTGCAATACTACCCCACACTGCGGCCAAGGCTCCGTCCCTGGCCATCACTGAACCAAACAAGGACTCTGCATTGAATCCCATCAGCTCAGTCTATAAACAATGAAGAGAGAAGAGCCAAATAGCAGTTTAGGCCAAGCGTGGGGGACCGACAGCCCAGGGGCCGGATTCGGCCCCCAGCTTGCCTGGATCTGGCCCCCCGAGGCTCCTGCACCCTTTCCTCCCGGCCAGACTTCACCTCCCAGTCCTGTTTCCTGGCAGTCCCCTCCTACACATTGAACCCCTGATTTTTGACCCAATCCCACAGCCGAAGGAGGCCCACAAAATCTACTAGCTCAGGTCCTCTGAGGCTCTGGTGTGCAAGGGGAATGGGGTGAGTGTCTTTTCTGCTTCTCAGTCGGAGGCCCTGTCAGTGAATTTTTTTTTTGCTTCACACTTTTGTGTGTGTCCTCCCCCCCGACAGATTTTTCTGTGGGTCAGCGGCCCCTGACCCCAAAAAAGTTCCCCACCCCTGTTTTAGGCAGAGCCCACATACCCCCAGTAAAACCACCTGTCCCCACCCTATCTCTCTCTTCAGGAAGATTTGGTATCCCTACCCCCTGCTTAGCGAGTGAGGTACAATTTAGGGGGCACCCCTGAATGAGGACAAGCTAAGTACAGTTCTGCCACTCTTTGCAATAAAGATAATGCTCCGTTGCCCCTGCATTGAAATGTAATAAGTTTGCTAAAGCTAATGTTCAAAAAGTCTATAATACACAGGTTAAGAAGAGTGTCTGCACATCTGGGTATAGTGCAGATACAAATAATACAACATTTGTTTTAAAAGTCATAAGATACATGTAGCACACGAGCAGATGTGCCCGGAGTTGCTCAAGTCTTTAACTCTTTTGGAGGGGTGGGGGAGTCAGGACAGGGGGTGGGGAGGGGCTCAGGACCAGGGAGAGGCTCGGGGGTGAAGGAGTCCAGGCAGGGATTTGGGATGTATGGGGGGGGGGTCTGAGGGCAAAGTTTGGGAACGCAGGGCAGGAGGTGGTGGGGTGCAGGAATTAGGGCAGTGGGTGGGGAGCTCAGGGCAGGGAGAGGGGAGGATAGGAATCAGGGCAGGGAGCTGGAGGTGTGGGGGTGCAGGAGTGAGGGTTTGGGTGTGAGGTGGGGTTTCGGGCAAGGGGCTGAGTGGGGGGGGAGTGCAGGAGTGAGGGTCCGGGGCAAGGAAGGGCTTGGGGTAGTGCGTGAGTGGCTTATGGCAGGAGCTGGGAGGGGAGTTCCGAGCAGGGGGGAGGTATCTGGAGGGTTCAAAGGAAGGGGTGGAAGTGCAAGAGTCAGCAAAGAGGGTTGGTGCTGCAGGACTCAGGGCAGGGAGCTGAGAGGTCAGGCGGAGCTTTCCGGAGCCATCCACGGTGGCAAGGGTGGCATTGCTTCTCCTTCTCCATCTGCCACACACACTTCCAGCTGGTTCCGGGGGGAAGGGCTCTAGGAGCTGGCCTGGCCTGCAGGTGACCTCCCACCAGGCATCCTGCTTGCCTGAGGGAGTTGGTGCTCCAAGGGCTGGTCCTGGCCTCTATCTGCCCCCCTGCCTCAGCCTCTTGCTGGTCTGGGAGGGGCCAGGGCTCCACAGGCCAGTGCAGACTCCAGCTGCCCACCTTCCAGATTGCAGCTGGTCTGGGGGGGTGGGTAGGGCTCTATTGACCAATCCCAGCCTCCAGCTGCCCCCCCCCCAGCTGATTTGGTGTCGGGGGTTTCATGGGACAGCCTTGGCCTCCCCAGCTGTCCCTCCCTGGCATCCTGTTTCTCGTGGCGGGGGGCAGGGGATCCATGGGCCAGACCTGGCCTCCAGCTGTCCCTCCCAGATGGTCTGAGAGGGAGGAATGGGGCTCCAGGGACTAGTCCCAGCTTGCAGCTGTCCCCCCCCCCCCCAGCATTCTGCTCGTCCAAGGGAGAAGCTGGGACTTTGGGAGCTGGCCCTGGCCTCCACCTGCCTCTTGCCAGCATCCTCCTTATCCAGGGGAGGGAACTGGGGCTAGCAGGGACTGGCTCTGGAGCTGCCTCCAAGGGGGTGTGTAAGCTATGGTTCCTGGCCGTGGTATCTCTTGGGGGGCTGGTCTGCACTGTCCAGCCCCAGGTTTGGTCCCAGGGGGAAGCTGCAGTGGTGGAGCTGAGAGGCAGTGGAGCTGAGAGCTGCCCCCACTCTATCTAGCAGTGTTTGGGACCAGAATGCTACTTACCTGGTCCAGTAGCTGGCTATGTGGAAAGTCCCATCCCCAACTGGCAGCTCTCATGCTGGTGCATCCGCTCCCTTGTGGTCACTCCGTAGTATAGCTGTCTTCTGTGCTCGCTACCCCCAGTGGTCACTGTGCAGTAGGGTCCCTCTGATAAGGCCCCTCCTTTTCCATGTTATGGAAAACAATCCCATTCCAGGCACTTCCCATTTTCCTGGCACAACCAAACCCTGGCCATCCTTTAAGGGTACGGCTAGACTGCAAGGATCTATTGGAAAAAGATCCGCAAAATGCGCTCCACATTTTGCATATTTTTTTCCGATACTTTTGTCGGAAGAGGCTTTTCCGAAATTTGGCCCATCTAGATTGGGCCAAATTTCAGAAAAAAACCCTCTTTCGAAAGCCCCTTCTTCCTTGTGGAACGAGGAATACAGGGGCTTCCAAAAGAGCATGTTTGCTCTTCTGCTTTTTTTTGCAGAAGAGCAAACGTGTTCCCTGAATGTGGCAGAGTTTTTTTGGGGATGCCCTGGTATCCTGAAAACCCCCCACAGTCTAGCCATATCCTAAGTTAGGATAAGAGGAAGCTACATGCCAAATTTGGTGGTACTAGCTCTTACTGTTTAGGAAGAGTTCTTAAACAAACTCACAGACAGATGCACAAATCTCTGAAAGATAGATAATCAGCAAGAACCCAAATGTATGTGACTGCATTTAGCAAGTGATTTGTGACCCAGCATGAGCCAAACCTGATTAGTTTGGCAAAGCAGCTCCCTCTGCTCAATGTGGAGTCAGAGTTTGATGTGTTGATGAAAAGGCAGCCTGTTCCTAAAGCCTCCACTCCACCCAGCTCGTCACTAAACACCAGGGCTATGTCTACACTTGCAGCTTCTTGCGCGAGAAATATGCAAATGAGGCTAAGCGTGGCATATCGCCACGCCTCATTTGCATACCTAATGAGCTGCCATTTTTGCAGAAGAGGCTCTTGCACCAGAAGGAGCTGTCTACACTGCCCCTTGTGCAAGAAAAACCCTCTTGCGCAATGCCGCTACGCTGGTTATTTTCAGGAATAACAGCATTGCGAAAGAGGGTTTTTCTTGCGCAAGAAGGGGCAGTGTAGACAGCTCCTTCTGGTGCAAGAGCCTCTTCTGCAAAAATAGTGGTTCATTTGGTACGCAAATGAGGCTCAGCGATATGCCACGCTTAGCCTCATTTGCATATTTCTCACGCAAGAAGCCGCGAGTGTAGACATAGCCCAGGGGAGAGCCCATCCAGTCCCTGTTTCACTTTTCAGACCTCAACCTGCCTGGAAGTTTTAAAACGAGACTGGAGAAAACACTAGCAAATACACAGTACAGGAAGGACTGTACCTACCTACAGTGTTAAAATGATGGGCTAAAAATGATGTAATAGGGTTTGGCATCTGATTTCAATTATTCTGTGTATGCTGACCACAGACTCCAGACAACTGATTTTGTCTGGAACACACACAGCCAAACTTAGAGCCTACACGCTAAAGAAAATCAGCTACTGAACTGCACAACCAGGACAGTGAACCAAATCCACCAGACTCCAGCTTCACCATCATGGGGTTTGCAGCCTCCTGGTAAAACCCACCTCTGTCCCAAAAGATCCTATGAAGGAGATGGGCTTTGCTGTATTACTGGAAGGTGGAGCTATGCATTTCTCCCTTTGTCTGTGCATCTTAATGTCTCTCACCAATTACCAGTGGTAGAAATCGGGATGTGATGGGGACACGCTCTGCACACTAGCCCACCAAGGGCAGGATTAAGCCAAGAGGGCTTAATCAGCTAATTAGACTGCAAGCAGGGAGAAGGGAGAGAATTAAAGTAGGAGGAAGCCACTGATTTGGAACAGGCTCACCTGTGCAGAAGCAGGTAGGGCCTGTATAAAGCCAGGCAGCTGGATGCAGATGGAGGCTGCTGCTGAACTAGGGTAATCACCCCCTGGGAAAAGGAAGGCGTATTCGGGGCTGCTATTGGGAAAGGCTACAGTCAATGCCTGAATGGAGGGAGCTGAGACTGGCAAATTCAAGAGGGGGAAGCCACCCATGTCGGAATAACTGAGCGTGCCCACACTGACATTATTAAAACCAGTTGTAGGAGGCATAAAACCTCCCCTGCTTTAGGGCATAAGCTAACCAGAAAATGCCTGAGGTTGGAGAATTCCCTTGGGGGCTGATTATCCCCAAACTGCGCATTGCAGGGATTCACACACCTTCCCGGGAAGCAGCTGGTCCTGGCCCCGGTCAGAGATGGGATGCTTAAAGCCCCTGTGGATGCACAATTTGCATGTGTGGATATCCCGGGCTATAAAGTGGATAGCCACAGAGCTCTGCCAGGAACGGCAGCAGCATGTTAGGCCACCGCTCACGGGCACCAGCACTCTTGTCTGGGAGCGTGTGAAATGCTTGTACACACTAGTGTGATCAGGGATGGCTCCTGAGCCTCACGCTTGCCTCACTGTGGCTACATTGACACTACAAGTTTTTTCGGCAAAAAATATGCTAATGAGGGAGCCATGTGCATGAGTCGCGATCTCATTTGCATATGTTCTGCCAATCTGTTTTTGCGCTAGGGGGTTTTGCACAAAAACAAGTAGTGTGGACGTTTTCTTTTTGCGCAAAACCCCCCTTTCCCACAAGATCCTTATGCCCCCAAAAAGGAGGTATACCGATTTTGCGGGAAAAGGGTTTTTTGCGCAAAAAGAAAACGTCCACACTGCTTGGTTTTGCACAAAAACCTCTAACGAAAAAACGGATCGGTAGAAAATATGCAAATGAGATCACGACTCATACAAATGACTCCCTCATTAGCATATTTGTTGCCGAGAAAACTCATAGTGTAGACGCAGCCTGCATGGGGCTGGGTGCAATATAGCCATGCTGGAGGAGCAGCCCGGGCAGGGCACTGGTTCCTGCAAGGGGTGGTCCAACAGTAGTTCCCAGTAGAGCCCTTTGGTTCTGTGGATATACATTTTGTATCTGTGCAGGGCTTGGAGGATAACAAGTAGAAGGGCTACTGGTCTGATCTAGTGTAATTCGCACATTCCATTGTGATCTGAACAGAAGAACTATTAGTCTCCCTCGTTTTGTCTCTCTTTTATTAGACCTTGCCTTTCCAATATCCTGGAACATCAATCTAGATCATCACTCTGGGATCCAACGATGGATCCCTCTCTACTTATCTGGATGTCCCCATTCTGAAGCTCTGCTAAGTTCAGGACACAGGGCAGGGAGACATACAGCAAGGGATTGACTATCCATCCTCCTGCAATACTATGCCCTGCAGAGCCCACAATTTCTTAATGGAAGGCGGAGTTGCGAGTAATGTAGCTCAGAGCTGAATTATGTCCTTCTCGGTCTTCTCCAAGGCTGGCATGATGGGGGATGTTGTGGGACCAAGCCAAAGGCAGCTACATTGCTGGAGCCAGCTGTACCACCTGGGGGCAGGGGGAGCAGCTGATAAGAAGTTGCCCCTTCTGGGGACAGCTCCTGTCTCAGCGTGAGGGAGGTTCCACTTTATGGAAGTCCTTGAAATCCCAATGTCTAGGGTGCCAGGCAGGGATGTGTGGCCTCCAAAATTCATGCACTGCCTCTCTGCCCTCCTGACTCCTTCCACCAGTGGGGACACATCAAGAAAACAGTGAGGTGGAGTTTTTTCTGCATCCTCTCCCTTACCAATGGGATTTTCTTTAGGGAGGGGATCTGACGCATGTGGTATCAGCACCTTTGATTATAGAACAACCACATACACAAGCACAAAGTGAACTTTTATATATGTATTGGAGCCATTAATACTCAGATAGAAAAAAGTGGGAAATTCACAGCTAAGGTGAAAACATACAGCACCATATGTCTTCTATCAGCTAAGCACATCAGGGTCCCCTCCCTCCCTGTAGTCATCTTGCAGCACCCTGTTATGATTAGCATAATAAGACATATGCCCCCCGTTCCTCCACCACCCCTTTACTGTGAATGTCCTTTTATTTAAAAAAAAATTGTCCCAGATTTAAAATGGCATCTTACTCAGAGAAACAGCTAAGTATGGGCTAAGTATGCTCAATTTACTGACGTAAAAATAGCCATTCTGGGCCAGACCAAAGGTCCATCAAGCCCAGTAGCCTTTTTTCCAACAGTGGCCAATGCCAGGTGCCCCAACGGAAAGAACAGAACAAGTAATCATCAAGTGATCCCTCCCGTGTCACCCATTCTCAGCTTCTAGAAAACAGAGACTAGGGATACCATCCCTACCTCTTCCTGGCTAACAGCCATTGATGGAAATTCATTCCTTCATGAATTTATCTAGCTCTTTTTTGAACACCGCTTCCACAACATCCTCTGGCAAGGAGTTCCACAGGTTGACTGTGCATTGTAGGAAGAAATACTTCCTTTTTTGTTTTAAATCTGCTACCTATTAATTTCATGTGGTGACACCTAGTTCTTGTGTTATGGGAAAGAGTAAAATAACTCTTTATTCACTTGTTCCACATCTGTCATGATTTTATAGACCTCTATCATCTCTCCTCTTAGTCGTCTCTTTTCAAAGTTTAAAAGTCCCAGTCTTATTAATCTCTCCTCATATACCAAATCATTTTTGTTGCACTTTTCTGAACTTTTCCCAAAGCCAAGATTTTTTTTGAGACGAGGTGATCACATCTGCACGCAGTATTCAAGATGTGGATGGTACCGTGGATTTACATAGAGGCAATACGATATTCTCTGTCTTATTCTCTATCCCTTTCTTATTGATTCCTAATATTCTGTTTGCTTTTTTTCACTTCACATTGAGTGGATGTTTTCAGAGAACTATCCACAAGGACTCCAAGATCTCTTGAGTGGTAACAGCTAATTGAATCACCATCATTTTATACGTATAGTTAGGATTATGGTTTCTAATATGCATTGCTTTGCAGTTATCAACATTAAGTTGATAAACACAAGTCAAAAGGTGCTTCAGATGAGAAATTTGTGTTTTATTGAGGGAAGAGATCCAGTACATGATGTAAAAACTTGTGCAGAGGGTGAGCCAGAGTAATACCACCCTTTGGTGGAGCCTGTTCATTTGGCAAACCTTCCACAGACGCTCATGCTCTGTTACAAGATGTTTTTCTTTGTAGCTAGCATATACATTGAGATGTACTAAGCCACAAAGGAAAATATATCTAAATCTATAATGGTAAGTATTTCTAGACTACGTTTACACTGTGCAGCTATTTCGGGATACTGAAAGTATCCCGAAATAGCTATTCCATGTCTTTTGAGCACACCTGTTATTTCAAAATATTATAGGCTCGCCATTCTGATGTCCCTGTAAACCTCGTTCCACAAGGGTTAAGGGACATTTTGGAATAGTGCTTTATTTTGAAACTTAGCACTGTGTAGACCATGCCAAATTTTGGAATAAGCTTATTTAGAATAAGCTATAAGAGTCTTTTCTGAACACCAGATGTGCAGCATGGCTCCCAGACTTTGGGTACACATGCTCTAGAAAAATCTGGTTTTCTTTTTAAAAAAACCCCATCATCTCTTTAGTGCAAATTCTCTGAAATAGAAGCTGCTGGGTTAGAAAAGCTAAGAGAGTAGTGGTTCATAGTTTGTCATATCCTAAACTTTGCGCTTAGAGAAATAAGCTAATTTGCTATGAAAAAAAATGTCTTGACATGTTATTGTAAAGTGGGGCTTAAGTGAATGTTACGACAGATAAACTTGTTCTGGGTATCTGCCTCTGTGAAGAAATCCAAGTGAGTGATACGTGATTCGTCAGTACAAAATAACGGTATTTTTCCAGTCTGTTATGACATAACCAGGTTGATGAAGGGAAGCTGCTTGGTGCCTGTTCTTGACAACACTGCAAGCGATGCTATAGGGAAAACATGCTTGTTGTGAAAGTGCAGGTCACATTTCTGATTGTGCAGGGAAGAGAGATGAATAGAAATTCAGTAGCGCTGAGTGACAAGAGCCCCTTTGTCTTTTTGAAGGATGTTGAATAAAACGAGCTTGTGGTTAGTTCCAATTACTGTAAATCAAGAGAGTAAAGAGGACTGTGCTTTCCTCAGCAGGGAAAGTGTAAGGGGGACTGTGCCCGGAAGATTCTGAGCTCTACAGGAAAGACTACACCATCGTGCTACATTAGTGCAGAGTCCCTGCTGCAGCTGTGCTGCTGTAGTGCATCTGATGATGAAGACTCACTCCGCTGACGGGAGAACACTCTGTGTCGATGGGAGAGTGTCTTGCGCCAGGGTGGACAGAATGAAACCTGCATTGCTAGGTGGTGGGAGAGGGTTTTTTCATACCCTGGAGTGATGTGAGTTAGATCAACTTAGGGCAGGTCTACATGGCTGCTGAAGGTTATTCTTCGCTCAGCTATGTTATTGCTTTGAGCACTAGGACATGCCCAACCACTGTAACATGCCAATGAACGGAGTCTTGAAGATTAAAAGTAAATCTGAAGTCCTGCCAACTCCTTATGGCTATTAAAATTGCCAGGTCTTTCTAAATAGTAGGGTTGTGGGACCCAGAGAGTGCCAACTGGCACATCCGACTAGAACTTGCATGATGCCTGGTACACGGCCCATTGCCCCAACACACATTTTCCATAGTCCATAGTTACACGGTGTCATTGGAGGTGCCATCTGCAACTGCCCACATGCTGGGCATCAATGCTGTGTGATGGATGGGGCGGGGTTTAGAAAGAATTACAGATGTGTGCGGTGAGCTTTGATCCACAACCCCCAGAGCCTCACATACCTCACCTTGCCCAGTGCTCCAGTTAGAACCTCCCCAAAGCCTCTTTCCTGGACAGGACATCTGCTGCAACTACATCTTCTTTCCTCTTAATAGCCACCATTTCCATATAAAATTCTCAGCCCATCATGCCCCGCCGCAGCAGCTTGGTGTTTGCCCCCTGGTCCTGTGTAACCAGGTAATGGAGGAGAACCGGGAGTCAGGACCTTGAATTTCTTGTTAACCAGCTAGGGCTTCAGCTGTTTGACTGCCTACCCCTAGCATTTCTCAGCCAGGGCTCTGAGGCACTGGAGGGGGAAGGGGAGCACAAGCAGGTTTTAGAGGAAAGGGGGCCAAGCATTAGACTCACTGGGGCCCAGGGCAGGAAGCCTTTTTACATTCCTCACATTTCAAAGCCTGTCCAACTGGCACATCATTAAATACATGTAATGCATTACTTGAGAGCTTTGTAACCAGCATGGGAATTGTCTTGTCTTCTTGGTCTTTATGCAACTTAGGAAGGTATTCCTCATTGCGTTCTGATTCTGTGCATGCAAGGCTTAGCCTATCCCCACTGGGTGTTTCTTGGGAAGAGAGCCTTTGGGATCTCTCCATGCCGCTTCATCACGTCCCAGTTCTAACAACTGTTTGCTCTCCCATTCTTGGGCTTCTTTTTCATTTAAGTCCATGGTGCATTAGTGAGCTTCCTCCCACTGATGCTTTTCCCTCCCTCTTCTTAGCTCTCAGCTCAGCTTCCCACCTCTTGTGCTCTTGGTGCCGGGGGTCACTGATGTCTGCAGGGGGAGGAGTGCATGGAGGGTCCCCCAAAAGGGCCCCCCAAAAGGGCAGGGATGGGCATGTGGGGGCACCCTGTTTAAGCAACTGAAATTTTGGTAGTGGCATGGGGGGTGGTGCACCTCCCAGGTGCTATCACGAGTCAGCCATGCTTGGGGTTTCTGCCTACCACGTCTATTGTGTCTGTTCAAAGTCAGGAAGCTTTCCTGGGGGATGCAGACTCCACCACTATTCATAATTTTTAGAGGTATTTCCCTCCACCTTGTTGGGTTTGTTTGTTTGGGGTTTTTTGGTTTGTTTCTGTATGTGTACTTTTGGTTGCTCTCTCAGGTATTACCTGGGCCAATACCTTTGTCTAGGCCAGGATGGCTTTATGCACTGTTTGCAAAACACCTTTTGAGAATGTATATCCAACATGCATCTATAATTCTTTACCTACACCCCCATGCATACACTAATAATAATGACCAGCATGCTACCAGTGTGCATAGTATACCTCCCACGCCACCGTTTAGATGCAGAGTATGGCAACAGTGGAACAATGAGTGTGCCAGGTCTGATGTGACTGCTACTATGATGTGCCCACAGAGAGGTGGCCCTGAGGGACTGCCTACATCATAGGGTGCTAATTCTGGTGTGCTGGCTTTAGTCCTACATTCTACTTGTCAAAACACCCTTGCACCTCCAAAGCTGATCTCTTCTTGGGGCCTTCGGTTGCTACTCTGGCTTCTATAATATATTTGCGTTTGTTGAATATGTCCCATTTGGGACCTGATCCTACACACCTTTCATGGGAAGATAGTCTGCAGAACTGAAATTTTATCTAGATTTGATACTATCACCTGGGACTTAAACAAAGACATAAACTGGTTGGTGCATTACAAAGGGGGGAGGTGGAATAGGTGGGTACTTGGGGGAGATGGCATGGGAGAGGACACAGGGGAAGGTGGAATAGGTGGGTACCAGGAAGAGCTGGCATGGGAGGGAACACGGGGGAAGGTGGAATAGATGGGTACCAGGAGAAGTTGGCATGGGAGGGGATATGGGGGAAGGTGGAATAGGTGGGTACTTGGGGGAGATGGCATGGGAGAGGACACGGGGGAAGGTGGAATAGGTGGGTACCAGGAGAAGCTGGCATGGGAGAGGATATGGGGGAAGGTGGAATAGGTGGGTACTTGGGGGAGGTGGCATGGGAGAGGATACGGGGGAAGGTGGAATAGGTGGGTACTTGGGGGAGATGGCATGGGAGAGGACACGGGGGAAGGTGGCACAGCTGGGCACCCGGCAGTGGGGTTGGAACAATTTTTTAGCAGGGATGCCGAAAGCCATTGAACAAATCTCTAACTCCAGTGTATCGTGGCATCCACTTCACACCACTAGGTGCAGCTGCACCCCCAGCCCTTGGTATCATGGGAAACTGGCACCACATGAGGGGACACCTGGCACCCACTACCCGTGTGGAGCAGCCCGCAGCACAGCGGATGGGCAGACAGCAGCCTCTGCACCTTCAGCATCCCTGCCATGGGCTGGGGGCTGACCAGAGCCCCTGGCACCAAGTGCATCCTGCCCAGGAGAGGCGGGCGCCAAGCACGCTGCTGTGTTGCCACCTCCCTAATCACTTCACTTCAGGCCATGTCTGGACCTGTCTACCCTGGCTTGCTCTTGGCTGGGGCAGCAGCTCCTAAAATGCAGCAGCAGTTGGAGGGCACACCCAGAGCCATCTGCTGCCATGGTGAGTTGCCACCCAACCCGCGCATGAGCACTGCACAGTCCTCAGGCAGCCCAGGGCATCTCCATGGCCACGGCATCCCCACAGGGCCTGGCAGAGCCATGTGCCAAGGGGATAGGGGAGCCAGGCTCAGACTGGGGCTGCTGAGTCTGCCTGTGGCGCTGGTGCATATCCTGAACAGGTTAGCCCCCCAGGGGAGGTAAAACCTTATATGGGGCCGGGGAGCTGTCCAGGGTGGGACACTTACACACAGCTGATCTGAGCCCCCTGCTCCTTGTGCCAGTTAACACTCTCCCACCCAGCCTTTCCTCGCCTTCCTTCCCCTCACTCCTGTTAGGAGCTGTTCTGGCTCCACCTCACTCCAGGGTCCTTTCCGAGCCTTTCTGTGCCCTGCTGTTTCCATGAAGCTGGCAGGTGTGTGAGTTGGGTAGCAGGGAGAAACCCTGTGTGGGTTGCAGGGGAGATCATGACACGCCACAATTCGGTTTTGTGTTGGACTTTTTGTCCATCCCTGAGCCACAGGTTCACTCGGGGCTCTGGCCTTAAATAATGGGAGGTGACAGGCACCAGTGGAGACCAGATCTGAAAGGGGTTTGGGGGGAGGTGTCAGTCAGCAAACATCCTGTGCTCAGAACTGTGGTGTCTGAGTCAGAGCCTCTGGGTTTTCTTAGGAAACTGGAAACACTTCAGGGTTGTTGTTTTTGAATGTGTTTACTTTCATTTTGTTCATAAGCGAGCCCCGTTACTTTAAATAGCACCAGCTGCTCATAAGGTGTCTCATCTCTGCTGAGTATTTTTATCAGAGGGATGGATCTGTAATGAACTGGTTCTGTCAAATACAAGCCATCACCAATTTGCTCTTTAATGTTGCTGCTAAGATCTCTCAGTCCTATTTCTGTAACTCGGTGAAGGGGGACTGTGACAAGATGTGCACCTGGTACTGATTTACCCTTCCCTTAAGTGTGTCTACATCTGCAATAGATTTAGAAGGGTTTGTGTAGCATTTACTTTGCATTACTGTCTGTTCCTGACTTGAAAGTAGGCTGTGGGTCACTCCTCCCCTATAGCGGGGATTTGAACATTTCCAAGAGAAGGGAGGAAGCTTTGTTATGTGGGGAGGGAGATTTATTCTGCCCTGGCTCCAGGTGCTGTGGAGAGCCGGTGAGAAGCGCTGCTGCGGAATATGCTGCCAAAATGCTGTCACGTAATTGTCAAGGAGCAATTCTATTTTCTGACGATGTGACTGTAAAATTTGTGGGGGTTGTTGAAAATCTGCTGTGTTTTGTCAGTGGAAGGGAGAAAAATGCTCTGCACTTTTGGATTGCTTTTTTACCTGCCCTGTCTCCAGCCCATTAAACCCCATCTACCCGAGGGCAAGTTACACCTAAATTTTGCCGCAGGATTGTGTAACCAGTTCTGGTTTTAATGCCTTGTGCTTGTACTTATTCGAAATCTCTCTCTTTCTAGTTAAATACACTTTTTTTACTCTTCAATCAAAACTAATCCAGTATTGTGGTTAAACAGGGTTGTTTGGTAACTTCTGGTAAAGTAGCAAACTATTGTATATTGTTCCCTTACAGGGGCAACAGACTCTGATCTGTCCAGGCGAGGGCTGGACAGTGCAGAATTCACATTCTTTAGGGGGAAAATTGGGACTGGAAGTGTGTTGAGGTCACCCTGGAAGTGGTAACCAAGGCTGCTAGAAACTAGAATGTGTGCAGTGTGTTGCTCACAAGCTGCTAGGATCAGAGTTGCTGGACCATGGCTGTGGCTATATGGTTATGCACAGGTACTCAAGGTGTGACCTGCATGCTGGCAGACTGATTGTGAGCGGCCCAAATTGGAAGCTACAACAGGAAAGCACTGAAAGGCCTCCCAGGTTGCAAGGCAGGGGTGACACAGCTGCTCATAGATCTGGATTGCACCCTGACTGTCATAGTCTAGTAGCTCATTCCATAGTATTGGGCTGGCCTCCAGAAATGGGCTGTCTGCCGCACGGACTCCATCCTTATTGTAGAGAGTTAGTTCCACTGTGCCAGAGGAGCAGAAGCATCAGCTACAGTCTTTGCCCCTGAGCTTTCGGCAATCATTTAGGTAAGGACCAAGACCTCGTCTTCCTTCAATATGCTATGGAGAGCCGAGGTAGAAAGCCCTAGGACAGGTTTGATGTGCTTGCTGAGATGATGTGCTTCAGCATTCCATATTGGCTGACGTTTCCTGAAGTCTTCGTGCCTACGTATATTGCGGTGTTGTAGCCCAGATGAGACGTGATCCCTGTTCCCAGGCTGGGACAGTCTCCTGCTGTTTGAGAGCTTTGCATCCATGAGGAATCCAGAAGTACTCCTGGGCTATGGGCTGAATTGATGAGGCGTGTGATTTTGACCACGGGCAACCAAACCATGTCTGCACACCATTCAAAATGGTTTTTGTCCTATCTGCCTAACATCCATCTGCTGCAGGTCAGCACCTGCCAGCTGTGGTTCACCATCAAGCTGATCTCATTCAAGCACGGGGACATCTCTGTAGCACTGGTCTGTTGTGTGTGGTGAAGGATAGCTAAGAATGAAAACATGGTCCTTGCATGCGCTTCTTGGGGCACATTAGACAAGAGTAAGAAGGTGATTACTTCCAGACATGGCATTAATAAGGACATTACACAAATACTGCGTCCCATTCTGGTTTTTACAGTTCAAAAACATCCTTTTTTTCCAACGTTCAGACACTGGATGGGGCTCAGAAAAGATCTGTGGGAATTAAGTAAGTTCTGGAAAATAAGTCTTATAGTGAAAAAGTTTTAATATAACTTATAGTCTTAGTTTATTCAAAAGGCCAAGAGGTGACTTGATCATAGCTTACATTTACCAACAGAAGGAAGGTATTTCTGAGAGTAAGTGGCTTTTAATTTTGCAGTATAAGACATAACAAGTTCCAGTGGGTGGAAGTGGAAACTAAACAAATCTAGATTAGAAATAAGGGGCAAACTTTTAAAATGGAATGTAATTAACCATTGGAACTATGTACTTATGAATACAGTGGATTCTCTGGAATCTGAAATCTTTAAATCAAGATAGGATGAGGCTATCTTTCCAAAAAATGGCATGTTATAGCTCAGACATGGGGGTGTGTGTGTGTGTGTGATGTGGTATTTATTGAGTAAAAGTTCTTTGGTCTGAGTTATGCAGGTGGTCAGACTAGATTCTCAGAATGTTCCTTTTGGCTTACAAAACTCTAAGTGCATAGATTTTAAACAAAGTTTTCACAAAACCTGAGTTTTATTCCTGGGTATTCTCATCTGCTTTTGTAACTTGTGCTTTCATCTTTATGTTGATAATTTACAAGCCTGCCTGTCACTGTCTCCCTCTTCCTGTCCTGTGTATCGAACTTTGTTTGACTTACATAGCTGATGTTTTAGGGCCAGATTCCCTCCTAGTTTCTTGGTTTGTCCCAGGCAACCCGTCTTTATACATCAGGGTGGGGAACCTTTTTTGGGTCGGGGGCTGTTGGCCCACAGAAAAATCAGTCAGGGGCTGCACACAAGTGAGAAGCAAAAATCAAAAAACCCTCACTGATGTGATTGCTGGCTGAGGAGGAAAACACTCCTCACATTCCCCTCACACACCAGAGCCTAGGGGGGCCCAGGCTAGTATATTTTTTGTACTCCAGTCCTGGAGTGGGACATGGGGGGTGGGGGGGGAGGGAGAAACGGAGCACCAGGGTAGGCTCCCCAATATTGAGAGGGGGCTCTGAGCCTCAAGCCCCTGGGCCTGAATTTCCCCACCCATTATATATCAAAGAAAAAAAGGCAGACTTTTAATGTCTTTGTTTTCTATAATCTCATCTAGGCCAATTTTAAGAAGATAAGAATGCAATCAGTTATACTTGTGTTATCATAAATGCATTACTGTCACTGAATGCAAGAAACACAATAATGCGTTCTGAGAAGTCAGTTTACCCTGAAAGTTTCAGGACTCACAGGGCCTGCCCAGGCCCGCTTATGCTCTCCGCATGTTGAGTAGTAGTGGGAGAACCTGTACTGGACAAGCTATGGAAATCTCCAGATCCTTGGGCCTCCTTTCCTAAAGTAGCTTGCACCCACCACAGCCAAGGCCACAGACGTTAAGTTAGGGATTTCCATTTTTCCTACTATCCACCTTCCATGGACACATACCCTTGAAATGGAGAGATGCGCCTTGGTTAGTAGACCAGTGGCCTCTCTTCCCTATGCAGGCCTGCTGATGGAAGGGGGGTGGGCAGGAAAGAGGACAACTACCCCAGGGCCCAGTGATTCGAAAGGGCCTGGGACTCGCAGCTGAGGCAGTGGTGAGGTCTGAGCAGTTGCTGAGGACTGGCTGCCTGAGGCCTCGACCCTTCCGGGAATGTGAAGCACCTCCTTCCCCACCTTGCCCAGTGAACCCCCCTGTCCCTGTGTATTCTGTTCTGGGGGACATCTGTGCTCCTGCTCTACACAGAAACATCCCCGGACCTCAGATTTTACACAGAAAAAGGTTTTTGTGGGGAAGAAAGAGAAGCTTCACCAGTGCTCATTTTTTTTTTCCCCCAGCAGCCGCCAGGCTGGTCTTTCAGGCAGCCAAGGGAGAGGTAAATCATTGGGGGAGGGAGGCGAGAATGGTCACTTCCCCTGACTAGAAGCTCTGCAGCCTGCGGGGTGAGGCTGAATGCAGGAGGTGAGGCTCAGTAGGGTGAGGGTTTTAGGTGTGGGGGAGGGGGAAGTGAGACTTGGTGAAGGGGGACCTGAGGGCAGGGGATGCAGCTCCCCATACAGTGACCCCTCCTCCCACATTCCCCTGAGTCCCTCAAATCCAGGACCCACCACCAAGTCTGCTAAACCCAAATCCCATCTCCCCTGAGCTTCACCCACTGTATCAGGTGTCCCCCACACCCATACCGTCCTGCACCCAGAATCCCCACACCCACAACCAACCCTTCACCACCATCCCCCCAGCCTCACCATCTGCATTAGGAGCCTCACACACACCTGGACCTCACCCCAGTAAACCCCAACCAGCTGCACCCTGACTCCCTACCCCACCAAACTCCATTCCCCCAACACCTAGGCATTCCCATCCCAGTAAGAGACAGGGCTTGATTGTGCTAGGCATTGTACAAATATAATAGGCAGTCCCTTCCTTGAAGAGCTTGTCCTTTGGTTTTTGCCATTTCAGATCTCTTTGAGATGGGATTGTATCTTCCTCTGTGTTTTTACAGTACTTAATAGAAAGCTCTTATCCCTTCCTGCTTGGGTTTTAGGTTGGTACTGTAATATGAATAGGGATGTTGGAAATACATGGTATTTCAAATCTGCCAAGTACAAATCGTCTCACTGATATCAGTGCAACTTAAATTATAGGAACAGCTTTAACACCTTTTAGAGAACATCCAGTCCTGTGAATGAAGTGTCTGAACTGTACTGCTATTAGTCATGCTGGCACTAATATTGAAAAACTGAACAGCGGCATGGAAAGCAATTGCATTGAAGCAAACAGGAAATGTAAGGCCATGTTGACGCTACTGCTTGTGTTGTCATTCAGAAGTGTGGGAAAAAACCTTCCCCAAGTGACCTGAGTTTCACTGACATAAGCACGTGCGGGCAAGGTTACTTCTGCTGACTTAGTTACTGCCTCTTGTTTAGGTGGCTGTTATGTAGATGGGAGAGCTCTCCCTCTACAGCACAGAGCAATGGTCACCAACCAGTAGATCGGGATGTACCAGTAGATCTTGGAGACTGGTTTGGGTGGGAGGCTATCACGTGCTGGCACTTCAGCTGCCCCTCCCCCCCACTGCCATGTTGCTCTTGCCCAGAGCCACCCCTGGGAACTTCCTGCTTGTTGTGCAGGATGGGGAGGGGGAGAGAAGACAGAAGCAGGGGGGCACTGATGTCTCTCTGTCCCCCTCTTCACAGAGTGAGGAGGGTAGGGCCTCAGCAAAGGGGTGGAATAGGGATATTTGGGTTTGAGGTAGATCCTGGACTGACAAATTCAAAAAGTGACCTTGTGCCTAAAAAGGTTGGAGACCACTAGCGTCGAGCATCTACGAGTGATCTTACAGCAACATCGGTACACCTGTGCCACTGTAAGTTCAGTAATGTAGACCTGGCCTAAAAAGTTAATGTAGCTCTGACCCTTTTTTCAAAAAATAAATCAAAACAAATACAGTATAGTTGATCTCTAAATTCCCTTTGTCCAGAAATCCTGGTTATCTGCATCCATGTGCATCCCCATGTTAATTACTAGAATGTCTGTTTATCTGAACACCCACATAAATTGAGGATAGGTTCATCAATGGCTATGAGCCAGGATGGGCAGGGAGGGTGTCCCTAGACTCTACCAGAAGCTGGGAATGAGCAACAGGGAATGGATCACATGGTGATTACCTGTTCTATTCACTCCCTCTGGGCATCTGGTATGGGCCACTATCCAAAGACAGGATACTGGCCTAGATAGGCCTTTGGTCTGATGCAACATGACCATTCTTATGTTCAGTTATCCAAAAGATTGGTATGCTCAGGCCCTTTGGATAAATGAAGAAGGTGCTGTACATTGTTTGCATGTGTATATGTGGAAAGAACTTGCTACTTATATAAGCATTGTACTTGGGAAGGGTGAGCAAAATATGTAGGATTTTTATAAATTAAATGAAAAAGTTGAAGGGAATAAAGAAACCACATTTACATAATCAAATGGTTTAGTAGAGGCCTAGCCTAGATTCCTACAATATGCAAGTGAGGGTATCTACACATTTAGAAGGAAAGGGTATAATCAGTAAGAGCACACCTTATAATACTTTTGTTTGCTATATACAGCCATGTGTGTGTTCCACTGTAACTCTTGACTTCCTTATCTGCACAATCTTACAGTGGGCCAGCTTATGCTGGCTCAGCAAATTGATAGTTTTTTCTAGAAGTTGCTACTTTGTGCTGCATAATCAAAGTAAGATTTAAAATGAAGTTTCTAGCCTTTATCGATACAAAAACAATCAGCAAAAGGTGAACTGAGTATATTTCAGTGAGTTCATATCAACAGCTCAGAGTTAAGAACTGCTCCATTCAGCTCTTTTGTGTTTGAACTCTGAAGCTTAAGAATGATATTTTTAAATGTTGTCATACACAATTACACTACTGATCAAAATAGGCTATTTTCCTGAGGGGATAGGTGTGTGTAATTTGTTTGCATTGTCATTGCAGTATACAATACTCTCCCCCCCGCCCACATAAGAGTCATCTATAGCACTGGTCCTCTCTCACCTTCCAGTGAATTTCACTGTAAACCAAGTGAGTGATCATGAACAAAAAGTCCAATAGCAGAAACAATGCTGTGATTTCTCATGTTGATCATAGCAAATCAACACTGACAGACTCTTTGGTACGTAAAGCAGGTATCATTGCTTAAGCCAAAGCAGGTAAAACATGATTCACTGACACGTGGGAAGATGAACGAGAAAGACGTATCACAATCAAGTCTACTTAAGTACAAAATTTTTAACCTGTGTGAATTTTGTAATCCAGCACTTTAAAACTGTCTCCTCACAACCAACACCCCTCCCCACACTTTGAGACTGTTTATACAGGGATTAATCTTATCCGAAAACAGTGATGAACAAAATTAAATTACATTATCAAGCTAAACCACACAAAGCTCAAACTTGACTCCCTCTCTGTGTTTATAAGCTCCCCAGAGACTTGCTCTGTCAGCAGTCAAGACTACATTTACCCTCCACTTAATGATCATTGTTATAAGGCTGAACAGTTCCACTCCCCCATGCACCTGATTTACATTAATGGAGTATCTGCTACATACCTACCTAGGGGTGCTAAAGAAATGATTCCATTCTATTGTAAATTCCATTGCTCAGTCTCTCAAGGAATGTACTGTTCAGAAACAGAGTAGTGATCAAAGCATAAGAAAAAACAGAGAGGTACTATCACTTCTACTGCAGCCTCTATAGCAGGGGTGGGGAACCTTTTTGGGTCAAGGGCCACTGACCCACAGAAAAATTATTTGGGGGCCGCACACAAGTGAGAAGGCAAAGAAAAAAAAAGTTACCCTCACTGAGTGAGAAGGACACTTCCCACATTCCCATTGCATACCAGAGCTTGGGGGGGGGGGGGGGGGGTGTCCAGGCTAGTAGATTGTGTGCGCTCCAGCCTCGTGGGGGGATGGCGGGGAACTGGAGCACAAGCATGGGCTTCCCAATGGTGTGGAGAGCTCTGAACCCCATGGCCCGGATCCAGACAGACCAGGGACTACATCCAGCCCCCCAGGGCTGTTCCCCACCCCTGCTTTATAGGGTGCCTTGGCAGGATACAAAGGCTCTCATGCACACATGCAGCACATCATTACTTGCTATACGGAGTTGGAGTAGGTTTTTCAGGTGAGTCATTTTTTCTCGTCCCAGATTGCAGAGCAAGGGCTGTCTACTAGTGTAGACACTGGCAGCTCAAATTTAGACTGGGACCCACAGCGGGCTTCCTGCCAACCAAGAATTGGGCAAAGATAAAAAGTATGGCTTAAAGACACCTTGTGTCTCTTGGGTTGTTTTGTGCTGCAACTTCTGGAGATACGGTACAGAATCTGTCCTATAGACTTCATGTCACTTCATTTCACTGTTGCAATATGGATGTTCCAGGCAAGCAGAGGAGGCACAGGTGCAGACACCCTTCCACCCTGCTCAAGTGGAATGGAACACTGAACAAAACTTAGCTGGTCCTAGGCCACTCTAGGTATGTTGTCTGCTGCTGAGACAAGAAATCTTTCCCTCCAACTGAGCAGATGCAACAGATTAGGAAATTACAGAACTGCACAATGCAATTCAGTGATTCATGTGCTAGTTTGTGACCCGCTGTCTCAGCATGCCAGTATCAGTCCCTTACTTCCACTCTGGTCTTCTTAGAGCACGCACAACGTGTCTCCGTTGGTGCACAACCAGGATTAGTCACCGAATGTGGTGCGATGGTTGGATCATTAGCACCAGACAAATGCTGATCCAGGCCAGTGACTTAGAGGATCTGTGAAGTACGACCTGTTCTTAGTACAAGAGAACTTTTAAAATAAGTTTGTTTAGTGTCCCAAAATTAGCAAGACTATGCTATTTTTACTTCAACTGTGCAATTAATATAGAGAAAAAACACTAATCACCTAAGGGAAATTAGAAACAATAAGTAGCTTGGTTTTATTAACAAATCATGCCATAAAAAGCTTGCCCATTTAATAGGAACACAATTAGTGGTCAAAGGGAAAAAGAGTGGGAGGTGTATTAAGACTGATATGAACTTAAGACCGGCTGAAAGAGCATACAAAAAAAAAAAAGCTACAAGTAACAGTAATGCTGATAATTTGGGGTGGGAATGGAGAATGGCAGAGGGATCTGCAATAAACCCTGTTTTAACATCTCCTGTATTTACACTTAGTTCAAATACTATAGTAGCAAATGCCATAGCTGCGGCTATTGGAAGACAAACCATACTGAACTAAATGCAACACTTCCCCCCCCCAAGTAGGAAAGAGAAATGAAAGATATTAGGGAAAAGGAAAGAATGAAATTTAGTTGCTAAGGGGAAAATAATCTTAAATATAGTCAACAGAAGTACAATACTTGGAAGAGGTGCAATGTCAAGATATACAGACAAAACCAAGATACCATTTCTCAAGCAAAGCGTTTCCTTATCACTTTCCTGGCCTGTTACCCCTTTCACATGCAGAACTGAGATCATCCATAGAACACCAAGTACAAAGTCTGGGTACCACCAAAGAAAGTATCAGGGAAGAAGACAATAATCAAAAATATTAAAGGGAGAGATCAAGAAGAAAAATATATTACAGTCCTCCTGATCAGCAAACCCTTTTAGACCAGTGATACTCAAACTGAGGCTTATGAGCTGCAAGCATCTCTTTAATGCATCTCCTGCAGCTCTGTATGTCATTTAAGACACTTTTCATAACCAACTGACGTTATAAAACAGCATGATTTTACTATGTTATTAACTAATTGTAGCTGATAAATAACATTTGGTCAGTTATTTTGCTGTGAGAATAATATGCATTTTCCCCTCATACTGTTTAAATGTGACTACATAGCACTACCGTGAATTAAATGAATTCACATAACTGATTCTTTTGGGCAATGTTGATCGCTAATTTGGTACCTGAGCCACTGGGGTCTGAATATCACTGTTCTAGACACTATACGCAATGGGTCTGCTAAGAAACCGTGCAGGATTGGGCCTTTTATGTCTAGGCAGAGACAATGTATACATCTGTTTGACGGTTGTCATCACCACCACAAAGAAACCCACTAGTCTACCATGAAGTTATAACAAAGAGTAATGGGCTGAAAGAGCGAAGAAAATTCCCAAATATAGCATCAAACTATACAGTTGTCAAAAAGGCGGGTGAAGCTGTTTAAATCATGCTCAACTAGACAACACTTTGGCAAATATGCACAGAGAACAACCTTGCACTAGACAAAAGGACAGACCAGACAAGTAAGTAACTTTGCAATTTCAACAGCTGCATTTGAAGGACTCTGTTTAGTTTTATGAATTAGTATGGGTAGGCAATTTACATGAAGGAACAACAAGGATTTCATAGTCTGAACAGGTTTTTTGTTTTTTACTTTCCACCTTATACAAGAGGCCTGGCCAGAAGTTAAAGGACTACAGCCAGGTTCTGCATAGCAGTTTGTTGTGTTTACAGCATACATTAACATCTATATGATGAAGGTTTTGCATAGTTTTTCTCTAAGATACACTAGGAAGAAGTCACATTTTAGGAATTTGCATTCATAAGTGAACATCACATGTTCAGGAAAACTTACAGGATTTTTTTTTTTTGTGCTAAGGATGTAAGGAACAAACAAATATAGCATAAGTCATGGCTATCTGACAAATCTTCATTATTTTAAATGAAGTTTATTACAGGCCTCAGTGAAAAAAAAAAAAAAAAAAAAAAAATCAGCAATGCAGACCTCTGCACCTTTTTCTTGTATCCAGGATAAACATATGCTGTTTTCATTCTAGAGTGGTTAAGTGCCTTTTTTATTTAAAAAAGTTGGGGTTGTTTTTTTTTTTTTACATTATTGCTGTGTATTACAACAAAATTAAAAACCGTCTGTGGAATCCATCCAATAACAAAACAAAATCAGTTCCCCCAGAACAAGTCAGTCAAACAGTACATTTGTTCCGAGTGGGTCTTTTTTACTCCAAATGTTTTGAGATCAAGAAAAAAAGTTCTAATCATTTCAGTTCTTACTGTACATGTAGTTTTACTCAACTTTCAGAAGGCAACAGAATCGATCTGTTTCAATAAATATCAAAATAGCTTTCAAGACGCTGCAGTTCGTTTTCTAGTCATGATGAGCTATTTTGTGCAATTACTCAGTTTTGTGCTGCCAGTGTTTCAGTCCAATGAGATGATGTCAGGAATGCTGCTCCCACTGCTTGTTATGACTCCTGTCTCACTCCTGCTTGAAGAACTAACGTGAGTGCTGCTCTCATGGTGGCTGGTAGATGTGATGATATTGCCAGGGGTGCTGCTTGTTAAGGTTGAGGTGAGACTATCCAAAAACATAGGAGGACAGTACTGCTTGAAACAAACAATGATGCCGATAAGGAAGAGACTTAACTGCACAAGGGAAAAAGTAAACTCTGAGGATGCCTCTTCCCTACCACATGTTAGTTAACTATAACAAAAACTTGCCAATACATGCATGGTAAGAACCAGACTTTTACAAACCTGAAAGGAGAACACAGCAAAAGCAAAGAGCAAACTATGCTCTGTTCATTTACTTGAGAAGGCTAGGGTAGTTTAGTAACACCTCATTACCTCTAAAATATGCTACAGAACATTTACAAGCATACTGTGAAATCTTCATATGGCGCTGTAGCTATGTGTAGCTATGACATCTCATTAGTAGAAAATTTACCTCATACTTGGCAGATGTGCAAGTATAAGAGGGTCTCCTCTCACTTGTGTAAATCACCTTTTATTTTATAGCATCTTTAGTCCTGAATGACACAAGAGTAGTTTGCAAATTCTATGGCTACAAGAATCACTTCATCCGCACCACTGAAGTGCTGTCACTTAAAAAGATATACATTACTCTAAGAACGTTTTACCTATGACAAGTGAACTGTAAGTCTAATTTTTTTTAAACTAAATTCATGCAAACTCAAAATGTTTTTTGAATTGGCAAAAATCTCCTTTTAAACTAGCATTATTATAGTTGAATACAGAGATAGGTGTGTTTAAGACACTACTAATTTCTAGTAGGTTTTAATGAGTCCATCCCCCCAAAAGGATGAGAACATCTTCAGCCTTTACCTACTTGATGCACCCTTAAAAAAATAAAAAAACCCAACACACACACACCAAGTTTTAAACTGATACATTCCTTACTTTTGTGGTGCTTTAAAAGCCATCCCAACCTGAGACCTCAGGTCACAGAAATAGTTTGGGATCCAGACTATCATGTCTGAATAGGCTAGAGGAGTCACAATATATTCAATCTATATCCTGTATGTACACAGCCTCTATCAACCTCAGTTTGATTTGGGATCCAAAGGCCACCAAGAGTCCACTACTATATGGCTCATTTACAAGGGAATGCACAAAGGGGGACAAGTAGGCGCACAACCCCCACAAAAATATCTCCATGTATTCCTCCTGACCTGGGGCTGTAGGAAGCAGCTGGGCTGTGGCTAAGTTTCTTCTGCCCCCACCCCTACAGCTGCAGCCTGTTGTTGGGAGTCCCACATGTTGCCTGTGCCTCCAGCCTGAGTCACCTCAGCAATATCTGCAGAGCAAACAGCAGGGCTGGGACTCCAACAGCACAGAAACAGTAGCAGACTACAGCTGTAGGAATGAGGGGAGGACCCTGAAACCAGCTGCTCTACTACTTCTCTACTACTTCCACACTACCTGAGGTGCAGGGACATGGAAAGTGCTGTTGCAAGAGGAGCTGCTGGGCATCTCAGAGACATCCTGAGAAATGAGGAGGGAACCTGTCATTTGTGGGTGCTTAATGCCCCTCCAAAAGCGTTCAAATTTAAAACTCCTGCATATGCCTCTGCTCATTTGATATACAAAGCACGATCCGACATAGCAACAATAAGTACTTCTTTTACCTCACCTCCTAGGGCTGGACAGATGGCAGCTGTCCTTGCAGCCCAGGAGAGAACCAGAATCCGTCTCAAATCCTGTTCTCGTCTTGGCCATTTAATTAAAATCAAGTGTAGTATACATTTCAAGGGGATGGATAATTTCATATTTCTGGGAAAAGGACACTGTCTTTCTATGGATTTTGGGGGTGATGGGGAAGAGGGAGTCTTCCCTTATTGGCAAGTTATTCTACATTGGTCTATCATAGGATGCTGTGTGTCTTCCTCTCAATGTTTGGTACTGGCCACTGTCTGAGACAGGATTCCTGACTAAATCAGACCATCTAGCTGGTCCAAATTGTTTGCAATTCATTTTTCAGAAGCGGATAGCCATGAGAAACAAAAACCACTTTAAAAAAAAAAGGGGACGACACACACACACACACACCCCCTCAATATAACCAGGAAACATACCTGTGGATCAACTGGGATTAGTGAAAGAAAATCCAAACCTAGAAAGATAGAAATCAATGCCTGTCACTTCTGTAATCAAGATGTGCAGTTTTAAGAAACATTTTGTCATAGTTAATTGCTCAGTGCTAGCTATAAAGTACTTTGTGAAGGACACACACACACACACACACACACACCTGTCTCACATTGTCAAGAGCCAGGAAAAAAAGTTATCTAGTAACCAGTTGGTTTTTTCCCCTACATGAAGGTAGAATGATGATTATGTATTCACTGGATATACTGGGATGATTTTAAGCTGGTTGCATAGATGGAAGTAGCTAACTGTAGTTGTTTAAAGTGTACGCAAATCTAGCATAGCTCAAGATGCATAGTGTGTCTATGACTTCAACTGGGACAAAGCTTCATAATATTGAGCATGCTGTCATGAGATCAGATCACAACATGACCATGTCCACCACCAGACAGCAGGTCACTGCCCCATATCCAAAGGCAGCCAGCAAGGAAACACTTCTAAAATCAGGCCTATTGTGTGTTTGGAAACATTAGTCTTGGAGAAGAAGTTCAAACTAAAAGCTCAAAGGGGCAGAGGCTGAATTTCTTTCACCTCATATACTTTCAATGCTTAGGCATTTAGGACAGAACTTATAAAAACAGAAGCCTACTAATGCTAGAGATTTTTAGTCTGGTATTTTTGAAAATCCTGGCCTTGTCTTCCCCATATTAACAGAATGAAAGGCAAAAGAATAGAGAATGGAAAGACCTCATCTCCTACACCCTCCCTTGCCAGCCAGCCTTCACCTCCAAATGGCTCTAGGCAATGGTGTTCCCTCACCAGAAGTCTGTCCCCACCCCCAAAGCCTCTGTGAAAACAGATGGGAGATTTGATTCAGAAGACTTCACTATAGAATCCATAAAGGACTCACAATTCTCATTATGAAACTCTAGGATTTCGGTTCACCTATAATGCTCCCCTTAAGGTTAAAGTAAACTATGGGATCTCCTAACTATTCCACAGAAGACGACACTGGATTCTCCTAAGGGAAGGATGTTGGGAGGGAGCAATAAAAGAACCACAGTGAAACAGAGAAGGTGACTTATCCCAATGCCATCATCCAGGTGGGAACTGGAACAGGAAAAAAGCCACAAGTGTAGCAGGAAAGACAGGGAAAGGGGTTGGTGTTGGCAGAAACCATTTTCTGAGGCTCTGTGTACTGATATAGGTAGAAAGAATCCCAAGAATCCTCACAAACAACATTCTTGTAAAAAGTGAGGACAGAAAATACCACCATTCCCACCTTCCGATTGCTATTAGCAGCAGTGTTGAAGAATGCATCATGGACATTTAGGGCACGTCTAGATAAAAAAGGCAACAGAGGTCAAAGCTTATACATTGTAGCTCACCTTAACCTTTTCCTTAGATTAGACAAAGTAACACCAGGGACAACCTCAACCAGCTAGACTGAGGTAAAAGATCTCTCCCCTTGTCTAGAGAGAAGGTAAGATTGAGGTGAGCTGTCACAATGTCAGATGATTACTCTTCCTGTTTTGTGTTCTAGAAGCATATACACAAATGAAACCTAATTCATTCTAGTGAGATTTCTCCTCTAGTTGATTTATCAACACATGAACTTGAGTTTGTGCTCAGACATTTTACTTCATTTTGGAAGCTGCAGGACTGGAATCTGAGTGTGGAAATACACCCTAGTGACCAGCTTGCACTATTCTTGTGTAGATATACTGAGGTTACAATCTGGCTCAATAGGGCAGTACCTCAGTTACTGACGAGACTGTTTGGATACACTTAAAAAAACCAAAACAAAAAAACACCAAACACCTCCTCTCCTCCCCCCCCCCCCCCCCCCCACACCATGTACCTGGCAAGTCTGATGAAATACTTGATATTTGTGGATGGTGGAATGGTACTGAGTAGTCTGATAAAGGAGGAATAGCAGCAGCATCAACTGTTGTCACACTGGGCACTCTTACAGAAGATGGTTGATACATGAGAACCCTGTTTTAAACAGCATGGGAAATTACAAACAGACAATCTGGCTGTTAGTTAAGAGGAGAAAAAAAATTCTGCACCATAGTGCGCACTCATTCACAAGGTCACTATGTTACAACACAACTATAGCGTGGCTACTCACTACACAGTACTCCACTCTAATCTCCTCTTTCATAACAGTCTTCATTATAACATGAACGTATCGTGGCTCTCAACAGCAGCTGTGACATAAGAGCAAGTTGGCATTAAAACAAAGTACAGTGCTGGAGTCATTTATAACAGTCTATCATCCAGGAATATAAATGGATATTTGTAAGTGAATTAAGTACTCTGGGGAAATGAGGAACTGACAGAACTAGTTGTTGAAGCTTCCCCACACATCACTACACCCATGTTTCTCAATGCTGACCTCTAGTGCCACAGAGCTGGTCCAGCACGTATCAGTCCTTACCCATATATGGTGTGAGAAGACCAAAATTCATCTTCATTTGCAACAAAGTGAGAGTTAAATTCAGCCTCCATAAGGTGCAAACAATACAGTAATTCACTGGGACAGCTATCCCCTCAAATATTTGAAGAAGATTGTTTGGCCACCCCAAGTCAGTGGTAGAAAATTATACAGGAAACATGCTAGAAGGCATGCATTTCTAGATGCTGAAAACGATGGGCTTAAAAAAGACAAAAGTACGTCTGCTATTTTTTGTGCTCAGCACACAGACAGGAATACTTCAGACCAACATAGAACAAATATAGGTTGGACCCATCTTACTAAAATGGAAGGAAGTAATTCGGATCTAAAGAGATTTAGAACTATTTACATTTGCAATCAGTAATGAGAAAGGAAGTCTGGCAACAGGACTCCCCTGCTGCTCTCACAACATGTGATGGAACTTCTTAGATTTCCAGCAATGACCCTCTTTAAAAAGTAATTTTTATTATACACTTGCCAAAGAGCAGTAAACACCTGTTGCAGAGTGAACAGAGCATGCTTAATACTTCAGCAAGTGGCAGAAAGGAGAAGAGTAAATTTTGGGCATGTAGTGAAGAATTTACTTGAGGAAAAGACATGAACTATTATGCTGTAACTTAGATGTTGTAGGAAAACTGATCATGACCAGTCAATGATGCCAGAAGCCTGACCCTCTGGAGTGAATTGGTAGAGCAACAGATGGCTAGCAAATGCTCCCCTTCTTTAGGCAAGACCTCAAGTTCTCAGACCCCCAGAGTACTCCAACTGTAAAGCCCTAATGAGAATAGGTAGTCAAGGACTGATGATGAGTGCTGTAAAAATGGGAGGGACCCAGAAGGGAAAAATGTTGGTAAAGATGGTAAGTAACTTCATTGGAAGTTCGGAATCCTGTGTCTTCTGGAAAAAATGGGATTGATGAGATTGGAGAACTTTTAGGAAGTGGCACTTCTAACTGTCCTTGGCATGCGCCACTGAGCAAAATCCATCCCCTCTTGTAAATCTAAAGCAATGGAATTACATCAGGAATTAACATGGCCTTGTTTTTAGCAGTCATGGCTTTTTGACATCTCTGTCTATCTTCTGGGTGTTTTGGTTTTTTTTCCCCTCCGATCCTGAACTCCCATTCCTTTACTACTATCCCACTTAACTCGCCTCTTACACACAGCGTTACCCATCTTTGTCTTCTGGCTGATGATCGTATTTTAAAAAAAATTCAGCTGTATGCAGGCTTTGAAAAGGAAATCTAGGAGTTGATTCAACACAGAATAGTGTTTCCCTGCCAAAGCTAACAGGCTGGACTCCAGCATATCAATAAAACAGCAATGTAGGCTTTCAGAATGCAGGCCCTTTACTATTTGGGGTGTTTTCAATCCTTAAATGAAAACAAGTTTAGCAGGAATTCATTAACATTTTGCACTGGAGAACTCCCCTTCCCTCCCCAACTATCATGCGGAGGGAGTACATTCCTGCATACACCGCAAGTAAGGGCAAATCTCTGTGTGATGTAAAATTATATAAAGAACTTTATCACCAAAACAAAGATACCATGTATTAAAATACAAACTTCTACCAGAAACAGCCTAACAGAATTTCCCCTGCGGAAGTCTGAAACTGCATCCAGAAGAGATATTTACAAATCCATTCATGTTAGCTTATCTGAGACATTACAGAACAACTAACTTGAAAATTAACAAACCCTTTTGTTGGGCTTCCTTGTGTTTCAGACATAAATATGCATTTCCTTTTGGCAGGAGGATCTTCCTCTTCATCAGAAGAACTTTCTACTGTCAAGTCGATAACATCTACTTTCTTCTTGTTTACCTCATTGGCCACTGTCACAGAACATGGTTTGCTGACAACACTGGAACCTAAAGAAAAAGCATGATTGCTTAAACAACGTTAATATAAGCAGGAAGGATGTTAAGAGGCGGATAGTTGGCTAATCATGTAATCGATACGAGTTGTAATGACTATACGATTAGTTGATAAGAGAAGGCCCTCAGACCTGGCTAGCACTAGGGTCCAAGAGCGACCCCCAATGCAGCTCTGCAGTTTAAATGTAGTAAGAGCCGGGCACACAGGCAGCCCGGCTCCTACTACATTTAAACTGTAGAGCCGCAGCAGGGGTATATCCCGGACCCAGTGCAAGCCAGAACTGAGCAAGCCCGGCTCAGTCCCAGCTCTTACTACATTTAAAATGCAGAGCCACAGTGGAAGTAGCTCCCAAACCCAGTGCAAGCTGAGACTGAGCAGGGGAGGCTACTGCAAACCAGCCTCTGTCTGTGGTGGGCCCAGGCTAGGCTGACTGAACAGAGGCTGCTACAACAGAGGCCCCTGTCGGGTTTGGGGGAGGGAGGGGGGAGGAAGGGGGGAAAAAAAAAAGAGAACCAGGACCACCTGCAGACAGGGGCTGCTCTGCAGGAGGCAGAGCAGCCTCTGCTCACAGCGAGCCTGCCCACGGTGAGCCCAAAGGCTGTTTCGCAGCAGCCTCCCCACCACACTGCTGCCTTTGATAGAGGCAGCAGCACGGGGAGCGGGAGGGGTTGGAAATGTGAGTAGTGGACTACTTGCTTACATCCCTAATAAGCAATTTCCACTTATGGTGTGGATAGCTTCTCCAATTCTATGCTACTGAACTGAAACATGGCCCTTCTCATTTCTGTATAGGAAATCAGAATTCAGAAGCAACCTTGGGATTATTACTCCCTGCACCAAAAGCTGGGAACCACAAAGGCCTTTACTGAACTATCACTTAAAATGATGCAAGTTACATCGGTCGGGGTCCAAAAAGGCCACCCCCAAATGATGTAAGAGACATCAACTTCCCACAGTGTCTGCACCACACCATTGCCGGGAGAGCAGTTTGTCGACTTATGTCTTCACCACATCCACTAAACTGATACCACTGAATTGACTGCAGCAGCACCAAGTCAGATCCAGAGTGAAGACAAGCCCAAAGAGACCTGGACCATCCAGTGCAATTATGCGTTAACACAGGGGGACACATTTCCTTTTGGGAGTCTCCCAGGGATAATGAACAATCAATTCCCCAAAAGAATCAAGATGAAAGAGTATTTTTAGAGAGAAAGAGGCATTCATTTAAAATCTAAACGGGTGAAAGGCAAGATACTAAGTTCCCAAACTCACTGCTGATAACTTAAAGCATTATCCTAGTTACATCCAAGAGTCTACAATGTTTGGATATTTTTACCAGTTTGATATTCAGCACTCAAATATACATACTCTCTATTTTGGTACACTGAGGACTGGACACTTTCAGTGCTTCCTTCTTAGGCCTCATAGGACACCAAGAACCATCTTCTTGGAATTTAATCTCATCCACATCTGAACATTCATTAAGGATTTCCATAAAGAGCCTGGAAAATAAAGTTGAGCTGTTTTGGTTTTTGTTTCCAGTCCTGAGCTAAATCAGAAGTGATGAAGTTAACAGCCAGCTATGATGAAGTGTCAATTGCATCAAGGAAGCTACAGAGAGAAAGTTTCAGCTATCTGGAATATTACATTACTGTACAATCACACCACTGCAGTTGTCCTTCTCTATGGATTTCATATCTTTACAGAATACTACAGCCTACACTTGCTCTACCCGGGAAGCATGACTAGTATTTACAGACAGTTGCAGGGGAGTGAAAGACAAAATTATATCCTTGGAATAAAAGCCTGACAGTGGCTGAAGCAGTTACAGAACATTTTAGTGTCTCAATTCCATAAAAAGATTTCAGAAGTACAGCCTGCCTATGGAAACTCTTAGGCCATGTCTACACAAGGAAACTTTTTTGAAATTGCTAAATTTCATTTAAGAACTCCCAATTTAACAAATTCCAACTTGCGTGTCCTCACTACGCGGAAGCATTGAAATTAGTCTAAGGCAGGCTCCGTTAATGTGGATGCGCTACCTTGAACTCAGAGCCCCAGGAAGCACTCTGGGGACCTGCAGGATGCCTCCCAGAGGCCAATTAGTTCGAATTAGCGGCACTGGAGCGTCCACACTAATCTTATTTCAAACTTATAAGTTCAGAGTTAGTGTTATTCCAGATGAAAAACATGAGTTTAGAGTTCGAATTCCACAGAGCATTATTAAGAACATAAGAACGGCCATACTGGGTCAGACCAAGGTCCATCTAGCCCAGTATCCTGTCTGCAGATAGTGGCCAATACCAGATGCCCCCGAGTGAGGGATCACAACAGGTAATCCCTCCCCTGCCATCCACTTCCAGAGAAACAGAGGCTAGGGATACCATTCCTACCCATCCTGGCTAATAGCCATTGATGAACCTAACCTCCATGAATCTAGCTAGCTCTCTTTTGAGCCCTGTTAAAGTTTTAGCCTTCATCGCATCCTTCAGCAAGTAGTTCCACAGGTTGACTGTGCACTGAGTGAAGAAAAACTTCCTTTTGTTTGTTTTAAACCTGCTGCCTATTAATTTCATTTGGTGACCCCTAGTTCTTTTATTGTGGGAATAAGTAAATAACTTTTCCTTATTCACTTTTTCCACACTAGTCATGATTTAATAGACCTCTAACAGCCCCCCCCCCCCAGTCTCCTCTTTTCTAAGCTGAAAAGTCCAAATCTTTTTAATCTCTCTTCGTATAGGACCTGTTCCAAACCCCTAATCATTTTTGTTGCCCTTTTCTGAATCTTTTCCAATGCCAATATATCTTTTTTGAGATGAGGCGACCACATCTGTATGCAGTATTTAAGATGTGGGTGTACCATGGTTTTATATAGAGGCAATAAGATATTCTCTGTCTTATTTTCTATCCCCTTTTTAATAACTCCTTAAAAACAACAAATAATATGGTAGCACTTTAAAAAACAAAACATATAGATGGTATCATGAGCTTTCATGGACACAGCCCAAAGCTCATGATACAATCTACATGTTTTGTTAGTCTTTAAAATGCTACCAGATTATTTGTTGTTTTTTTAAGTTTATCCTGTACAGACTAACTCGGCTATCCCTCTGAAGTTAACGACTCCTGACATTCTATTTGCTTTTTTGACTGCTGCTGCACAGAGTGGATATTTTCAGAGATCTATCCACAATGACTCCAAGATCTTTCTCTTGAGTAGTTGTAGCTAAATTAGTTCTCATCATATTGTATATATAGTTGGGATTATTTTTTTCCAGTGTGCATTACTTTACATTTATCAACATTAACAGGGCTTGCTAAGCGGCGGCGAGCCCTGCTTGCCAGCCTCGTGGAACCACACGCTGCGCAGACCGCGCTGCACATGCGCTGACCGCGCTGCGCGGCCACACCGGGCTAAAACCTACTTGCCATGGGCGAGTAGATTACATTAATTGTTGAGCCCTGAACATTAAATTTCATTTGCCATTTTGATGCCCAATCACTTAGTTTGGGGAGATCTTTTTGAAGCTCTTCACACTCTGCTTTGGTCTTAACTACTTTGAACAGTTTGGTACAAATTTTGCCACCTCACTATTTACCCCTTCCTCTCGATCATTTATAAATAAGTTGAATGGGATGGGTCCCAGGACAGACCCTTGGGAGACCTCACTGGTTACCTCTCTCCACTCAGAAAACTTACCATTTATTCCTACCCTTTGTTTCCTGTCTTTTAACCAGTTCTCAGTCCATGAAAGGACCTTCCCTCTTATCCCATGACAACTTTAAGAGCCTTTGGTGAGGGACCTTGTCAAAGGCTTTCTGGAAATTTAAGCATACTATATCCACTGGATCCCCCTTGTTCACCTGTTTCTTGACCCCCTCAAAGAACTCTAGCAAATTAGTAAGGCAGGATTTCCCTTTACAGAAACCATGTTGACTTTACCCCAACAAATTATATTCATCCATGTGTCTGACAATTTCATTTTTCGCTATAGTTTCAACTAATTTGCCCGGTACTGACGTTAGACTTACCGGTCTGTAATTGCCAGGATCACTTCTAGAGCCCTTTTTAAATATTGGCATTACATTGACTATCTTCCAATCATTAGGTACGGAAGCCAATTTAAAGGACAGGTTACAAACCACAGTTAATAGTTCCACAATTTCACATTTGTGTTCTTTCAGAACTCTTGGGTGAATGCCATCTGGTCCCAGTGACCTGTTACTGTTAAGTTTATCAATTTGTTCCAAAACCTCCTCTAATGATGACACCTCAATCTGGGACAATTCCTCAGATTTGTCTCCTAAAAAGAATGGTTCAGGTTTGGAAATCTCCCCAATATCCTCAACCGTGAAGACTGAAGCAAAGAATTCATTCAGCTTCTTCGCTATGACTTTATCATCTTGATCATCCAAGAGCCCCACTGGTTGTTTAGCCAGCTTCCTGCTTCTGATACTTAAACATTTTACTATTATTTTTTGAGTTTTTGGCTAGCTACTCTTCAAACTCCTTTTTGGCTTTTCTTATTATATTTTTACACTTAATTTGACAAAGTTTATGGCCCTTTCTATTTTCCTCACTAGGATCTGACTTCCACTTTTTAAAAAATATCTTTATCTGTCATTGCTTCTTTTACCTGGTTGTTACGCCAGGGTGGCACTTTTTTGGTTCTCTTACTGTGACTTTAATTTGGGGTATACATTTAAGTTGGGTCTTTATTATGGTGTCTTTGAAAAGTTTCCATGCTGCTTGCAAAGATTTTACTTTTGTCACTGTACCTTTCAATTTCTGTTTTACTAATTTCCTAATTTTTGTGTAGTTCCCCCTTTCTGAAATTAAATGCCACAGTGTTGGGCTGCTGAGGTGTTTTTCCCACCACAGGGATGTTAAATTTTATTATATTTTGGTCACTATTTCCAAGCGGTCCAGTTATATTTACCTCTTGAACCAAATCCTGCTCTCCACTTAGGACTAAATCAAGAATAGCCTTTCCCCTTGTGGGTTCCAGAGCCAGCTGCTCCAAGAAGCAGTCAATTAAGGTATCGAGAAATTTTATCTCTGCATATACCGAAATAATGGGCTTGATAGCGTGGACTAGGGATGTCAACATGTAGTAGACTATATAATTAACTGATAAGCCTACGCTTATCGGTTCACCTTCTTGACTACACACATTTCCCCCCACACCCACCCTTGCTGCCTCTGTACCAGAGGCAGCAGTGTAGGGCAGCAGGCAGCTGGTCTGCACGGGGTGCTGGTTTTTAAACTGGCTCCCCCTCCCAGATACAGAGACAGCAGCGTGGGATGGCAGGGGGCTCCCCAGGAGTGGGGCTGGGAGCGCACTGGCTGCCGTCCCCGTTCTTGGGGACTATCGAATAGTCGAGTAACCACCAAGATTTCATGTGGTTACATGAGTATTCAGTTACCCGATATCTAACATCCCTAGTGTGGGCGCACCACTTACCAATTCAAACTTGGGGGTGTTATTTCACACAAAGATCCTAGTGTAGATCAGGGCACAACGACAAGGTGAATTCTGAACTCTAAATCAAGACTGGATGTCTTTCTAAGAGGTATTTTATAGTTCAAACCAGAAGTGATAGGCTTGATGCAGGAATTACTGGAGAAGGCTCTCTGGTCTGATGTTATGTAGGTCATTTTAGATTATCATAAATGGTCCCTTCTGGCCCTGACATCTCTGAATACTCAAACTAACAAAATAAAATTGAAATAAAAATAGCCAGAAGCTGTAGATCTCAATGTTGAAGCCATAGGATAGATTTGTACTTAACTGTATTTATATTCCAAGAAACAGAACTACTGTAAAAAAGGTAAATTGACACGCTCAACCTCTTACCCATCTAATATTAGACTTTCATAAGCTGCCTTTTTGTCACAGACAGGACAAATCCAGGTGGGTTTCTTTTCATTCATTTGTAGATAAAGAGCAGCATCAAAACACTGCAGATGTGTACAAGTAACAGCACGACATGGAATTGTTAGTCTCATTTTTCCCAGCTGCAGGAGATGCAATAGAAACAAGTATCAGCATGACAGACAAGAGCAATTGGTATACATTTTCAGAGGTAACAATGAAAAAAGACTCGGGATTAGAATGGTTCTCTGTTGGTAAACAGAAGCCCAGTCCAACATTCTGCCATACCCATAAATCCTATCAGTATCAAAAGGAGTTACATGTGCAGAAAGTATTGTGTTATTCACACAGAAGCAAAACCAATGTCTCTAAATGTGGCTACGTCTACACTACAACTTTTTTTCAGAAAAAGGTACAGAAAATGAGCTCCACAATTTGCGTACCTTTTTCTGTGTGGGTTCCCCCCCCGCCCCCCCAGAAAAGGCTTTTCCAAAACTTGGCCCGTCTACACTGGGCCAAATTTCGGAAAAAAAGCCTCTTTCGGAAGAGCCCACAGGGCTTCCGAAAAAGTGCGTCTGCTCTTCCGCTTTTTTTTGCGGAAGAGCAGATGCGTTCCCTGGACACGGCGGAGTTACCTCCGGTATCCCGAAAAAACCCTGCAGTCTAGACGTACCCTGTCAAGGCCCAGTACAGACTTTTATAGCAGATTGTGCTGGTCCTAGGTCAGTGTTCTATTGCTGTGATTTTGTTATAGTAAAATGTTTGAAGCATCCATTATATTTCATACAATTTATCCCAGGATCTGAAAGCACTTTATAAACATTAAATGGTGCAGTCTGAGTTACAAAGTTGGTTTAATATAAATTCAAAAGGGTGAACTGAAGAATAAAAAGTCTATAACATAGCTTGGCAGTCACACAAATAAAACCGTGACTGAGCTGGGAATGAATCCTAAGAGTTTTGACTCCCAGGCAGCTTGCTTGCATTAAAGATTACACTACTACAGATCTGAGGCATTATTTCCAGAAGGAAATAAATCTAAATAGGCTCAAAGAGAATCCCAAAGTTATTTGTACATCTTACGCTTGGTAATATTCAGGGTAGGTCTACACTACACCCCTCTGTCAGCAGAGGGATGTAAATTAGACACATCAGACGTGCAAATGAAGTAGGGATTTAAATATCCCGTGCTTCGTTTGCATAATCACATTCGGGCACTGTTTCGAACAAGCACCATTTTGAAACTGAAACCACAGTTTAGCCGCAGTTCTGCCGACAGCAGAGTGATTTTTTGACAGATCCTGTACTCGTTTTTTGAGCAGTTTCAGTTTCAAAATGGCGCTTGTTCGAAACAGCGCCTGAACGTGATTGAAACGCAGGATATTTAAATCCCTGCTTCATTTGCACTTCCGATGTGTCTAATTTACATCCCTCTGCCGACAGAGGGGTGTAGTTTAGACATGGCCTCAGTGACAAAGTGGTCAAAAGATGACTTATTCTTATAAAAAAGGTGGTAGTTTGTTATAATAGCTAGAACATTTGAGTCAGAGGACCCAAATTCTATTCCCAGCTCTGCTATTTATCTGCTGAGAAACTATGGGCTTATGTCAAATTTCAATGCCTCAGTTTCACTTTAAAAAAGGGGGTGAGGAATAACAATGCTTCCTCTCCTGTTTAAAAGTCTTGAAAGATACACATGATCAAGTATGTTTAACTGGATGATCTCACAATATTTTTATTCTGTAACTTGTTGACTACTGTTTGTATTTAAAAAAAAAAAAACCTTATTATATATTATAGAAATTCTACCAAGAGTAAAAGCTATTTACAGAGTTCTGAGTTGTGGGTCTTTTTACAGGAAACCTAAGTTTGAATTTAAGATGAATAAAAATGAGGAATTCTCTCTCCTCTCCAACCCCAGCCAAAAAATTAATTGCATATTATACTTCACAAGTCTACTTACAGGACACATCAAAGATACCCGCAAACTGGTTGTGGCAATTTCACTATCAGGATCTGCAGTCAGTTTTTCTTTAACTATTAAAATGAAAAAAAACTCGGTTTAATTTCATAACCGTTGTTAAAAATGTCTCTCTTGCCACTCATATATATATGAGTATATTAATGAGTATCAATTCAAACATCTATTTAATTTTCATGTAAAGTCATCTAAATTGAGAAACTGAGAAATCTGCTTGCAGCAAGTATCAAATTGGCATTGATTTCCTGTCTTAAGGCCCAATCCTGCAAACACTGGTAGGCAGAGTACTTACTGCCATCAAGAGTAATCCCACTGATGACCTAGTTAGCACTAGGCACAGTGGTGTTTGCATGAGCAAGCTCTAACCTATATACAGACTGAATCAAATAGAACCTTTGAAGGGATCTACAAGAAAGTCTTTAAACTTCACAGGAAGGTGAATGACACCTCATATCTTTGGAGAGATAAATAGATATTGATGTCAACACAAATGCTACATCTTGCACTCCACTAGAGATACTTTCAGCAATAATCAGGAGAATATCCAGATGTTGAGTAGGTGCTGTCTCGTGGTCTGGAATAAGCAAAAGTAATGCAAGCTCTCTCTCTGTACTGGGGATAGAAGACTTCGGTATAGACGCAGTGCTGCAAATCTGGTATCTTTAACCAATTCTAGATTGCTTCAAAACAAATTGGGAAAAATTAAACCAACTTACTCAGTGCTCTTGAATGGTCTGGGTTTCGGATACCTTTCATTTTTAACCTCTGCAAAAGCATGGCTGAAGTGAGTTGCCGAACGAGATATACAGACATGGAGTAATTCTACAAAGGAAGAAAAAAGACTAAGGACTGAAAAGTTTTCCTACCTTTTATTTGAAGAAAAAAAAAATCAGTTTTATTTCATGCAAACAAACAAACACTTCACTACACAGTAAGTTTATTTAAATATACTAGTAGAATAAAACATAGGTTGATTCAATAAAACAAATGGCCACACTTTTAAAAATATTTCTATAGGTTAATGTAGGGATGTAAACAGTTGAGCAGTAAGCATCACCGCTCTAGCACAGCTGCCCCCGTTTAAGCATTTAACTGGTTAACTGATTAAACAGGATTTTACACTCCTAGATTAATGTTGGTGCAGCAATGGAATTTATTCCCAAATAGAGCCATTTATTAGTTTGCTGACCAAAGTATGAATCTATTGCTACCAGTGGAATAAATTCACAGCGGTTTAAGACAGAGCACCTCTTCATAAAGTTTCACTCTCTTACACCAATAGAGAAATAGGCCAGATGACAAGTCATGCAATTGACAGTTTTATGATAGGCATCTCTAAGGGTGATTCAAAAGAGAATATAAAACTGTTTGTTTATAAACATATGCCCACATAATTACTGGTGGACATTTCAGACTATATTTTCTCCTGCTTCTTTTCTTTAACAGCCACCAAGTGAACAATAGAAGCAGAGTAATCTTATGTCTATACAACTCCAATATCTGTAATCAGCTGTGATCCAGTGTAAGATGGAAGTTTGCATCTGAGAAATAGTAATAACATGAAGATAGAAGATTATGCAATTTCTTCTATGCTCCTCTAGTGTTCAATAGTTCTTTGAAATACAGACATTAATATCCTGCAGTTTAAACTGGATTACAAGAACTAGGCTCCAATATTTCACCTGAAAGACTATTCCTCAGCACTGCAGATCTCACCATCAGAAATTCGTCCTGATTTATCATGTCTTCCCCCTCTTAACCGCAACCCTTTATTTCCAGTTATACTGTTTTCTATGTCAAAAGACACCCATTTTTTCTTGTTATTTACACCCTGGCAAATGTCAAAAGTCATGTCCCCCACATAAATACTGTTTTATTTAAGTGAAAGTTAAGTCATCCTTTCTGCAAATTAAGCACTCTTGGCCTCAAATAACTTTTGATGCTCTCTTCTGAACTCCCTCCAATCTGTCACCATCTTTTTGGTCAAATCCAGAAGACAGCAACCATTTCGTTACTAACGTATCAGATAGCAAACTCAAGAGTATACTGAACTAGACTCATACCATTTAAGGATGTTAAATTTAGATTAATCAGCTAATCGAATGGTTGATGCAATTTGCATCAACTATTCAATTAGTCGATAAGGGCACCTCTGCCTTTGAAATATAGCAAGAGCCTTGATGGCTCCTGCTACATTTCAAAGGCAGAAGTGCCACAGGGAGCACAGAGCCAGTGGGGGGGGACTCAAGCAGTCACCCACTGACCCTGTGCTCCTGCCCTGCTCTTGCTACATTTCAAAGGCAGAATCGCTGCCAGTTCCACGTTGCACCCCTGCCTCCCACTATGGAGATGGTGCTGGGGGGAACCGGCTTTTAAGCTGGCTCCCCCCAGCACTGGCTCTTGCTCCCTCCCCTTGCTGCCTCTCTCTGATAGAGACAGCGGGGGGGGGGGGGGGGGGGGAGAGAGACTAATCGACTATGTGATAGTCAACTAGTCACTTACATCCCTAATACCATTACTACTTTTGATGTTTCTTCCCTATTTTTTCTTGGTTATATTGGTTTGAACTTTCTAAATCAGAGAAGTCAGCAGAAAATTGCAAACTGAGATCTAACTCATCACTTCTTCTAGATCACTGATGAAGATTAAGACACTACAGTATTCCCACTAGACATCTCCCTTCCAACATAATTTGCTGCATATAACCCTTTGGCTTACAATTCTTCAGCCAGGTTTCTTTCATTCTAGCTATTGTCTTATGGCATCCATCATTGTAGTATCAGAATGTCTCCTACTTAAACACTCCTATGCATTTAAAAATTAAACAAAAGTATTTCTTCCTTTGAAGTTCATTGGAATAGACAAAAAAAGTTGTCTCCATGCATGTGAGGAAACTGGGGGAAGCCAAGTAGGGGAAAAAAAGATTTGAGTTCTGAAGCAGTAAGCTCTGATCATGCATCTCTGCAGGAACAAGTTCAATAGTCTAGATCCAACTCCTGTGAAAGTTATGCATTCATGAGGCTTTCACTACCTAGTAACAGATTTATTACTAGTAAATGTAGCTATTATGGCAGTTTATGATCACTGAGGGAGAGAGGATTTCTTAGAAGCTGGGACCAATACCATGGAAGGTTTCCAATTTGATGACAGACCTCAAACCCAACTACTGAATTCAGGGCTCAATCCTGCAAGATGCTGAGCACTCTGACTTGTAATCTAAGCACATGGTGAAGTGCTTTGCTTCATCCATGTTATAAGTAGTCCCACAAGCTTCAGTGTCAGAGTACTTTACACCTTCTACAAAGTAGCTTTGAGAACCAATGTAGACAGAATACTGCATTGATGTAGCTACAGTAATCCATGTTGCTATGCAGATGGCCTGATGTGTTTAGCATCAGCTAAACTTGGCATCAGTTGTAGTATGTTTTAAACAGAGGTCTAGTGACATGACAGACCATGTTGTCTCACTAGTTTTCCCATTGGCTTCACACAGATCCTGAATAATGTAGGGGAACCATTACGGGCTTTCTTGTCTACATCTCATTGATTTCCTCTGTAATATTTATTTTATAGAATGCTGCTGCTGGGATCAATCCCGATTCCTTTTTTTGAGTAAGGATACAACATTTTTCTGGCATCTCACCAGTTCTCCCAACGTGAGTACTAAAGTGTCAGTCACAGCAAATTCCTTGCTTGCATAGGCAGTGTCTACACTGGAAAAATTTGGCAACAAAAATGCTGTCACCAACAGTGAAAACCAGTCAAACCGGTTTTTCTGCCTCACTGTCCACATTTCATGGTCACACTGCTTTGCTCTGTGTGTTGACAGGGTACTAGCAATGTTGATAAGCATTCCACAGTGAGTTGTAGTGGGAAGACAGAGTTGATCCCTGCACTTCTTGGAATTCCCCCATAGCTCTGTGAGCTCTTCGTGCTGAGGAATGTCAAAGCAGGGCAGCAGTCTCTCCAGCCCTCCCCCTGCAGCAGCTGTCTGCCTGCTGCAGTGTTTCTGGCAAGGCAAAACAGGAGAATTCCAAAGATTTATTGTTCGTTCCCCAAATGGAGTAACTCACTCAGCTGTCAAACTTCCCAGGAGCTTTGAAAGCTAAGGAATGCATGCCTGCAGGTCAGCAGAGATCAAAACACTGAGCACAGTCATCAGGGCAGGCATTATGGGATACTGACAGAAGCCAGTTCTCTCAACAAAACAGCAGAGTCCACATTGGCTCTGATGACAATAAAGGGAGGGGGAAAGAAAAAAAGAGTCTCGGAGTGGAAGTTTGTCACCAAAACTGGCTGTTTTTCCAAACAAGTCACGTTGTAGTGTAAATGCTCTCACTGTTTGTTGCCAAAGTGTGCCAGTGTAGACAAAGCCTTTATATCATAGGTAATTTTCTTCCAAACTAACTAAATGATAGGTATTGAATTTTTTTTCAAGTATCCCTTACCTGCTCTTTAGCAATAGCCATTTTAATATGATCTTCCTCACCATCTAGATGTCCAGACTGCTTTCCTTTAGCTTTCTTGTCAAAGATTTTAAAAAAATAAATTCAGTATCAACCTTTTACAGCCATCAATTACCTTCCTTTATTAAAATCCACTTCCTTCTGATACTCATTTTACCTCTAATATATTTATTTCTAAGACCTTTACTCCCTTTAACCTTTGAAAGTGTGTTTACACTACAAATAAAAAGTACTACTTCAGATAAAAATTGCAGTGAAGACACGGCACCTCTGCTTTTATTCAGGTTAGCAACTTAAGCTAAAGCCCTTACGGGACCCTGGAGCTGAACTTGAACTACTAACCCAAACTCAAGGCAGAGTTGTCATGTCTTCAAGCTACTTTATCCCACATTGGCTAATGAAAGTTATTATCCCACTAGGAAGGACACCTTTTTGTTGCAGTGTAGCTCAAACTCATTCTGCTCTTTTTGTCGTCTTCTCCATGAAAACTGTACATGAGCCTATATACTTTGTATGGCTGACTCCCTCTTTTCCCAGTTGTAGTGTTTTCTTTTTTGTAATTAATCAGCCTCATCTTTTAGCAGTTCCTAGTCTCATTTTACAAAATTTATGTCACTAACTTATTGCATTCTTCTCTCAGCATGGGTAGTGAAAATAGACTAATGAGTTTCTCTCTCGTTTTCATGCCTCAGTAGAATGCTATAATATTTGAAGTGCAGACACTGAAGATAAGAGTTTAAATTCTAATTAGGGATGTAAAATCCCATTTAATCAGTTAATTGCTTAAATGGGCTACTGCTGTCAGTAGCCCTAGCCGGGCTGAAGCACTCTTAACAGGCAAGCATCACCCCATAAGGTTAACCAGATAACCGCAGACATCCCTAATTCTAACAGTTTTCACTTGAGGTTTTAAAAAGGATTACAAAAAAGAATTCTATTAATATATACACATCTTGGTTGAAAAAACTCTCAAAGCCTAAATTTTGGGATTAAAAACTACTTGACAGTGGCCTTTGTATTTTCAAAAGAACACGAGTTTCATCTAGAATTGCCACAGGGCTTCAGGTCTCAATACATGTACTTCAACCTCCTTGTTGCTTGAGAGTTCAAAATACGTTTTTCTGCTAAAAACAATTAAGGTTTTATATAAAATTGAAAGGTATAATACAGCTCCCTTAGAAAAACGGAGACTAGGAAATGAGAGAAACTTTCTATGCACCTTTACTTCATGTCTCTTTCTCTCCATCTACCCTGAAGTCATTCAGCCCCTTGAGGAAAGAGGCTCCATTTGCAACAGAGGAGATACGTAATTATCTGGGGTTACAATGAGATGTACTTGCCCAGTTTCAGTCATGAGAACTGCAATTGAACTTCGTCAGAGAATAACTGGAGACTTAACAGCTATTGTCAAGTAAATTTCTGTAGTTTATTATTAAATAAAAATTGATTTCATTGAAACATTACTTAAAAACAAACAGCATTTGGACAGAAAATAGGAAACTCAAATGCATGTCTGCAATAGGGTGGCTGGACACAAGGCATTTTCAAAAGTCTGATCCTGAACTCTCTAAATGTCTCTTAGGGCATGCGTAGACTACATTTCTCTTCCGAAAGACGAATGTAAATGAGCCCGATCAAAAATGCCAATGAAGCACGGATTTACAAATCTCACACTTCATTTGCAGAAAGGCGTGAGTGCTTTTTCGAAAAAGAAACCGCAGTCTAGACGGGGTCCTTCTGGGGAGGAAAAAAAAAAAAAAAAAAAAAAAAAAAAAACCCTTTTCAAAAGAACCAGAGATGTATGGGTTCTTTCGAAAAAGGGTTTTTTTTCTCCAAAAGAACCCTGTCTAGACAGCAGTTTCTTTTTCAAAAAACCCTTTTTCGAAGAAGCGCTCTCACGCGATTCTGCAAATGAAGTGTGAGATTTGTAAATCCATGCTTCATTTGCATTTTCGATCAGGCTCATTTACATTCCTCTTTCGGAAAAGGAATGTAGTTTAGACACAGCCTTACTGATCTTAATGGCCAATTGTCTACAGAAGGTTCATGCTAGAGAGCATTTTCTTTGTCTCAACCTAGGAAATGGCAAGTTTCTCTCATTACGAGTCATTTTATTAATCTTCATCTCACTACAAACAGTTAAGGATAAAAAAAATTATCTGAAGCAATTCTAAATTTTTACCATTTTGGTTTTACTTCAAAAGTTTCATGTAAAATGCTGGCACTGCTGAACTCTTTGAAGTTTGCCATGAACTTCAATGGGATCAGAATGTCTTTTATAGCCATTAATCATAGGATCATAGAATACTAGAACTGGAAGGGACCTCGAAAGGTCATCAGGTCCAGTCCCCTGCCCTCACAGCAGGACCAAGCACCATCTAGATCATCCCTGGTAGCGGTCTATCCAACATGCTCTTAAAGATCTCCAGTGATGGACATTCCACAACCTCCCTAGGCAATTTATTCCAGTGTTTAACCACCCTGACAGTTAGGAAGTTTTTCCTAATGTCCAACCTAAACCTCTCTTACTGCAATTTAAGCCCATTGCTTCTTGTCCTATCATCAGAGGTCAATGAGAACAATATTTTTCCTTCCTCCTTGTAACTCCCTTTTAGATACTTGAAAACTGCTATCATATCCCCTCAGTCTTCTCTTTTCCAAATTAAGCAAGCCCAATTCTTTCAGTCTTCCCTCATAGCTCATGTTTTCTAGACCTTTAATCATTTTTGTTGCTCTTCTCTGGAACTTCTCCACATCTTTCTTGAAATGTGGCACCCAGAACTAGACACAATACTCCACATGAGGACTAATCAGTGCAGAGTAGAGCAGAAGAATGACTTCTCATGTCTTGTTCACAACACTCCTGTTAATGCATCTCAGAATCATGTTTCTTTTTTTTGCAACAGTGTCACACTGTTAACTCATATTTGGCTTGTGGTCCACTATGACCCCTAAATCCTTTTCAGCAGTATACCTTCCTAGACAAACTTCCCATTCTGTATGCATAAAATTGATTGTTCCTTCCTAAGTGGAAAACTTTGCATTTGTCCTTTTAACTTCATCCTATTTACCTCAGACCGTTTCTCTAGTTTGTCCATATCATTTTGAATTTTGCCCTATCCTCCAAAGCACTTGCAACCCCTCCCAGCTTGGTATCATCTGTAAACTTAATAAATGATGGCATACAGAGTATGATTATCGTTGATGAAGATACTGAACAGAACTGGCCCCAAATAGACCCCTGTGAAACTCCCCTTGTTATGCCCTTCCAGCATGACTGAATCATTAACTACTCCTCTCTCAGAACAGTAATCCAGCCACTTATGCACCCACCTTATAGTAGCCCCATCTAGGTTGTATTTCCCTAATTCTGCATTTCTCAGACTGTGGGTCCTGACCCCCTGGGGGTTCGTGAGCAACTTAGCGGAGGGTTGCGGTATCACAAAGTTTGAGAACCCCTGCCCTAATTTATTTATAAGGTCATGCGAGACCGTGTCAAGTGGCTTACTAAAGTCTAGGTATACCGCATCCACAGCTTTTCCATTGTCCACAAGGCTTGATGTCCTATCAAAGAAAGCTATCAGATTGGTTTGACATTTGTTCTTTACAAATCCATGCTGGCTGTTTCCTATCACCTTATCTTCCAGATGAATTCCTTAATTACTTGCTCCATTATCTTCCCTGGCACAGACTGGTCTGTATTTTCCTGGGTTACTCTTACTTCCTTTTTTATAGATGGGCACTATATTTTCCCTTTTTCAGTCTTCTGGAATCTCTCCCAACTTCAGTGATTTTTCAAAGATGAAAGAGGAGATATCTGAGTCTTAAGCTATCACCTACTTGAGTATTCTAGGATCCATTTCATCAGGCCCTGGTGACTTGAAGACATCTAACTTTTCTAAGTAATTTTAACCTGTTTTTTTTTTTTAACTTCTTAACCTACCCCATTTCCACTAGCATTCATTATGTTAGGCATCCTGTCACCATCAAACTTCTTGGTGAAAACCGAAACAGAGAAGTCATTAAGTACCTCTGCCATTTCCAATTATTCTTATTGTTTCTCCCTCTTCATTGAGCAATGGCCCTATGCTGTCCTTGGTCTTCTTGCTTCTAATATATTTGTAGAACGTCTTCTTGTTACCCTTTGTGTCTCCACCTAGATTTAGCTCATTTTGTGCCTTTGCCTTTCTAATCTTGCCCCTGAATACCTGTGTTGTTTGCTTATATTCATCCTTTGTAATTTGACCTAATTTCCACTTTTTATATGACTCCTTTTTGATTTTTAGATCATATAAGATCTCCCGGTTGATCCAAGGTAGTCTCCTGCCATACTTTCTATCTTTCCTATGCCATGGAAGTATGCTTTTGGGCCCTCAGTAATGTCCCTTTAATCACGTGCAAGCTCTATGGAACTTTTTTGAAAGCCATACATTCTTGCAAACTGTAACTTTTTATTAAAGCTTTTAAAATAAACGTTTTCTTCCTAGCAAGCTAGTGGATGGAAAGAGTTGAAATCTTTACAATGAAGGAATACAGGCAACATAAATGTTAGCACATCTCTTGCCAGCAACAATCAAATGGGAAAAGGAGTAATACTGAGTAAGGTTACTCTCATAGTACAAAGAACTATGTTTACCTTTCCAATTTCAGATGCCCAAGAAATGGAGATCTGGTTTGGCACTGCTGATGATAATCTAACAAGAGATGTAATATTCAAAGGGCGGCCTGGGCGCTTCTGCTCAATCCCATTTTTTGGTGGTGGAGCATATCCCTGAAATAAGGAAGAAAAGAAACCTCTCTCTAATTTTTTAGAAATTCTGACTGTACTCTGAAATCTACCAAAGACACCAATACAACGTTTTTGGATAGCAGAAGTTTTTATACAAAGTTAAAAATATTGTTTTCTGGCATTTATTTTTGGCACGCCTTTTATATTTTGCCAACACAAATCATGTACTTACCTCTCCCCCCCCCCGCCAAGTAAGCCTCACTTCCCTTTTAGGACTGGGTGCACATCAAATTACATGTTCTGTCCTGAAATTGTGTTATCACCAATATAGAAAAGTTTTGTACAGCTTTACAGAGCTGTAGAAAGATTATCTTTAATTGGATAAATTTCTCCTCCCTTTTCAGAGTTATAGTTCATATGAGTCATCACAATCCTGCCCAAATGTTAACAGATAAGAAAACACCTGCTTGTAGAAATAAGTCTCACATTAGCCATGTCTATGATAGGGATTTTTTTGAGGGAAAAGAGTTTCCTACAACTGCTAGGCTCCACCACTATTGGTGTGTTTGGAGCCCTATTTATCCTTCATCCTCACCATGAATGTTGCTATTTCCTCACATCTTTAGAAGACTCAAGTTCTGGAATGAGATATCTTCTAAGAAAGAATAGCAAAAGACAGCCCAAATTAAAAGCAGGCTATGTACAACCAAAGCTGATATTTAAGATTTTACAGATGCTATGTAGAGAGGCTTCCCATACAACCAGAATTAGAATTTTTGGAAGAATTGTCATGCTGCAATTTAGCTGTGTCTTGGATGACCCAAAACTAGAAAAAAAAACCTCCATGTGTAAAATGCTAAACATTAGTATTGGCGTCTTAGTGATCATCAGTGCCTAATGCACACACAATAACTGCACAGGCTATTAGACATGAAGTTGTGAGCATATTTCTGAAAAAAAAAAAAAAAGAGTCAGGCCCTTTTCCACACCCACTTTAGACATTAAGCAAGCTAATGAGCAAAAGCTACATGGTGGAATAAAATTTCAATAACTTACCGGCAATGGAAATAATTTCCCATTTACTTTAATGCACAAACTATTGGGATAGTTATCTTCCTGAGGACAGCTAGTCTCTGCAAGGCATAACCTATTTCCAAAAAGAAATTTGATTTTTAACTGATGTTACACTCAGATAACTCTTTACACATTAAAATATACTTGGATTAAAATAGCCAAGTACAAACAATGTAAGAAAAACGCTAAATCACCTTAGCTGAACTTGTACTGTGTAATCCCTCCTGCCTCCCGGCAAGAAATCCCTGTTGGGGGAGGGTGGGGGGGAAGGAAAAAAAAAAAAAAAAAAGAAAGTTCACTGTTCCGCTCTTACCCCCGATCTCACATCCCAATTTTTCTCACAGAAGAAAAAAAAAAAAAAGGGACAAATCTGCTCCAATCTCTCTAGTTAATTTCAAGACTTGTATGTTTCTCATTTCTAAACTACTGGTGCAATACAAGACAAAGCACTTTTAACCAAAACAATTTTCTTTGTATTAATTAAAACAATAAACTAGATCTCTGCCTTCCCTCCAGCAAGGTCTTGGGACTCCAGAGGTGGTTGTGTAGAGAGGGGAGGGGAAAAAAAAAAAAAAAAAAAATCTGACACCACCTGAGGAGGGAATCAGCACAAAGGAGGTCCTCCCACTGTGCTCCACTGACAAACAAGGGTAGAGGTTAGAAACAGCCTCCCACCCCAGCAACCAGGGAACACAGAGAAAGAAAACAGTCTGCCACTCTTGCAGTAGTCATGAAAGCTATTTCATTTCAAATAATCGGGTCCCATCATCTTCTCCTCTAACTCCCTGACGATGTAGGATTGTCTCCCAGCATAACCACTATTTTTGTACAAAGACTATTTTAGGTGTACTGAAAATCGGCTCCAACCACTTTAGATAAAAGATCATGCCACTGGCTGAGAGATATGAAGGAAGATTTTTCTGACCCTCCTCTGCAATTTTGCAAACGTGGTGATTTAATAAATGTCAGACACTCCTCTTACCTGGAAATGCAGATTTCTCTGACTTGTTGAGGTGTTAAAGCAAAGATAAAAAACTTCTCCTGAAATCTCTGAATACTGCTCTGTACTGAGAGAAAACATGTAAAGACAGCTTTAAAACAGGATGGTCCACTAATAAAATTCCAAATGATCACAGGGGTGATGACCTGAGAGTCCACAGTTCTGCTTTCTTGGACAAAACAAAGGTCAGAATGGAACTGCTGCTAATTGTATACAACTGTCAATCAGAAATGGCTATGAATCAGTCAATTCTAGTCAGTGTAATTTTAATATTAAGCCCAATACTAAAATTGCATTTTTGCCTTCTTCAGAAGCTTGGAAAAGAAGGTTTATTTTATTCTTAGATGTTACAAGAGATTATACAGAGTTGAAATGTCCCAGAATTTTCACTGGTTGTCAAGTGAACTTGCAAAGCAAATAGCAATACTGCATTGCCTCCCACATATCCTCACTACAATATAGCATATATAGAGTTTGAGATATTACTCTAACTAGTTATCAGAGAAGAATGTGCACATGGGCCTGGTGGAGAACAACAATTCACTGGAAAACTGTTTTAATTTCATGAGTGGAGGAGGAAGTTACACCTTTGAAACATACCAGATCTCAATACTACAGAAAACCCATCTCTGTTAAGGCCTCTTCTACATTACAAAGTTTTGTCAAAGAAAGCTTCCTTTTGCTGACCAAAAAAAGCTACTTTTGTTGGCAAAACTGCTATTTTGCTGACAAAATAAAACCACCTCAAGGAGAGGAAGAAAGCTTTTGGCAGCAAAGTAAGGCAGCCAAGCGGCAGTATAGACATTGCTGTTTCTTGACATAACTGGATTTCTCCAGTATCCCACGATGCCTGCCAAGACCCTCTTCTCACTGTTTTGATATCTATTGCCCAACAAGCATGAACCCCTCTCCTTTCAGAGCTCAGGGAAGTATCCGACAGCTGAGCTTGCTGTTCACTTTGGGGAACAAAAAGCAAATGGTGAGAATGGAATGCTCCTGTTCTGCTCTGGGAACACAGTGGCAGGCAGACTGCTAGGGTAGGGTGGGAAAGACGACCAGCTTTGATGTTCCTCAGCACAGAGCTGCTCCCAGCTATTGCCAAGTCTGACTGAAGCTATTCAGCGATTCTCTCTCTCTCTCTCTCTCTCACACTCACACATCATTTTCTTAAAATAGCCTATTAAAAGCTCCAAGATAGCTTTCAATAGTCACCAGGAGACAGCTGATTTCAGGAGACTTCAGGCCATACCTGGAGGGCAGGCAACCTTAGTTGAGGGAGAACTTGAGGGAATCATAGAGCCACATGCAGGCAGGCAGAGTGGGCAGCTTGGGGAGACTGCTGTGTTGAGCGGAGCCATTTGTGGTAGGGGGCAGCTCATGGCTGGGAGGGGGGGGGTCCCCATCCTCCTGCCACAGGATAGGTCAGCCAACTTGCCATTTCCCATGCTCCAGACACACCAATCTCTTCTCCCTTCCCCCACACATTTCAGTTGAAAACAGCAGCTGATAATAGGATGCCACCAAACCAGTGGTTCTTAAACTTTTTCCTCAATGCAAACTTTTCCATGAACCACCAATTGCTAATGGAAACTTGCCATTAACCACATAATTACACCTGAGCCACTATGCTAGTGCTGCAGCTAGAGAGAAAGGTTTAATTTAACCAGTAAGAAAGGAAATATTAATCAAAATTATTAAACAGATTAAGCGCTTTAATTCTCTCATGTTAGTTTAGCAAACTTCATTTTAAATAAAGTAAAATATTCATTTATGTCTAACACAAAAGGTTTCTACATTATCTTTATTTATGGTGGGGTGGGGAACCTTTTTGGGTCGGGGGCCACTGACCCACAGGAAAAAAAAAAAAAAAAAAAAAAAAAAAAAAAAAAAAACACCAATCAGTCAGGGACTATACAAGTGAGAAGCAGAAAAAAAACAACCAAACCAAAACCCCCAACCCTCACTGATGTGGCCCTGCAATTAAGACACCTCACTCCCCTGGTGCTCCCACCCTACAGGTATGTGTGTGGGGGGGGGGGGCGAGGGGGCGGGGGGCAAAAGGGTAGACTGAGTTTCAGGGTTAATGGACTTTGTGGATTCTCCTTAGGCTACGGAGTGGAGCCAAAAATGAGAGGTTCAATGTGCGGGATGGGGCTGCCAGCGAGTGGGATAGGGATGGAGGTGCAGGAGCTGTGGTGCAGGAAGTGGAGAAGGTGCAAGGTCTGGGTGGGAGGAGGGTGTCTGGCCAGGGGGGAGGGTGCAGGAGGAGGCTAGGGTGTGTGGGGTCTCATCAATGGGAGCAGCAGGGAAAGCCTCCAGGCAGTGCATCTGTGCACTGTTGTTCCCCCCCAGCTGGGGGGGGGGGGCGGGGGGAGCAGCAGCAGCGTGTAGGAGCTGCTTCTGGCTCGGTTTCTTCCCCGTGAGCTGGATCCGGTGAGGAGGTCTGGGTTCTCTCCCTACTCCCACAGTAGGTAAGCTGGTGCTGGTGCACCAACCTCATGGAGAAGGAGGTGGTGTACGTACGAGGCTAGAGTACCAGCACGGTTTCCCTACTGCGGGGGGGGGGGGGGGGAGAATAGGGGGTGGAGCTCAAGCCACGGCCCACCTTCAAGGCAGCTGCGGACCAGTGTTCCCTCTAAGCCATGTGGCAGCACAGCTTCACAGATGATTAATCAGCCACGTCCAGTCAAAGGCTCTGTGCATGGAGCTGACTGGGTGGGGCTGATCAATCACCTGTGAAGCTGTGCTGCCACACAACTTAGAGAGAACATTGAAACAGACCACTTTAGTAGTCTGCAAACCAGAGTTTGAGAACCACTTCACTAAAATCATGCGACACTGTGGTCACTAAAATCATGTGACCGTTAGGCATTGCAAACCCTTCCAAAAGCACCCTGCATCTGGTTGCTCAGTGGGATATCTATCCACAGTGCATTGCTCTTAGTAGTGATGCAAGAGCTACTAATGTGCATATTCTCTGCTGACACAAGGAGCTAGTATGGACATGCAAAAGCAGCTTAATTAAAGGAGCATAACTTTTACCAACAAAACTGTAGTGTACAAGAGGCCTAAACGTGCTTAGGGATCTCCCTTGTGAACGTTTAAAGGAGCAGGGAGGAAATCAGACTAATGGCAGAATCCTCTTACAGACTCTGACTTAGCCAGTCCTGGTGGTAACTAAGAAAACAAAACAAACAAACAAAAAGGTGTGGAAACATGTTACCTTGTGGATTTCTTTTCTGTGACCAATCTCTCCCTTAATACTGGGGCAGTTCAGACTTGGTTACAAGTTTGGGGACTCTCCGTTTGTCCTCCCTGTCAGGGAGAAAAGGCCCCTGAAATTTTCATCTCTTAAAAGTAAAGAAAAGTGGATGTGGGTTTAGAAATTTTGCTGCTATGGTTCCAAAATTATTTATAAAAACTAGGACTGCAACAAGCAAGCTGGAAACACTGAACTGCCATGATGATCATACCACTGGAAGCAGAGAAGGGACAGAGGCAGAAGGGGCACACCGTCGCTTGTGAACCTTTGAGACTTAGAAAAAATTCTGAGCTGCCAGTATTTAAAGAGGGGAGTAGCCCAGAAATCGGATTGTGTTATGAGTCAGGATCCAGATAAAATCTCCTGCATGATATAAGGGTGGGCCTGTAGTTATGTTTGTTTGCCTGCCTGAGCTGGTAAAAGTTGCAGGATCATTTGGAAAAGCCACTGTAATACTCCTGTTTATGTGTGGTTTGTTTTTTTAAGATAAAACTACACTGTATTACTAGTATGCAAATATATGAACTACTCATCCCTTCAAAAAAAGTCATATAGGAATAACTATACTCCTAAGATGCTCAACCATAAGTCTATTTGCACTCCAAACCCCTAATTCTCAAATACACATAGTGAGCTGTTTGTTCCCGCTCTCAAGAGTCTTTGTGGGTCTACTAAATGGAATTATGCACAATCCAAGATCCAGAGCCTCTGGCCCTGTGCTTTGGGGGGCCGACAGTGGCCGGGAGACATGGCAGCAGGGGTTGCGACTGTCTCCCCACCCACGGTCAGTGGCAAAAAGATGAACCACCAAGACCCAATCCACTCCACTCCCTGCTGTATCACTCAGGGGAAGGGGTTTGGGCAAAAGCTCACCAGCAGTGTTGGGAAGCAGAGTGACAAGGCAGGGGGCTGAGTTGCTCCACTTCCTGCTATTGCTGGTGAATGCCAAAGATGGTTCCACTCCTGCTGCTGGTGCCAGGCCTCCTGATAATCCCCAGGGTTGCATTGCTCAGGGCAGATGGAGTTGTCCTGGGCCCCTCATGCCTAGGGATGGTCCTGCCAAGGTCTGTTTCCATTTTAAAACTAGTTCTCTTACATGCACAAATCAGTAGTTTATTATTTAGATTATTTAATGTAAAAAGCCTCATATGGAACTAATTACACCAAGTAAAGTTATGTTTATGGCTTGGCTATAGCCCCCCTCTAAATATTCATTTGTAGAGCTTGATGTGCATTTCACTCAAACTGATAATAAAAATGGCATTGGATGGGCTTATTCTCTCTCAATAGAACTCTATATGAAACATGCCTATTTACAAGGTTTTTGAAAAAGTGTTTTCCTGTCAGTCCTCCAAACACCCTGGGATTTAAATGTCAAGCTGAACTCTTGATTTCTGCGTCATTACTGGTAACAGTTGATCAGGCAAAATTGTTTGACTCTCAGTTGTGCAGGGCAAGTAAAAAACTTCTATTGATGTCTGTTAAATCAGAACACGCACAAGGAATACCACATCTGCTAAGTGGTGATGTTCTTCCCCCCTCCTTCCAAGTCACCAAGCCTCTCTCTAACACGGAAACCAGCTGAAACAGCCTATGACTATTGTATTCACATTCAGTAATAGATGTGCCAGCCATGCTCATGCTTTGGTCCCATATTCTTCAGGAATTTAAGCTAAATGCAATCCTTGCAAGCAGATTTTTCTCTTTTAATGACTACAAGATCCTTGATTTCCTCTTCTATGGAATGGGGATAGAGGTGTGGCAGGACTTTGTTGGATGTTTCAAAAAAGCTCATTCTAAACTTTGTCTAGCCAAACTGTCAGTTTTGGTTTTCAAATTACAAAGTAGGATGAGGTGATAGCATTAGCTGTCACTACGAGTTGACAGTATTTTTCCCCACAGGGACTTAAGAACATAAGAATGGCCATACTGGGTCAGACCAAAGGTCCATCGAGCCCAGCATCCCATCTGCCGACGGTGGCCAATGCCAGGTGCCCCAGAGAAGGAGAACAGAAGACAATGATCAAGTGATTTATCTCCTGCCATCTATCTCCTGCCCTTGTTATGAAGGCTAGGGCACCATACTTTATCCCTGGCTAATAGCCATTTATGGACCTAACCTGCAAAAATTTATCAAGCTCTTTTTTAAACCCTAATAGAGTCCTGGCCTTCACAGCCTCCTCGGGCAAGGAGTTCCACAGGTTGACTGTGCGCTATGTGAAGAAAAATTTCCTTTTATTAGTTTTGAACCTACTACCCATCAATTTCATTTGGTGTCCCCTAGTTCTTGTATTATGGGAAAAGGTAAATAATTTTTCTATAATCACTTTCTCCACACCATTCATGATTTTATATACCTCTATCATATCGCCCCTCAATCGCCTTTTTTCCAAACTGAAAAGTCCCAGTCTCTCTAGCCTCTCCCCATATGGGACCCTTTCCAAGCCCCTAATCATCTTAGTCGCCCTTTTCTGAACCTTTTCTAATGCCAATATATCTTTTTTGAGGTGAGGAGACCACATCTGCACGCAGTACTCGAGATGTGGGCGTACCATAGTTTTATATAGGGGAAGTATGATATCTTTTGTCTTATTATCTATCCCTTTTTTAATAATTCCTAACATCCTATTTGCCTTACTAACTGCCACTGCACACTGCGTGGATGTCTTCATAGAACTATCCACTATAACTCCAAGATCCCTTTCCTGATCTGTCGTAGCTAAATTTGACCCCATCATGTAGTACGTGTAATTTGGGTTATTTTTTCCAACATGCATTACCTTACACTTACCCACATTAAATTTCATTTGCCATTTTGCTGCCCAATCACTCAGTTTGCTGAGATCCTTTTGTAGTTCTTCACAATCCCTTTTGCTTTTGACTGTCCTGAACAACTTTGTGTCATCTGCAAACTTGGCCACCTCACTGCTTACCTCATTTTCTAGATCATTGATGAACAAGTTGAACAGGATTGGTCCCAGTACTGACCCCTGGGGAACACCACTAGTTACCCTCCTCCATTGTGAAAATTTACCATTTATTCCCACCCTTTGTTTTCTGTCTTTTAACCAATTCTTGATCCGTGAAAGGACCTTTCCTCCTATCCCATGACCACCTAATTTACGTAAAAGCCTTTGGTGTGGGACCGTGTCAAAGGCTTTCTGGAAATCTAGGTATATTATATCCACTGGGTGCCCCTCGTCCGCATGTTTATTAACCCCTTCAAAGAATTCTAACAGATTAGTTAGACACGACTTCCCTCTGCAGAAACCATGCTGGCTTTTGCCCAACAATTCGTGCTCTTCTATGTGCCTTGCAATTTTATTCTTTACTAGTGTTTCTACTAATTTGCCTGGTACTGATGTTAAACTTATCGGTCTATAATTTCCAGGATCTCCTCTAGAGCCTTTTTTAAATATTGGTGTTATATTGGCCATCTTCCAGTCATTTGGTACCAAAGTGGATTTAAAGGATAGGTTACAAACCACTGTTAATAACTCCGCAATTTCACATTTGAGTTCTTTCAGAACCCTTGGGTGAATGCCGTCTGGTCCCGGAGACTTGTTACTATTCAGCTTATCAATTAATTCCATAACCTCCTCTAATGTCACTTCAATCTGAGTGAGTTCCTCAGATTTGTCACCTAAAAAGGCTGGCTCAGATTTAGGAACCTCTGTAACATCCTCAGCCGTGAAGACTGAAGCAAAGAAATCATTTAATCGCTCCGCAATGGCACTGTCTTCCTTGATCGCTCCTTTTATATCTTTATCATCCAAGGGCCCCACTGCTTTTTTAGCGGGCTTCCTGCTTCTAATGTATTTAAAAAACATTTTACTATCATTTTTTGAATTTTTGGCTAGCTGTTCCTCAAACTCTTTTTTGGCTTTTCTTACTACATTATGACACTTAATTTGGGAGTGTTTATGTTCCTTTCTATTTTCCTCACTAGGATTTGACTTCCACTTTTTAAAAGCTGCCCTTTTCTCTTTCACTGCCTTTTTAACATGGCTGTTTAGCCATGGTGGTTCTTTGTTAGGTCTCTTACTGTGTTTTTTTATTTGGGGTATACATTTAAGTTGGGCCTCTAGTATGGTGTCTTTAAGAAGTTCCCATGCAGCTTCCAGGGATTTTAGTTTAATTACTCTCCCTTTTAGTTTCTGTTTAACTAGCTTCCTCATTTTAGTGTAATTCCCCTTTTTGAAATTAAATGCCAGAGTGTTTGACCGCTGCGGTGTTCTTCCCAACACAGGAATATTAAAAGTTATTATATTGTGGTCACTATTTCCAAGCGGTCCAGTAACAGTTACCTCTTGGACCAGATCCTGCGTTCCAGTCAAGACTAGGTCGAGAATCGACTCTCCCCTTGTGGGTTCCTGTACTAGCTGCTCCAAGAAGCAGTCATTTAAGGCATCAAGAAATTTAATCTCTGAATCCCGTCCTGAGGTGACATGCACCCAATCAATTTGGGGATAACTGAAATCTCCTATTATTACTGTGTTTTTTATTTTGGTAGCCTCTCTAATCTCCCTTATCATTTCAGCATCACTATCACTGTCCTGGTTAGGTGGTCGGTAATATATTCCTAATGCCATATTCATATTAGAGGAATGAATTGTTATCCATAATGATTCTATGGAACATTTTGATTCCTTTAGGATTTTTACTTCATTTGATTCTATATTATCCTTCACATATAGTACCACTCCGCCACCCGCACGACCTGTTCTGTCTTTCCGATATAATTTATATCCCGGTATGATAGTGTCCCACTGATTGTCCTCATTCCACCATGTTTCTGAGATGCCTATTATGTCAACTTCCTCCTTTGATATGAGGTACTCCAGTTCACCCATCTTATTAGACAGACTCCTAGCATTAGTGTAAAAGCATGTTAGAAAACTACCACTATTTATATGTCCGCCTTTCACAGACACATTGGATTTTTTTATGCACGATTGTTTCACATCTGATCTTGCCCATATATTATTTCCCACGTTCCCTATCTGACTAACTTCTAGGGAATCCCTATCTATGGAGCCTCGTGTAAGAGAAGTCTCCGTCCGATCCAGGTGCTCCCCCGCACCAATCGGCTTTCCCCCACCTCTTAGTTTAAAAACTGCTCTACGACCTTTTTAATGTTTAATGCCAGCAGTCTGGATCCACCTTGATTTAGGTGGAGCCCATCATTCCTGTATAGGCTCCCCCTACCCCAAAAGTGTCCCCAGTTCCTAATAAATCTAAACCCCTCTTCCCTGCACCATCGTCTCATCCACGCATTGAGACTCTGAAGTTCTGCCTGTCTATCTGGCCCTGCGCGTGGAACTGGAAGCATTTCAGAGAATGCCACCAAAGATGTTCTGGATTTCAGTCTCTTTCCTAGTAACCTAAATTTGGCCTCCAGAACATCTCTTCTACCCTTCGCTATGTCATTGGTACCAACATGTACCACGACGACCGGCTCCTCCCCAGCACTGCCCATAAGTCTGTCTAGATGCCTCGAGAGATCCGCAACCTTCGCACCAGGCAGGCAAGTAACCATATGGTTCTCCCGGTCATCACAAACCCAACTATCTATATTTCTAATGATCGAATCCCCCACTACTAAAACCTGCTTCTTCCTAACAGCTGGAGCTCCCTCCCCCGGAGAAGTATCCTCGGCAGGAGAGGATACAACATCACCCTCTGGAAGGAGGGTCCCAACTATGGGATGGTTTCCCTCTGCTCCCATTGACTGCTCTCTTTCCCTGAGCCTTTCATCCTCCGTAACAGCATCAGGACTGTCAGATTGGAGGTGGGACAGCCCTACTATGTCCCGGAAAGTCTCATCCACAAACACCTCTGCCTTCCTTAGCTCCTCCAGTTCAGCCACCCTGGCCTCCAAAGCACGCACTCGGTCTCTGAGGGCCAGGAGCTCCTTGCATCGAGCGCACACATACGCCACCCACCCACAGGGTAGGTAGTCATACATACTGCACTCGACACAATAAACAGGATAGCCCCCACTCTGCTGCTGGGCTTCTGCCTCCATTTCCTACTCTAATTATATATGAGGGTTAATTAAATGTTTCAGATAGAGGTTGTTATAAAGGATTTAGTTTAAGGGCAATAGAAGTCACTGGCTCCCCCCAAGCTCCCCTCTCAAAACTCCCTCCTGTTAGCACTCACCCTGTTCGCGAGCACCCGGTCACAAAGCTCCCTGGTCGCTTACCAGCAGGGTTGAAGTGCTCGGCCTCCCTGATAGCTCCTCCCTCTGCCTACAGCTCAGCCAATCAGCACACGGTGTTTCAATTCAAACCTAATCAGCTTCCAACTGCCTGCCTGCCTGAGCACACGGCCCCAAGGTGCTTTAGTTTGCTCCTTCCTTCTCCTCCTCCAGGAGAGCCTCTCAAAACTCCCTCCTGTTAGCACTCACCCTGTTCGCGAGCACCCGGTCACTTCAAGCTCAGAGTAGTGTCCAGGCCTTACTACTAAAATGAGTATAGTGAAGACCCTCCATTGTTTTGTTCCATCTTGTACATTTCAAAAAACAGAAGCCCCTGCGCTCTGCTGAGGCTCCCTTTCAAAGGCTGAGGCGCAGCAGGGAGAGCGGGGCCAATTCCCCACTGGCCCCATGCTCCTTGTGGGACTTCTTTTAGTCCTTGTACATTTTCAAAAGCAGCAGGGCCCTCACATCTTGCTGTGGTGCCTGAGCCTTTCAAATGTACAAGAGCACCAGCGGGACTCTTGTAAATTTCAAAAAAGCAGAAGCGCTTCAGGGAGCGCTGGGCCACGGGGAGTCTCCCGCAGGTCCCAGGATCCGTGCAGGCTTCCATTTTTTAACAGTAGCAAGAGCTCAGTAGGGCTCTTGCTATCGTTCAAAGGCGGAGGCGCCCTTATAGACTAACAGAATAGTTGATGGAAATCCCATTGACTATTCGATTAGTTAATTAACCTAAATTTAACATCCCTACCCATACTCCCTCCCTCCATTGTTAGGTACAACTCTTAATTAATCAGAATTTGACTAATCAGCATCTCACATTCCCCCAACATTTTGGATAAACAAAACTTTTACTGTACTTAACTAGCATTGTTCAAAACAGAGCTGGAATACTGTATCTTACTGCAATTACAATATATGGTTTCACCTTGTTTTCAAGGACATACAAACACAGAAAGATAAGTGACATTTCATTCTAATGAATATTAGAGTAATCTTTTAAGAGAATGTACTGGATTCTGTAAGGAAAATGCTCTCTCTCCAACAAGCCACCTCCATGTACAGCAAAATTTGACCCTAGAAACCTTTGAAAAGGTTTCTTATGCTGACATTACTAATTTGCATGACTATTATAAAAGCAAAAGTGGTCCTTGTTAAGACCCATTTGGAAATGGATATGTAAGGGAAAACATAATGCCACTATATAAATCCATCATATGCCCAATATTAGTCACTCAATCACAAAAGAGATGTAATACAATTTTTAAAGGTACAGAGAGGCAACAAAAATTATTAGGGCTATAAAACAGCTTTCATAAGGGGAGAGATTAAAAGAGGACTGGCACTGTTCAGCTTAGGAAAAAGCCAACTAAAGGGAAGTGGAGGATATCACACAGGTCTGAAAAATAATGAATGGTTTAGAGAAAGTGAATAAGAAAGTATTATTTACCACTTCACATAACACAAGAACCAGAGGACACCATATGAAATAGGTAGCAGATTTAAAACAAACTTTGTACTTCCTTGTACAGTGCATAGTCAGTCAATCTGTGGAACTCATTGCTAGGAGATGTTGTGAAGGCCAAAAGAATAACTAGGTTACTTTATGGAGGATAGGTCCATTAATGACTATTAACCAAGGTAAGGGAGGCAACCCTACACCCTAACGTCCTTAAGCCTCTGACTGCCACAAACTGGGACTAGATGACAGGGAATGGATCATTGAATTGCCATTCTCTTCATTCCCTCAAATATCTGATAGTGGCTCTGAGTCTGACCACACACTGAACCCTGCTCTGAGGCCCCCACCCTCTGCCCTCACTCCTGCACCCCTAAACCCCATCCTGACTTCTGCATTCCCACTCTGCCTTAAGCCCCCCACTCCTCCCAGCCCTAACTCCTGTACCCCTACTCTTTGCCGAGTCCCCCCCAACACCTGTGCTGACTCCTGTGCCTCCGAGCCCTCTGCCCTGAGCCTGCTCCCCTCCCTCACACACACACACACCCACCCACCCACCCACCCCTGCTCAGAATCTTTCACCTCCTAGGCTGCTGCACTGACCCTGGCACTTCCACTCCCTGCCCTGGCTCCTGCACCATCACTCCCTATCCTGAGTAGGGATGTAAGCAACTAGTCAACTACCCAATAAGGCTAAACTTATCAGGTAATTGAGTTGCTACTTGACTAGTCCCTCTCCCCTCCCCCTCAACATTGCCTCTATCAGAGGCAGCAAGGGGCAGGAGCAGGAGCCAGTGCTGGGGAGGGGAGGGAAGGACTGGCTTCAAAGCTAGTTCTGCCCCCCGCCCCCATCTCCACAGGGGGGCAGGGTACGCAGAAGCACAGCCTCTGGGACCGGGCGCAAGCTGGGACTCGGCTGTTTTGGCTCACGCCCACGGCTCTTAATACAGTTAAGATTCAGAGGATCAGCATCTGGGACCAGCTGATTCCCAACTTGTGCCTGGTCCTAGCTACACCTCCACTTCTCCTTTCCCCCAGACAGTGTTGAGCTTTTAAGCCATCTCCCCCGAGCACCAGCTCCAGCTCCCCCCGCCTTACTACCTCTCTCTGGTGAAGGCAGCGGGGGAGGGGGACAACTAGTCGAGTCACTACTCGACTACCTGATAAGCATATGCTTATATCCCTAAATAAATCATGTACGTTTTTCTTTAAAAGCTCCCAAACATTACTAGAGTTAAGGACCAGAGCAACACTAAATACATCTGCTGGTGAAGGATAAAATAGTCTATTGAAGGTGCAGCAGAAGGAAGGGAAAAGAAAGGAATTAGACAAAGAAAAATTCTCACAATAAGCATGGAGAGAAAATGAGAGCAAACATGAAGGTAGGGACCAACTTATGTGCCGTTTTGCAGACATGAATATTACATTTGATGCAACTGAACTTCAAAAAACAAAACATTCACAAAGATACAACATGTGTTTTCAAGGATCTGAATTTTGACCCAGATTTTGAGGGACTTTAGGCCTTCGTGCACTTAGCTTTGCAATGCCTACATGATTTAGGAGCCTAAATCTTATTGTTAAGACTGATCTAGGTGCTTACATCTTGACCTTGAATAGGTCACTTTTGAAAATGAGATTTAGGCCTCTAACTCACCTAAGCATTTCAACATTAAGTGCACAAAGGTCCCAAATGCTTTAAAATCTGGGTCTTTGAGGATAAGTAGGATTTCACATAGCTGAAAGCTAGGGATGTTCAAGTGTGTGAATTTGCGTAAACTTGTAACCGCTGAAAAAATTCAGCAGTCACACGTTTACAGGAGGATGGGGGGAGCGGGAGCCAGTGCTCGCAGGGAGCCAGCTTTTAAACAACAACCGTCCCCCTGTCGCTGCCTCTGTATCAGAGGCAGCAGTGCTGGGGGGCGGGGGGCAGTTCTGAGAACCTGCTCCCTGTGAGTACTATCTCCTGCCTGAATCCCCCCCCAAAGCCTGGGCACATCAGTTAACTGTGTACTCAAGTACGTGTTAACATCCCTACTGAAAGCACACATACCTCTATTCTGTACTCTATCAAAACAAGTTTCAGAGGAGTAGCTGTTTTAGTCTGCATCTAACAAAACAATAACAAGGAGTCCAGTCAGTCAATAACACATCAGATGACCAATCACTTCTGCCAAACCAATATCCATTGTGAGATTAAATTTACACCTCTCATTTGATATAGTATCAAAATCATTACGGAAGAGCTAAGACAGCCTTGACATACCCTATTATGAAAACAAACACCTTAAATTGTGTGTAGCTGGAAGATATTTACCTTACTTCTAGTGAAACTACAATTTATGATCACATGGATCAAAAATTGGTTTTCCAAAAATCATTTCCTACTGCCCATATAGATTTGTGATCTTTAAATGAGGAGCAAACCTATGATCAGTGAAGCAAAAGATTAGTAATTTCATCAGTATTTTCAAAGGCAGAAAAGAACCGTGTTTTGGAGAGTTACTTGATTGCAGTCAAAGAACATTATTGCTCCTGGGAGTGGCAATTAGAGCAATTTAATGAAATACCAAGTAGCACGTACTGTCTTTAACAAAGTGGAAATGTTGATCTCTATACAAGTGTCTAATATGAAAAGCTCACTATTTTATGGACCTGGATTTATTGATCAAAATGGGGATTGCTTCAGTCAGTCTTAACACCACACTCTACAAATTAAACACTTACCTAAACTTGTAGGTTTAATGAGAACATCAAGCACATCATAAAATGGAAGGCTTTTTAGCTGAACATCAGGATGGACAGGTGGAATTGGAGGTGATGGTTGCTGCATCTCAAAGTGAGGCTTAGCGTCTTGAAGCAGCACAGAACTAACAGGCGATGAAGGAGACTGAGGGGTGACTGAAGTAGAAGGTAGTGGGTGAATTCCAGCAACAGCCAAGTCAGATTCCACAGGAGAGGAACTATTATCTAAATTGAAAACTGAAGGTTTTATAGGTGACAAGTCAGACAGACTTTCAATTGTCCTGGGGTACCGACGCCTATAGAGCTCTCTGATTTTAATCTGAACTGCTGGGCTGCAGCCACTCTTCAGTAAATGCAGTGCCCTCATCAGGAGGTCATGTTTGCGCCCACTTTTATTACGTCCAGCAAAGCCCAACAACACTTGTAGTTCAGAAACTCGAAAACTTGATACCATATTCTAAAGGGAGGGGAAAAAAAAAGTTAAGATTAGTAAGGGAGTAGTATACAGCATATGAAATTCACATATAGATTTTTATAGCTCAGGTTTAATTTTTTTTTTTTTTTTTAAATTTTAAACAGGTGGTGCCTCTCCCTAACTGTAGCTTTGCCCCGGCACATTTCCAAATGAGTATATGTTGCCTATTCAACTGGACCAGTGTTTCCTAAAAAGTGGGATGCACTTCCTCAGGTGGGCGCAAGGGACTAGCAGGCAATCAGACCCCGGGCCTTGGCCGTGGCTCCCAGCCACCGGATCTGCTGCCACTGACCAGGGCTTCACTCCTGATCCTGGCTGTTCCTGCTCCCAGTCAGGCTCTCTGGTCCAGCAATATCCGTGGTCTTGCTGGACCATGGATGTTGCCAGGCCAGAGAGGTTCAACCAGTAGTAGACTTCAGTTGCTCCCAAAAGTCTGAGGTTTTTAAGTCTCTAGACTGTGGTGGAAACCTTCCCTACCCCCAAAAAACAACCAACCCTTGAAAAAATGTGACCTGAGTATAAGCCATGCAGTGATGTCTGCTTGAGTTTATAGGGAGCCTGAAATGATGACACTGAGATGCAAAATCCGTTTCAACAGGCACTAACTCAGACAACGATAGTTCTCCAAACTGGTAACCATTTCACAGTTCATTAAAGCATACTAAAAAAGGAGAGGCAGAAACATATGCTGAAGATCTGCTCAATTCACTTTGAGCAACCGATCATTTTTTAGTAGGCTTTAAACATCTAGCAAAATCAAAAGGAGGTGAGCTTGATTACATTCTACTGAAGAGGGGCTCAGACTTCCAGAGTTCAAGAAATCATGAGTTAGATAGTCTAGGGATGTAAGCCACTAGTTAACTATCCAATAAGCAAATGCTCATCGGACAGTCGACTTGTGACTCGACTAGTCGCTTCCCCCGCCCTTGCTGCCTCTATCAGGAGAGAGGCAGCAAGGGGGGAGGAGGGGGCAGCAGGATCCAGTGCTACGGGGTGGTGGGTGCAGGGGGAGGAGAGGGAAGCTGGCTTAAAAAACGGTCCCCCCCCCAGCATCATTTCCGTGGGAAGAAGGGGCAGGGGTGCAGCAGGAAACCGGTGGTGCTTCTACCTTCGAAATGTAGCAAGAGTGGGACTCTTGCTACATTTCAAAAGCAGAAGTGCTGTGGGGAGCCTGGGGCAAGCTGGGGACTCAAATAGTCCTCCGATGGCCATATACTGCCTGCTTTTGAAGGGCTCTTGTACATTTCAAAAGCAAAGTGCCACTGGGAGCATGGGGCCAGCTTGAGTCCCCCACTGGCCATGCTCCCCGTAGCGCTTCCACCTTTGAAATGTAGCAAGAGCCGGCAGATCTCTTGCTACATTTCAAAGGTGGAGGTGCCCTCATCGACTAATCGAATGGTCAATGCAAATTACATCGACTATTTAATTAGTTGATTCATCTAAATTTAACATCCTTAAGATAGTCAGATACAAAACATTGCAAAATTATGAATTATTGCCATTTAATGTAATTGATTTTTGCAAAGTAAAAATTATTTTTAAAGGATAAGCTCTCATTTAAAGATAATTTTGATCACTTTTTTAAAGTATCCAGAGTGCATCTAAGTTCCAAATAATAGTTATTACATAGCATTTTATACTTTCATACCTGTCAGATTTTACGTTCTAGAAAATTAAAAGGAAATGGTCAAATTAACACTTCACAACTACCTGTGTCCCCCACCCAAACTATTCTAATACCTAAAAACCCACTCTCTTCAGTGTGTTTACTTTGTGAATTTGAGCATCCTCTGTGTTTATAGACTGTTTACTATTTCTCCTGAATATTCTGTTTATCGGTCAGTTTCCCCGTTTGTGTGGGACTATTCTACAATGAAAGAAGATGATTTTTAAGGAAAGATGGAAACATAACTGGGAAATGTGTATGCAAAGCCACAAGACTTCATGGGAAAAAATTAGTGGGAGGTCAGTATATGGAAGCTACTTGGAATCTAAACACTTTAAAAAAAAATATTGCAAGTTGAGTGTTCCTTAAAGAGACTCTCTCAACACAAGAGGGACCAGTTGCTGAGCTGGTGTTAAAAACAAAAAACAAAAAAAAACACAACAAACCACACCAACCTTCAGTGGACTCTTGTTGTATGATCTAATTGGGACTGTAGCCAGACTGGCTAACCAGAATGCCTGGTAAATCCAAGAATGGTTGTCTGAGCCCCAGCCACTGCCTGTCCCAAGCAGCTGGTGAGTCAATAAATATTGAGAGTCAGATAATGGAGGTTTGGTTAAATGGGGTTCTACTGTAGTTTATTCCTGATTCCCAGATAAGTGCTCTGTAAACCATGCTTCTCTGATGACTAAGATTTATTTTCAAAGGTGTGGCGCACCCACAGTTCATATTGACTTCTGCTGCAGTTGAGGTGCAATAAAACCAGACCCTAGGTTTCTATTATTTCTTCTCCATCAGCATTAAATACTCAGTCTAATTTTAATCCTTTAACTACTAATCTTGAATATCTAAATGTTTGAAGTGGGTTGTGTGTTTTTCCTAGACTGTTGGCAGTAATTGTGATGGGAAAGGTAGTTTCTCAGAGGTATGCAATTAAATCTTGGACAGTCATCTTTTTAATGGGAATTCCTATTAATACTTGGCTAAGAGATGCCAGACCTCCCATCCTTGGGACCTTGCCAATCCTGAACAAGAAAGTTTGCCAGACCACAGCAGGTCAATGCTGGCCCCTCTGCAGCTGGCCTCCAAGCTCCCCTCCCAGCTGCAGGCTCTAGCTCCCAGCTTCCCCTCCCGACTATCAGACTCCCAGCCAACCCCCACTTGCTCTCTGTTCCAGCAACATCCGTGGTCCAGCATCCAGACTAGAGAGGTTCAACTGTACTATAACTGGCTACAGTCATTTGACCAGTATAATGACGAAGACTTACGCAGAATGATATAGGATATTGCTAGAAGTGATAGAATCAAAACTGCTGAAGGGAAGAATTAGGGTGAACATCAGGAGAAATGTCATGGGAGTGAAACACAGTAAGGTGTGGAATGTGGAAGTCTTCCAGGGAAAGCAGAGAGAGTATGACACATTCTAGTATTTTCTCCAGGATAGGACAGTTACTTATAGTACATTTAAAGCTAATTAGCAGAGAGATAATTGGATAACTTAAGTAGCAGTATTACATGGCAGAAACCTAAGATTCTATAAAACATTAGTTGTTTACTGCCAACTCATAAATGGTCTTGAATTTTTGGAATAAAATACTGTCCACAGTTTCCATTATTATCATTACATTTCAAGCTAGTTCTATCCCTTATTTTGATAGTAAAGTAGATAAACTGATCAGATAATTGTGGACTAGGCAGGTAAGAAAAAGTTATTTTTGTCTAAGCCACAGTTGCCTCCACCAGAACAGAGATGTAACAATTACTGATTTGTAATTCTACTCCCTGTTCCCCACCAACAGTTACAGGACTCCCAGTTCTGTATGTCTCATTCATACCACTCACTTAGGGATGTTAAATTGTGGATAATCAGCAAAATCCAGTAGTCGATGGGCAATCACCACCTACTACATTTAAACTGCAGAGCTGCAGTGGGGTTAGCTCCTGGGGTGGCGCAAGCCGGGACTGCTTTTAAGCCAGCTCCTGCTCGCAGCACAGGCTCCTGCTCCACCCCTGCCTCTATATCAGAGGCAGCAAGGGGGGGGGGTAGAGGGGAAGAAATGCGAGTAGTTGACTTAACTGGGTAGCGGGTGTAGGGATGTAAAAGAGGAGTCAGTCATTTCTCAGAAACACCTTGATATTAGAATAACTATAATCAAATTGGCTGTAAGCAGTTATTAGCCACATTGCAGTTATACACATGATCTCTGAACTTTTATTTTTCAAATAAGTTTATTGTGGTTATGTAACTATTCTCACACTAGAATTCATCTGCTAAAAACTAGCACATATGCAATTCTCAAGTTGACTGCCAAAATAATAAAAAACCCCCACACACACCAAAAAACCCTGTCACTTCAAATTCTCACTGGGATGTCAATGGTTAACCAGTAAGCACCACCTTTATTGGGTGATGCTTATCCGTTACTGGTTTACCATTGGTCCAGCTGGACTGAAGCAGCCTTCCACAGGCAGGGGACTGCCCCAGCCCAGCCACACCATGGGCGGGAGGCCACTCTGGCCCAGCTGAAGTGGCCCCTACCCATGCCTATTTAAGCAGTGAACCCATTAGACATAACATTTAACCGGTTAACTGATTAAACGGGATTTCACATCCCTAATTCTCACTGCCTTTGGTTAAAGCAGAAAAAAAGAATCTCCAAAACATGCATAAAAGAAATAGGTTAGAGATATACATATCCAGCCTTCCAGAAATGACGGTCCAACTGTCAAAAGGACCTATACAAACAATTTTATATATGTACACATACACATGTATTCACACACACACACACACTATGGATTTGAAAGAATTTGTGCATCTGTCTGACATTGGGATGTGTGTGGAATGTGATTATTTCCAATTGATGAGAAACAGATGGCTGTGACAGCAGGGACAGTTATACTCCAGTCCAGAATGGCCACATGGTCCCCAGGCAGCAGCTGCTGACCACCCTGACCACACCTTCCAACTTCCTGCCAACTCCTTCAGCCCCCACTCACCCAGCCCTGAGCCCCTTCTCACTCAACCCTAACTCCTGTACCCCCACAACCCAAGCCCTGAGGCAAGCCCCTCTCCCACATCTCCAAGCCCTTGCTCTCATTCCTGCACTCTCCACAGTACTAGCCCCCTGCCCTGAAGGACCCAAGCAAAGCCGGGTAAATCTTGTGGTATAAATATATGTTAAAATCCATTGACATATTTCCCTCCTTCATAGGGAGCATGATTAGAACTACAATTAAATTTTTAAGGTTTATTTTTGCATCTGGGATGAAGATTTAAAGAGACTATTGGGGCTTTATGAAAGTAAACTCAACAGTCTTATAATATGCATCTTAAAAAACAGAAAAAGAAAAATACATAATTGACTTAAATACTCTGACCTCCAAGGGTGTGTTATATGCAAAATGCAACAAAGATATTTAGCAACATTGTCAAATACTTATTTTAGGTTTAGGGAACAAAACTTGTTGTAGGTAGTATTATATGGAATCCATCATGACTAACATGATTTAAACCAAGAAAACCTAACTCTTCTATCAAAGGTTAAAGAAATAGGCTGTGCCTTGCAGCCCCCTTTGCATTTCCCTTATTGCTATTTGTGTGCATTCCTGAAAATTAATTAAGATAAAATTTGCAGTTAAATATGCCTAGATACAACTCACATTTAATGTGGCAATTCTGAAAAGCAGCATTTTGCTATTGCTTATTAGTATAAATATCACCACCCACACATTAAATGGAGCATCAGCTTTTAAGTAGAAAAGTATGTACACTGTGTTGATATACAAAACTTGTGCTTTTGAATAAAAATACTCTAACATTGTTTAATCATTTGCAGTAAAAACACTGTCATTAACAGAGTAGGGATGTAAGTGGCTAGTCAACTATCCAATAAGCAAAAGCTTATCGGATAGTTGACTAGTCCCTCGACTAGTCACTTCCCACGCACCTTGCTGCCTCTCAGAGGCAGCGGGGGGAGTGGGAGGGGGGAAAAAAGAGAAGCAGCTGGTGCTGTGGGCAGCTGGCTTGAAAAATTGGTTCCCCCCGGCACCATCTCCTCAGGGGCAGGAGAGGCAGTGGGGTAGCAGGGACTGGGCACAAGCCAGGAATCAGTTGATTCCCGGCTCGCGCCTGGCCCCAGAAGCTGTGCCTCTGTTTTTTAAATTTATTAAGAGCCTGCCGGCTTATAATACATTTAAAAATCAGAAGCTGAAGGGGGTGGGGGGATGCAAGCCAGGACAGCTGATTCCCATGCTGCACACCAGCCTTTTAAATGTATTAAGAGCCAGCAGGCTCTTAATACGTTTGAAAGGCAGAACCACAGTGGGGTTAGCTCCCCCGCTTATCAACTAGTCGATGGAAAAAAAAAAATCCATCGACTAGTCAATTAGTTGATTAAACTAAATTTAACATCCCTATAACAGAGCCTTTCACTTAGAGCTGGATTTTGCTTTCCTTTTAAGTAACAGTAGTTTTGGATGTGTATGAAATGGGGACACATTCCTCCATTCCTTAATTTACTCCCTGATCTGCCAGAGTAGATCTTATTTTTCTGTGGCTTCCCATTAAAATCAAACTGGAGCCTGCAGGGGTGCAAGCATCTACTCTTGGGCATCTAGCTGTAAGATCATAATTTAAAAGCTGCAGTAATTTACAGTAAACATTTCCATTTATACGTCGTACATGCCAAAAATTATTTCATGTTTTGTTTGTTCTCTAGCCATTGAAATACTAGCACCTGGTTACCAGTATGCTTTTCACATTGATCTGATATGAGCTATTGATGGTGCTTTCAAGATTTTCTTTTCATTTCTACTTTATTGTACATATAAGCACTATCATTCTTAAATCAAGGATGCAAGCTTCAGATGTAAAATCAAATCTCTTGAGCTAGGACCTCATGCTTTGTCAAAGTTATACCCAGTCAGCTTTTTGCTTGTTTTTTTTTTTTTTGGTGAGAAAGTTTGAAGGAAGTTCCGTTGGATCATGTTTAATTTTTAAACAGGAAAAATAGTCTGGGAACTTCAAGTGTTTTCCTGTGCTTTTATCATTCAAGTGTGTTTTTGCAAAACAAGATTTTGAAGGTCATTGCATCCAAATAAAGCAGACAGGAAAATGTTATCCATTTAAAAATACGCAGAAATCAAAGAAGTTCCTTCTTTGCCCAAGTAGTATTTACTATTCAAGAACTATTCATGATTGCTCCAATTTAGAGCTTAAAGTTAGCAACTGAACATGGAATGACCTTTCAAAACAATCTAGGGAAGGTAAGTATTTTCCACTGAAAGTAACAGAAAGCACACGTCTAAATCCACCACTCTGCTTGAAAAAACCCTCAACCAACAGGTACTTAAATCTCTACTTTCTCCTCCTCCCTCCCAGACCCAACTCACTTTTTAGTTTGTAAACTGCTAACAGTGCTGCTGACACACTGAGGCTAGGTCTACACTAAGTTTTTTTCGGAAAAAGCTACGCACTTTGTGTAACGTTTTCTGATCGCTTTTCTGGAAGAGGCTTTTCCACCATGGTTTAGACGGGGCCAAATGGCGGAAAAGCCTCCTCTTTCAGCAGAGCCTTTATCCCTCGTAGAATGAGGGTTACAGTGCTCCCCGAAAGAGCATGTTTGCTCTTCTGAAAAAAAAAAAAAAAAAAAAAAAAAAAGAAGCAAGCAGCAAGCATGGAAGAGCAAACGCGTTCGTTGGACACAGCAGGAGTTTTTCTGTGATTTGGCCTCCAGTAATCCAGAAAATCCCCACAGTGTAGACCTACCCTCACATACCACATTTCATCCAAAAATCTCAAGACTGTCATAGGCAATGAGTAGGCCCTACCAAATTCAGAGTCCATTCTGGTCAATTTCACAGCCATTGACTAATTTCACATCTGAAATTTCAGGGTGTTGTAAACAGGGTCTGGGCCTAAAAGGGAGTCATCTGGGTGGACGTCACAAAGCTGTTGTGAATGTGTGTGGGGTGGGGCATGAGGGCCACAGGATTTCCAACTTCACTAGGGCACTACTATCCCAGCTGGGTCCTGGAGCTTCCTGCAGCTGCAGGAGGTTGTCAGAGGTGAGGGATGCAAAGAGGGGCTGTCTGATCTCCCTCATGCTGGTGGAGGTACATCAATCAGGGGCTCCTAGCATCTAGTCCCAGCTGGCTGGGGAGGAACAGGGCTTGCCCTTTCCTGCCCAGACCCAGAGCTTCCAGCAGGTAGGGCAGGCACCCAGAGGTGAGTCTGATCACCCCACATCAGAGTAGCTGGGCAGGGGAAGATTCAAGTTCCAGACAGGACTAGCAGCCACAGCCAGGGGCTTAGGGTGCTGCCAGCTCTGATCCTCCCCTCCAAAAGCTAAGTTTCACAGGGAAGGTCTGATTTCACAGTCTGACACATTTCAGTCATGACTTTGGAAGGGGGGCAATGAGAATTTAAGTGATTTGGCCAAGGTGGCTCAGGAATATTGTGACAGACTCATGAACAGAACCAGGCTTCCTGGTTCCCATTCTCTGTTCTGCACTGAAGTAACAAAAAGTACAGTAGCAAGCTTAACTTGAAAATAAGTATGCGTACAAAAATAAATGTAGCTGTGCTTGTTTATAGATGCTGATTATCTGGACCTAGTAATAGGGAGAGCAAGAAGAACAATGCAATGTATAGCTAATGAGGCAACATATAAATTAAGTACTAGGTTTTCAAAACTGCATGCATCCCACCGCATGGTATTGTAAACCATAACTGCACGCTCATGTGGGATGCACACAAATGTCTGAAATTTTGGCCTTCAACGCCCACCATTCAGGTATTAGGGAGCAACCCATGGCTTTTTTAATCTTATGAAATGGACTGTCATTTTTACCCCCTCTTAGCGTTATTTAAATAATGCTTGTGTCAATTACTGGATCTTAAAATTCTAGCATATTACAATTAAAAAAAAATAATAATAGTACCAACCCTGTAACTAGTAAACATAAAATCTCTGTTCAAATCAGTGGTGTGTGTTTATGGAGGGACGGTGGGATGAAGTCCCAATATAGAGAAGTGAAAGGTTAATAAGCATCACCCTTAATGTGTGATAGTTACCAGTTCTGGTTCACTGGTGGGAGCTGGAACAGTACCCTGCCCCACCATGGGCAGAGGGCTGCTCTGGTTATCTGGAGCAGCCCCTCTCCATGGCAGCCCAGGCGCATTGCAGATAAAAGAGTAGGGAGTAGGGATGTTAGTGAGTAGTCAACTAGTCCAGTGGGTCCCAACATGTGGTCCTACTGCAGGTGGTCTGTGGAAAGTTTAAAAGTAAGGATCAGGCCCACCATACTTTTTCTTTTCCCCCCAGGGAGGGGCGTCCATGAAATTTTAATAGATTGAAAAAGAGGTCTGAATGCTCGAAAAGGTTGGGAACCATGGATTCGTTGACCACCGGATTAGCTTATGCTTATTGGATAGTATACTGGCGTATCGACTACTTGCTTCCCCCTCCTTGCTGCCCTCTATGAGAGGCATTTGGGCGGGGGGGAGAAGAGGACAGGAGCCAGTTCCCCCAGCACCATCTCCATGGTGCTGCCTTGCTTCCCCTCCCCCACGGCTTTGGATAGTAGCAGTCCTAGTTCACAGCAGCCCAGGCTGGCTGCATACACGAGCTGCTCAAGCACCAGCCCCTGTTCACGATGGCCAGCTCTGGCAGTCCCAGCTCATGCAGGTCCAGGATGCTGTGCCTCTACATTTTAAATGTAGTAAGAGTCCAGAAGCTCTTCCTACATTTAGGATGTAGAGCTATAGCATGGGTGGCTCCCAGAACCAGAACAAGTCAGGACTGCTCAGTCCTGGCTTGAACCACCTCCTGGAGCTACCCCGCTGCGGCTCTGCAGAGCAGTCCTTATTGACTACATGATTAGCCACATAACCGCAATTTAACATCCTTAGGGTGGAGCCCCCCCCCCTTAATTGGTTAACCCAATAAGGATGTAAAATTTGATTAATTGGCTAATCAAATAGTCAATGCAATTTGTCAATAAGGGCAGGGCTGTTGCTACACTTCAAAGGCGAAAGTGCTGTGGTGAGCACAGGGCCAGTGGGGGACTCAAGCAGTCCCCCACTGGCCTCGCGTTCCCAGCGGTGTTTCAAAGTGGCAACGCCGCATGGAGCCCGGGGTCAGTTGGGGACTCTGTCTAGTCACAGCTGCTTTCCACAATTGAGGCTTTATCAAGAATTACACATGGACCTGATATTGTAAACTTGTGTTCAAGTCACCTTTTCAACATTCATAGGACTACTTAAGAGTCAAGTAAGTGTTCAAGAACTTTTATGCAAAGCAAATCTAGCAGTCATGGGTCTAAAGATACAAAATATTAGAAGATAGTCACAATTTTGCACTTTTCAAAACTAAACCATAAAGTTCTTCAGATTGTGAAACCGCTTTTAATAGAAACATTGTACAGTTAAACCTTCTTGATCAGAATTCATCTTTCCAGAATGTTAAGGTCGATGAGAGGTATGATTTATTATGGGTGGGTTTGATGACAACTTTTCTGAAGATTTTCTTGGAACTACGTTCAGAGCATTATTTTGAACAGGAACTACAATGACCAGGGCTCGACAATTAGTGTAATCTACTCACCTATGGCGAGTAGATTACAAGCCGGCACAACCGCGCAGCGCGGTCTGCGCACGCGCAGCGTGCCAACCCTCACGGCTGGCGAGCGGGGCTCACCGCCGCTTGGCGAGCCCTGACAATGACCATTTCTACAAGAGACAACGGCAGCTTATATTTTATACAAAACACCAAAGTTTATTGTCTTAAAACGTAATACAAAGCATTCAATTTGACAAACTAAAATAGAGTACTGTTACAATCCCTCCAATTAAAAAACAAACAGAAATTATGAGGGCTCCTACAAGGTCTCCTGGAGTTCTTTAATCATAATGAAAGATTTCCTGTCCCAAACTTTTGATCATGGTTCCTTGCACTGTACGTTAATACCATAACTATAAAAACACTGTTTCATTCCAGAAAGTTGAGTGCAGTATCTCTGCACCTTTCCCATAATCCAGCCGTGGCCAACCCATGGCTCGCGAGCCGCATGTGGCTCTTCCCCCCTTCCCCCCCCCCCATGATTCGTAAAGCCGCACCCCCAAAAACAGCCCTCTTCTCCCAGCTCCCTGTGCTGACCTAGGGAGCCGTCCGGCACAGCCATTAAAGATGGTGTCAGCCAGTGGGAGCCTGATACAGCCAAAAAGCCTCTCAATGCATTTTCTTAAAGGAGTGGAGCTCAACCAAATGCGACCGGGGGCTCCTTTTAAGGGGCAATCTTTTTTTTGTTTTGCTCGACAACTTTGCCCCAGCTCTTCACGCTGGATCCACTGATATCTTGGCTCTTTGCCTAGAATGGGTTGGCCACCCCTGCCATAGTCTGTTGGCCTAAACAAACCCAGAATCACACTTGAAGTCTGATCTGATCTGCTGCTTCTAGACTGCCAATGATCTTACTAATAGAAATTAAGCTTTCCAAGCTGCCCTAATGTCCCCTCATAAGAGAGGTAGAGACCACATATTGAGGTGAACAGGTTGCTCCGTATCTGTGCATCAAGTAACTCTGCCAGAGACAATACTGTAGATTGATTTATAAAACAGTAATTTACAAAGGAAATTTCTGGAGATTAATCCATAAAAGTGATTTGAGAAGAAGCTATTCTCCACAGAGTCTGCAGAGCATGCAGGAGTGAATATCACAGAGAAGTTTCATACCTCTGAATTTAATTTCTGCAAGTCAAATCCACTAATCCAAAGAAGGTGAATTTCATGCTCAGTCTTTTAAAGTGGGATTTATCAATGGAAGTTAAGGCCTTTATGGCTTAGACGTGCACTGCACTGCACATTCTCCAGAAGCAACATCAAGAGGATCACATTAAAGGATCATAAACCACTGCCTTCCCTGTGCTGAACGGTCGTCAAGATTGTGATCTAGAGCCACTGGTCCAGAACATGACACCCTCGTTTACAGATTAAACAGAAATGGAAACATCTGATCCAGCACTCTGGAACAGCCTGCCACCATATCCTACAACTTTATTTTTTATGGGAAAAACCAATGGTTAGGCACTAGCCTAGAACTTAAGAAACTCAATTCCCACCTCCATCATAAACTTCTTGTTTAACCTTGGGCAAGTCACTAAGACCTAAACGCCTCAAAATCTGGGCATTGCTCACTCAGTGATGCAAAGCCTAAGTCTTAGTGAAGTCAATAGTACTTATTTCAGCATCCTCTGCTCAGCATCACAAAGATACTTTTCAAAATCTGTGCCTGAGTCTTTCTATGCCTCACTGCCCTATCTCTAAAACAGTGATCATACCATTTCCTTCTCAGGAGGATGCGGTGCCCTTCCAAATAATACAGTTTACAATGTAAAATCCTGTTTAGTTAACCAGTTAAACGTTTAGTTTAACTGGTTAACTGATCAAACAGGGACGGGCTGGAGTTTAGGCCTCTGCCTGCAGCGGACCCCATGGGGCTGAAGCTGTTCCAGCCCCTACTGGTTAACCAGAACCAGTAACCTTCACCTATTAAAGGTGAGGCTTACCAGTTAACCATTCACAAACCCAGAACCGTCATCAGAGATAGGGACATAATATACTTATGAAATGGGTCAGGGAAGGTCTCTAAGGACTAACACAATATGTTATATGTCATTATAGGATTTCTCTCATATACCCCTGCTAAAGTTTTGTGAAGCCTCAGATGTAATGTTGATAAATGTAAAGTAATGCACATTGGAAAAAATAATTCCAACTATATATACACAATATGATGGGGACTAATTTGGCTACAACTACTTAAGAAAAAGATCTTGGAGTCATTGTGGATAGTTCTCTGAAAACAACCACTCAGGCTATGTCTACACTACAGAGTTTTTTCCCCAGAAAAATGGCCATTTTTCTGAAAAAAAACTTGAATTACGTCTACACTGAAATCGAGTTCTTTCAACAACAACATCATCATCAAAAGAATGCAGGGGTTTTTCCAACATTGGTAAATCTCTTTCTACAAGGAAGAAACCTTTTTCCGAAAGAGTTCTTTTGGAAAAAGGCACGTGTGGACGGGTAGAGAGGGAGTTCTTTCGAAAGAAGAGGAAAGAGGAGAAAGCACAGGTGCCCTGGTGGCTGCTCTGTCCATAGTAATCATAGCTTAAATGTGAGATAGCGTCCATTCAGTGTGGACGCTATCTTTCAAAAGAGCAAATTGCTTTTTCGATGCACTTTTGCTGTGTGGATGCTCTCTTTTGGAAGATCTCTTCTGGAAAAGCTTGTTCTGAAAGAAGCCTGCAGTCTAGATATAGCCTCAGTGTGCAGCAGCAGTCAAAAAAGCAAATAAAATGTTAGGATAAACTTAAACAACCAATAGTCTGGTAGCTCTTTAAAGACTAACAAAACACGTAGATGGTATCATGAGCTTTCGTGGGCACAGCCTACTTGTTCAGATGACCAGAGTATTAGATGTCCGGAACTAAAATAAATAGAGAGAAGGGAGAGGGGGAGTGGGGGGGAGGACAAGAAGAGTTAATGGGCATAAAAATATCAAGGGGAAAGCCAAGCTGAAATGTAACAGGCTGTGCCCACGAAAACTCATGATACCCTCTACATGTTTTGTTAGTCTATAAAGTGCTACCAGACTGTTGTTTTTTAAGTTTATCCTGCACAGACTAACTTGGCTACTCCCCTGAAGAATGTTAGGAGTCATTAAAAAAAGGGATAGAGAATAAGACAGAAAATATCTTATTGCCTTTATATAAAACCACGGTACGCCCACATCTTGAATACTGCGTACAGAAGTGGTCACCTCATCTAAAATATAATTTTTTTTTAATATATATATGCATTGGAAAGGCAACAAAAATTATTAGGGGTTTGGAACGGATTCCATATGAAGAGAAATGAAAAAGAGACTTGGACTTTTCAGCTTAGAATAGAGGAGACTAAGGGGGGATATGATAGAGGTCTATAAAATCACGACTGGTATGGAAAAAAAGTGAATAAGGAAAAGTTATTTATTTATTCCCACAATAAAAGAACTATAGGCAGCAGGTTTAAAACAAACAAAAGGAAGTTTTTCTTCACTCAGCGCACAGTCAACCTGTGGAACTCCTTGCCAGAGGATGCACTGAAGGCTAGAACTTTAACAGGGTTCAAAAAAAAGCAAGCTAGATAGATTCATGAAGGTTTGGTCCATCAATGGCTTTTAGCCAGGATGGGCAGGAACGGTATTCCTAGCCTCTGTTTTTCTGCATGTGGGTGGAAAGGGGAGAGATCACCTAAGGATTACTTGTTGTGATCCCTCCCTCTGGGGCATCTGGTATTGGCCACTGTTGGCAGACAGGATACTGGGCTAGATGGACCTCTGGTCTGACCTAGTATGGCCAGTCATATATATTCACATATCCCAGTTTGAAAACCACTGCTTTACTGCACCATTAAACTCGTCAGTAGTAGTAGTAATATAAAACTTTCTTGGATCACAGCCCTCTATCTACACAGATAAATATGGTTCATCAGTGCGCCATTCAAATCACATTACTACTCCCAAAAACTTAAAATTAAAGCTACTATAGCCATGCTCCCGCGCAGTAACAATTTCCTACACACACACCCCTTACCTCCTGCTATTGGGTGAGCTGAGGAGATAGAAAATGAGGAAGATAAAGCAGCAACACCAATAATCAAATTGCAGAAGGAAGCTTTGGTAAATCATCTCCATCTATAGAATATTGAGAAGAAAGTTCCCCTTCCACAGACTATTTAAATTAAGTTGTATCAAAGACTATCCTGACTAGCAAAGAAGTTCAAGATATTCACTTCCACACTGTATATTTCATATGCAGATTTCCCTTACACTCAGAAAATAATTTCCATTAAGTTCATTCTATCTTATCATTGCTTTGAGAACACCTATATTGATATATCCTCATTTCTATTGCAAAATGTAGGCATAGCTAAAACAAGGAGTCCTGCTGTAGAGAGTTTGTAGAGAGATAAGACTATCATAGCATGATACAGTGAGGAGCTGAACACCAAACAAGCAAGCAACCAAGCAAACAAAAAAAGCCAATAAGACAAAGAGACATGCCTATATTGCCATTTTTTTTTAAGTCTTACTAAATCAATTCAGAAAGAAAGCCTATTTTCAGGAAGAACAACCTCTACTCTTACTTTAGATACTATCTAGATTAAGATTTTTTTTGTGAAACAATTCCACCACCGAAGCTATGGCCAATTCAGTTGAACAAAATGTTAGCACTGCTGAGAACCCTAACGGAAGGTAAGCAGAACTTCGGCAACTGCTAGTGTTTCCCACATGTTAATTAAATCTGGTGAAATGAGGGTCCTAGACAATAGAGTAGGGCTACTCAACTTTGGAAGCTGTGGGGGTCACAATGATACTCACAGCAAATGGCGAGGACCGCAACTTAAGTTGCATATACACGCAAATATATGCAAATAGCTTCTTTGACACTGATGGGCATGCATACAAAGGCAAAACTACACAACATGCAGGCCCCGTTTACGTCAATTCTGCTGATATTAAAAAAAATGCAATATTTACCAGATTTCCACCCATATGACAGCACTTTTAATGAGCAATGACAGTTCAGGAATTATCTACTAAAACGCATATCAACAGAAGACCATTATATTGACTCGCCATTGTGAAGCGTGTTCCCAGTGGAGGCCATGTTCAAAGGATCCTGCTTGTGGGTGCGTGTTGAGTCCCATGTAAACCCAAACCACACCCTGGGTCGCTTGTTGAGTAGCCCTGTACTAGAGCCTTCTCTATACTAGGGCTTTCCACCAGTGCTAGCACTGTTCCATGTTAATTGGTAATGGCAGAAATCCCTACAATAGACAAGAGTTTAAGAGCTCAGTTTTGCAAACCCTATCCCCACAGAACTCCCACTGCAAGAGTGTGCATCACACCCAGAAGGTCTGAGGTCAAAGGGTCAATTCTGCCTGTCCATGTCACAAACTTAGAATTAAATTAATTAGAATGGCAAATTTAACTTTTTGAACTGATTTTTAAAAAGCAGCTTGTGGGGTTCACACCCCCTCCAGTTCCCAATACTTTTTTCTCTTTTACAATACAAATATTTTGTAAGGTGCCATACATGACTGCACAACTGTCTCCTTTTAGATCTCAACTGCAATACATCACCTCGGTAGGCAGAACTATACTAGTGTAAACTGTATGTAATCACGAGGATGGCATTAAGATGCTAGAATACAATTCCAACATGAAAATGGAAACCAGGATCTGCAAATTTTCCACTCCCACGCCTCCAGAAGAGACAATGAAAGGATTTTCCTTGTGTGAAGTCAGAGCACACACAGGTGAAGACTGCAAGCGCCTAGAGATCTGCTAATGAAAGATGCTGTGTGTGCACAAAAACAGGAGGCCGGCATTCATCTTCAACTTCAAGTCACATTTAAAAGATGGCTCAAGTGTCCGCCCTTTTTGAAGTCATTATGTATTATTTTCAGGTAAGAATTACTGGCCAATACCTCCCTCCGGCCATTTTTATAATATAGACTGTTATGTTATTCTAAAGCCCAAAAAAGCCACATTCAATTGTGTGGGGCAGGGGGCCAGGTTCCCCCCATCTAACTTCGGTAAATAGCTAGAGAGAGATCAGAGCCAAGGCACGCGATCACACAAAGCTTCAGATTTGGGCAGCAGGATCGGGCACCTGCAGGTTGAGACACATTCATAAAACGTGGCCCACAGCCTGGGGGGCGGGGGGGCCCCCACACTGAGGCGTCAGATTGGGAAGGAGACGGGGGGGGGGCGCGAATCCGGACCAGTGGGTCAAGACCAGACTGGCACGCTGTGGGGAAGGGGGGGGGGCGGACAGATCCTGAGGGGCTGGAGGGACGCGCGGGGGCAAGCCCTAGTGGGGGAGAGTAGATGAGGTGGGGTGTCCCCCCCAGGACCGAGGGGGCGGGTGAGGAGAGGGGGGCGGGCGACACCCCGTATCGGCGAGCCGGGATCCACCCGGGCTGTGGGCGCGGGCGGGCTGGCCGGCGCGCAGGGTGGCGATACCGGCGGGGGAGGGGGCGATGGGTTTTCTCCTCACCCTCAGCTCCTCGAAATCCGCCATTTTCTACCCGCTGCCGCCGCCGGGCGCCGCCGCAACCGCCACCATCCTGCACCCTCTGTGCGCCCCCACGTGACGGGGCGGGCTCTGCCGCCCTCAGGCCCCGCTGCGCAGGGGGGCGGGACGAGAAGGGGAGGAGGGAGGGGAGCAAGGGGGGGGGGGTTCCTGCCCGGGCTGCGAGGACAGGACACCTCCCCCCCCCCCCCACACACACACACACACCACTCCTGTCCCTGCAGCACCCATGTGCCCCTTCACACCCCGTCTGACCGCATCCCGGGCTCTCCCCACGACACCCTGCCCCACAGCAGCCCCGCGCATGGCTGCCTAACTGCGGGAACACTAGGGCCACGGACTGCCTAGGCAGGTTGTGGAAACCCCTTCACGGGAGGGCTGCAGAAAGCAGGCTGGACATCTGCCTTGGGAGGAGTTAGACCCTGTAACCCTGGCAGTCGCTTCTAACCCTGTGCGTCTAGGACAGCCCCCCCACACCACTCATGCCACAGCATACCTATCGCCCCAGCTACATACCCTACCCCCATCATCACACTGTCCTCCGTCTGACACCATACTACCCCTACAGTACCCCCAGAGCTGGCACTGTTCTCCCCTACCGCTCACCAGGCATCATCCCCACCCCCAATGCCATATACTCTGTGCCCTGCATCATCAAGTTTTGCCCCTACTGCATACTCTACCCACAAGACACTACCCTCTTTACCACACCCTCTCCCTTGCAGATTTGCTACATCCCCCAACAAATGGCATGACCACCTAGCCCAGTCCCCCCTGTAACAAAGCCACCCCACAGACATCACTGTGGCTGTCCAAAACACAACTGTCACTGTTATCCTCTCCCACCCCATAAACACTGTCCCTCCACATTACTCAGCCTTTATACAGCCTAGCCCCTCAAAATATGAATCCACCCACCATAGTGTCTGTCTGGTTCAATACTTGACTTCTCCTCACATATCTGCACAACATCACTTACTGCCCCCACCGTCCCAGACTATCACCACAACACAACCTCCAAATAAGTATTTGATTGTACATGGCATACAAACTGTGCTAGGTGGACAGGACATAAAACGAGACAATCTAAAATCTGTGTCACACTGTAAATTGTGCCCTATGCCTGGAATATTTTCCTGTTCTTGTCCACTGGAACTCCCCCTCCTCTTCATATCTTTCTGTAAAACCCACCACTTCTAATAATCCCCAGCCTTCAAACCCTCCCTCTTCTCAACTACTGTCCATTCTCTTGTGATGTTCTCTGACCAGTCCAAGACAAATGTTACTGGTCTGCCAAAAGTCTGTGAATGGGTTTGCCAGTCCCCTGCATAACAAAGGTTGGGAACCACTGCTTTGGAGGATAGGGTCATAATCAGTGTTCCCTACTGGGGCAGCACAGCTTCACAGGTGATTACTCAGCCCCACCCACTCAGTCAGCTCCATGCTCTGATCCCTGAGCCTCTGACTGGGAGAGGCTGATTAATCACCTGTGAAGCTGCACTGCCAGACAGTTTAGAGGATTACTGGTCATAATTCAAAATGATCTGGACAAACTAGAAAAATGGTCTGAGGTAAGTAGGATGAAGTTTAATAAGGACAAATACAAAGCATTCCACTTAGGAACAATCTGTTTCACACATACAGAATGCGAAGTAACTGTCTAGGACGGAGTACTACAGAAAGTGATCTAGGGGTCATAGTGGACCACAAGCTAAAACAGGAGTCAACAGTGTAACAGCTGCAAAAAAAGCAAACATGATTCTGGGATGCATTAACAGGAGCGTTGTGAGCAAGACATGAGAAATCATTGTTCCACTCTACTCTGCACTGATTAGGCCACAATGGGAGTACTGTGTCCAGTTCTGAGTACCACATTTCAAGAAGGATGTGGAGAAATTGGAGACGGTCCAGAGAAGAGTAACAAAAATGATTAAAGAGGAAGACTTTGGTAGAGCGGATATTAGAATCCGGATCTCTTGAACCTTCGTCCAGTACCTTAACATAAGCATTATTCTTTTAGACACAAATGTGTACTTCAACTTTCACATTTTTGTTTATTTTTATAAGCAGCATTGTTATTCTATTAATGAGAGCTAAGGTAGTATAGCAAACATTTTGAGTCTGAACAAGTTAAAGTGCAGTGTGTGTATATAATATATATGAACTAAGATGATTTCATTGGTCCCAGTTTTTTCCATTTGTTATTGGATACAGTCTCATCACAACAGAAGTGGTGACAATGAGATTCATTTTATTAATAAAAAATGAAGCAGAAAATGTCACCAAGCAGTAAATCTGAAAAAGGAAAATGGGTCTCCTGTTGCAAAGGAAATGCTGAGACATTTACAGCAAAACTAACATTGAGGTGCAACTGAAAAGTGTATTTTCAAAAGCATCTAGAGATAATCTCAAGTTACAATAATTGCCCAGTCACAACATTCAGTTTGATTTAATAGCAGTATTGTCAACCAAACAACTGATTTACTAAAATAAAAAAAGCAACGATGGAACCAACAAACAAGCAGCCAGCCAGGCCAGCTCAAGGAGGGAGAAAGTGAAGAGATCTGGAGAGGCATTAAAAAGCAAAGATACAGGCTTCCTGCCCCAGAAGGTTTTGAAATTCCAAATAGTGTCCTGCAGTTAGCAAGCAGAGGCACTTTTTCTATATTTGTTGGAAGTTAAATATGGCTTTAAAACATTAAGACAAAGAGCTCTGAATTACATCAGTTAGCCATAGCTTGTGCAGCAGGCCACTTGCAGCAGGAGCTGTCAGGTAGAATTCTGGCTAATTCCTTCTGGGGAATGCATACTAAAGTTAGAATTCCACTGCACTGGCACAGGAGACAACAACATGCAAAACTCCTCCTCAAGCCCAATCAGCTCTGTTGGCCATTGAAGACTGAAAACATTACACAGCCTTTACTCTTCTGGGGAGGCTCATAGAGCTATGCCATAGGCAGCCTCTCTGCTCTCTAGTTGGCTTGACAACTCTAGAATATTGTGTCATTTTTGTAACCTCAAGGAGTCACATTTATTCAGTGTTCAATACAAAATTGAGGTCAATTCAGTCAGAGACCTTTGTGTGTAATAGGTCAGCTGGCTGAAGATAAACCTTGCTGAACCCATGGGATCTAAATGATCAGGGATGACTTGTGCTATCTACGCTGACTTTAAACTCATGTTTAACAATGCTAGTTGTCACAACTATTCAATTCTGTTATAAACACACCCTATTAAAAAAAAAAAAAAGACAAACCCATTGTGGCTGGTCTGGGTGAGGGAGTTGGAGGAAAGAAGGCTGACCCCTTATGGTCATTCTCATGGTAGACACACACACCACACCCTCATATCTTTGACTTCAGTTACATATGAAAACAGAATCAGATGTATAGAACACACACAAAACAGGATATTTTCGCTTTCACACAGAGGGATACTTGGCTTCTCTATCCCCTTCCAATTCACATTTATGTCCGTCTATCCACCCAGTAACCAACCCACAGAATCACATTTCCCAATATCAGGTGAGCTAAGCAAACAGACTGTTTTTGTAATGTTTTGACACCTAACAGGTTATTAGACAGTAAGAAAGTTAATCTACCTTGCTTTCTAGTCCACTGTTTCCCATTTGTCCTTTGGATTCAATTTCCTCTTGTAAACTCTTTTCAACTCTTCCTCCTTCTCTCTGCATCCCTCCTTCTTACTGTCTCCAGTTTTCCACCCCACCCATTTCTTAATGGGCCTCCCTACTTGCCACCTTCCACAATGCTCTCTCTTTTTCTGGCCCCACTTTTCACAAGTCCTCCTCCCAAAAGCTGCCTTCCCCTTTTCTCCAAGGGCCTTCCCCATTCATTTCCTGCTCCAGGCCTGAACAGTCTCTCTGTTACTCTTTAAAGTGCTACCAGACTATTTGTTGTTTTTTTTAAGTTTCTCCCATTTGAGTTTCTCTTCTTCTGGGGGAAATCTTCCCTTCCCCCATTCCTGGTGCATCAGCCTATCAGCATTCCCAAAGAGTTTTAAACTACCCTATGTGCACACAGATAAACCCCAGCTTTTGAGTGCCCCTGCATACAATGTATTGCCCAGCCATCAACCCCAGATAGTAAGCCACTCAAGCTGCTGAGGGTGTCAAAGCCTATTAAAAATACAGCCTCTCCTATCCAATGCCTCCTATAAGCTTTAAACAAGCTTACCTCAATTGTGACTTTTTTTGGCAGCTTCTTCCACTTCCTCCTTCTTCTCAGCCTCCTTGGGGCCACTGGCACAGCCCTAGGAACATCTCCCACACTTCGGCCTTCTAGCCTCTCTTGTTTTGTAGTGAAAGGCACAGAGCAGGATGATGAGGCAGGTCGCTGTGGAGTAGACACCTTGCCTTGCTGTGAAGTGGCCATCAGCAAAGCAGTACCTCTTACTAGGGAAACCAATAATGCAGGGTTTTCTATACCGCAGTACTACTCATACTGGGGAGCAAACTCTCCAGAAGCCAGGTGCCCTTTCATCTCATAGGGATAGGCTAGTTAACAACGACATACATCATTAGCATAATAATCTTTTCAAGGCCCTTTGCCACGCATGTTGGTGAGTACTGAGTCTGCCATAGCTTTGTTGCCTAATAAAATATTGATAGCACCAGGAAAACCAAGTTGGTGATTGCAAGCCAGGGTTTAAACCCTGGGGCAGGCAGTTAGAAACCCCACATCTGCTCACAAATTAGGCTTATTAGCATTTTATGCCCTGTGTTATCCAGCCTTACTGAATGATGAATACAAAGAAAGTAGCCACGGGGACAGGCTATGTTTTAAGTTTATATAGGATTATGTTTAGTCATAAAGACTTTAAACTGCAAGTTCTGCATCAGATCCATTGTCTTGTTACACTTGTGCAAAGAGCATGTAACATATTAGCACAAATGAAGGTGAGAGGAGAATTCTAATTCAGTAGCATTTAACACCCTCTTTACACAGGTGCTAACATTGTTGTTTTTAAAGCCTGGTGGAGAAGTAGTCCTACTCTCTTATTTTCAGTTTGTGCTCTGGCTTTTATTAGCCTTATTCTTCTATTGTCTATAGCTGAAGAAAACAATTTTTGTTGGAAATACACCCACTGCATCTCATTCCTGAAATGTACTGAGGCTCTTCAGTTTGGTACAGCAAAGCTTAGAAATGGAAGGCAGCAGTATAACTCAACCCTGTATCTGTTGTATGAACCAATAAAAAAAATCTGTATTGTTCTAAACTAGGCATGTTATCAGGTTCAAGTAAAACTTCCTTATAGTACTAATAGTAACAGCTTACAAAGAAAGTTAATTTATATTTACTCATCACTGCTTACTCTTTGTACTTTGATAGGCTTTGACAAAGACACGAGCCATTTCACTTTCTTGTTCTCATACAGTGGTTCAAAGTAGTAGTTGCAAACACCAGGAAAATGTTTAATGTCAAGAAATACAATTGTTATATTGACCATTATGAATTTAAGTAAAATATTTCTATTAAATGGTTTCATATGTTTTTCCCCCTCTACTCATCTGGATTACCTGATTGCCCACTTCCCTGTAAGCCACTAAATTGCCAACTGCAACCATGAGCCTGCAACTTGTTCTGCATAGTTACAAAGACTTGCATCTGCAGAACCATCTGCAAGATAGGGGTTTGAGTTTTTACAAATACTTTACAACATAGAAAAAAACAGCAAAAAAATGGTCTGGTAGCACTTTATAGACTAACAAAACATGTAGATGGTATCATGAGCTTTCGTGGGCACAGCCCGCTTCTTCAGATGACCAGAGTTATGATTAGAGGATAAGGAAACTCGAAACTAGTAACTAGTGGTGTCCCCCAAGGGTCGGTCCTAGGACCAATCCTGTTCAACTTATTCATAAATGATCTGGAGAAAGGGGTAAGCAGTGAGGTGGTAAAGTTTGCAGATGATACCAAACTGTTTAGGATAGTCAAGACAGAAGCAGACTGTGAGGGACTCCAAGAAGATCTCACCAAACTGAGTGATTGGGCAACAAAATGGCAAATGAAATTTAATGTGGATAAGTGTAAAGTAATGCACATCGGGAAAAATAACCCCAACTATACGTACAGTATGATGGGGGCTAATTTGGCTACGACAAATCAGGAAAGAGATCTTGGAGTTATCGTGGGCAGTTCTCTGAAAACTTCCACACAGTGTGCAGCGGCTGTCAAAAAGGCAAATAGGATGCTAGGAATTATTAAGAAAGGGATAGAAAATAAGACCCAGAATATCTTACTGCCTCTGTATAAAGCTATGGTACGCCCACATCTCGAATACTGTGTACAGATGTGGTCTCCTCACCTCAAAAAAGATATTTTGGCCTTGGAAAGGGTTCAGAAAAGGGCAACTAAAATGATTAGGGGTTTGGAACGGGTCCCATATGAGGAGAGGTTAAAGCGACTGGGACTTTTCAGTTTAGAAAAGAGGAGACTGAGGGGGGATATGATAGAGGTATATAAAATCATGAGTGGTGTGGAGAGGGCCGATAAAGAGAAGTTATTTATTAATTCCCTAAATAGAAGAACTAGAGGACACCAAATGAAATTAATGGGTAGCAGGTTTAAAACTAATAAAAGAAAGTTCTTCTTCACACAGCGTGTAGTCAGCCTGTGGAACTCCTTGCCAGAGGAGGCTGTGAAGGCTAGGACTATAATAGAGTTTAAAGAGAAGCTAGATAATTTCATGGAGGTTAGGTCCATAAAAGGCTATTAGCCAGGGGATAAAATGGTGTCCTTGGCCTCTGTTTGTCAGAGGCTGGAGAGGGATGGCAGGAGACAAATCGCTCGATCATTGTCTTCGGTCCACCCTCTCTGGGGCACCTGGTGCTGGCCACTGTCGGCAGACAGGATACTGGGCTAGATGGACCTTTGGTCTGACCCAGTATGGCCATTCTTATGTTCTTATGAAATAAATAGGAGAAGGGAAGGGGGAAGAAAGATGTTCTGTCGCCCACCCCCCTACCTCTATGCATAAAGTATCAGGAGAAAGGGTAGTAATAGAGATGTAGCCGTGTTCGTCTAGTCTAGCTGAAACAAAAAACAGGACTATGTAGCACTTTAAAGACTAACAAGATGTTTTATTAGTGGATGAGCTTTCGTGGGCCAGACCCACTTCCTCAGATCAAATTGTGGAAGAAAATAGACATGACCATATATACCAAAGGGATACAATCAAAAAAATGAACACACATAAAAAAGGACAAATCAAATTTCAGAACAGAGGGGGGGTAAAGGGGGGGGTAAATGTCTGAGAGCTAATGATATTAGAGGTGATAATTGGGGAAGCTATCTTTGTAATGGGTAAGATAATTAGAGTCTTTGTTGAGACCTCAGCGTAAAGTGTCAAATTTAAGCATGAATGACAGTTCAGAGGTTTCTCTTTCAAGCCTGGTATGAAAATGTCTTTGAAGCAGTATGCAGGTAATCAAGTCATTGAGACAATGCCCTTTCTGGTTGAAATGGCAAGAAACTATTTTTTCTTTGTGATACTGTCTGATATCCGTTTTTGTGTACTATGGTATCCAGGAAATGGATCTCTCGTGTAGAACGGTCCAGGCTGAGATTGATGGCTCACAGACATTTACCTCCCCCCCCCCTTACCCCCCCCCTTACCCCCCCCCTGCCTCTGTTCTGAAATTTGATTTGTCCTTTTTTATGTGTGTTCATTTTTTTGATTGTATCCCTTTGGTATATATGGTCATGCCTATTTTCTTCCACAATTTGATCTGAGGAAGTGGGTCTGGCCCACGAAAGCTCATCAACTAATAAAACATCTTGTTAGTCTTTAAAGTGCTACATAGTCCTGTTTTTTGTTTCAGGAGAAAGGGTGTTAAACCTGAGTAGATAAAGATCAAAGTCAAAGTCAGGCAGGATACCATTCAGAAAGTAGTTAGCACCTTCATTGATAAAGGTTCCACCACCCCATATCTTGATTAAGTCCATAATACATTGAATTGAATTTGCATATGTATTGTAATTCCAAGCTTTCCTTGTGGATTTGGCTTGAGGAACTGGCCTGTGACAAGACCGCCACTTTCAGATCTGTGAGATTATGGTTAGGTAAACAGAAATGTTCTGCCACTGGCTTCTGAGTATTTTCTTTACATATATCCGATTTGCGTCCATTGATTCTTTCATGTAGAGAACGTCCAGTTTGACCAATATATATATATATATATATATAGTAGAGGGGCACTGCCAACAGCGCCTGCTATAATTCAGAATTCTTCAGGTCCCAGATTCTATGGCCTTTGAAGTTTCCAGTAAGGTAACTGGATCCAACTCCTTGAGATAGGAACAGGGGGAAGAAGGAAACACCTTGATGGTTCATGGCTTATTTCCTTCTCCTTACCAAGCAACCTTCACCTTTGGTGGCTAGATAGGTAGATAGTGTCCACATTTATGAGTAACAGCAGGATCTGTGGAATTTTGCATGTGTGGCTGTAGATTCCGGTCGTGCATTAAACTGTGAAACATGATAGCAGGATGTAAGTACAATGATGCTTGATGCAGCTGGCTCGGTTTGCCATTTTTCATATCCATACCATCCACTATTCCCAGTAACACAGGAAAAAGTTTACTGAATAGTTGAATTCCCGCATATTCCTTCTCTGAGTGCCTCCCATCAGTCAGAAGGCCATGTAATCTTTGGAAATTAGAGCCCTTGGAAACTAGTGCAGGATGTGGGAGACAGTGGACTGTGTGAAGCTTGTTATCAGTCATATCATCTACTAGACAGATAGGATTCCTACAGCAATATAGATCTAGAAAAGCACAGTGTGGTTCCCGGGGTCAGTGGTGCACAGCTCATTGTTCAGGAGGTCAGACAGATGTTGGATAAGGAGCTGGCTTGATCTTTATCTTTGGACGGATACACACCTGATTAAGGAAACAGCTACAGGAGTGGTAGGTACAAGGGTGGTACATGCGCATCCTCTGGCTGGGGCAGCACCTCTCTTTTGCTCTGTCTCCTCCCTTTGTACCATGTTTTCCTGCTCTTGTGCTTCCCCATTCCCAAGCTCACAACTCCGCCTTCTTCTTCCCTGTTTCCACCTACTTGTGTGGTGACCCCACCTAATTCCTAGTCCTGACTCAGCTCTCCCTCTCCTTGAGAATCTGGATGTCCCCTTCCTCATCTCTGTGCCCCTCAAAAGCTAAGTCTACACCGCCTCTTTTTTGCAGAAGAGGCAATGCAAATGAAGTGCTCATTAGCAACTTCTTGCACTTCATTTGCATATTCTCTCCTGATGCTTTTTGCAGAAGAGGTTTTTGCAAAAAAAGGCAGTGTAACATGGGTTTTTTCCCGCAAAACGGACCCTTTTGTGTAAGAACCCTTATTCCTCAAAAAATGAGGCTTATGGCTTCTTGCGTAAAAGGGGGTTTTTTTGCACGAAGGACCCATCTACACTGCTTTTTTTGGTGCAAAAACCTCTTCTGCAAAAAGCATTGGGAGAGAATATGCAAATGAAGTGCGAGAAGTTGCTAATGAGCGCTTCATTTGCATTGCCTCTTCCGCAAAAAAGAGGCGGTGTAGACATAACGTAAATACATCACTTCTTTTTGAATGTCTTAACAACAGCCCTGTAGATATCCAGTTCTGACAAACAGCGTTTTACTTGGTGAGTTAAGAGGAGGGATATGCTACTGTTAATACCGTAAAACATATAGTAAGCAAGCTATATTAAATGCAAAAAATATTTTAGTGCAAATGGTTTAGAGCCAATATTAAAAATAAGGAAATGTAGAAGTTAAGGTTTTTACAACAGTATTAACAGTTATATTGCAGTATATTTTCATTCCCATTAAATGTGCAGTTTAATACATATTTATGTCAGACTTAGACAATAAAACAGTGGTGTGCAGTGCATCAAGTTAATGCTGTTAACCTCTGTACTGATTTCACCTTTACACCTTATGTTGCAGCATAGTAAGTTTGTTACCTTTTACCTAATGTGCTTTAAATATATATTTTCTTACATACATTCTTAAAAAGAAATTCCTATGTATAATGTTAGTACTTGTCTGATTCCAATTATGCTTTCAGGCTCACATTCCACCAGTGTCAAGTAGAGAGAACACGGTGAATTCCCATGTTTGCTTGATAGGAGAAAAATATCTCCAAGACTGAATTAAAAGGACAACAATGTTTTAATTTTCATTGTGATTCCTACTTTAATGATGGAAAGAGAAAAAATATGCTCCAATTCTATAAATATTTAGATGTGCTCTTTACTTTAAGCAATCATACAGTTCCATTAGAATAAATGGGACTTTTCATATGCTTAAAGGATGTGCCTTTAAAAAAAAAAAAAAAAAAATCAGAATGTGTAGAGGTATGAATTACAACAAAATCAATACAATTATTAGAACCACAATACTTCACTCCGGACATTTTTTACTATCTTAGTTGTCAAGGTTTGTTTTTGAGGGGACAAAAGGGGGGACTGGAACCACATAGCTGTCTATTCTCAATCTTACATAGTATAATCTTATCAGCAGTCTTATGTCTGTCTAGATGGGTGAAGAGAAAATATGTAGTGATATTACAAAGAAGCAAACAGGCCTGCTCAGGTGCTACTAAAATCAACTAACCAGCCTTAAATGCCCGTTTCTTCATAGTTGCCTGTATGGTATCTTATAATTTTTCAAACATTGTCTTCTACAACTTGCAAAAGCACTACTCAGTAGGTACTACTTTATACATTCAAATGTTCACACGATAGCAGTTTTTGCTGGAACTCAAGCTAATAATAAAAAAAATTATTAATGTTTTAAATGGGAAGAGAATATAGTTTTTAATCTCTTACTGAACAAACAAAACCAACCTTTACCCTGAGACAAAATATGAACACTTTCATCCCGAAAGAAAAACTTTTCAGAATCTAAGGGAAATAGGATTTCCCATTTTGCAATCTATATCTTTTAGTATAGTTCTAATGTATTTTGAAGATTCCTTTTTAAAAAGTTGTTGGAAATACCTGTCATTGTTTCAAAATCTTCATTCAGTGAATGAAATGGCAGGTCTTTCTATATATAAATAGTGGTTTTATTTTTAAAAGACCAAACAGCAGTCTTACCTGATGCAAAGTAGAGATTTAAGATTAGCTTTACCAGTAGGGCCTTGTTTCTATACTAGTGGCTTGAAACATTTTTAATTAAGCCATCAGTTGTACTGAACTTGTTTTAAATTCAGTTGGTTCAGTGCTGCCACACCAACACCCTTAATTATCTTTGGATAACTACATGCCATTTATACTTGCACTCTCCTAAACCAATTTAGCTTTTTGTGCCCCCTAAATATGGTCTGTCAAGACACACTCCTCCAGCCCCCCTTATATCTTTCACAGTATTCTCTATTCCATTCTTACCTGCCTGAGCCCCATTCCACCCTTAATACTCCCTCTCAAAAATGCCTCTTTAACCACTAATCTCTAGGACATCTCACCTCCTCAGCTGATAAACCACACCTGATTTATCAGGTGCAGGTAGTGGTTTGTAAAGGAGGACATGTCCTAGGAGATATCCCATATACCTCTGCATATACCTGCTGTGGACAGAGAATGAAAACAGGGAGTGAGTGCCTTCTGAGATGTTCCAGGGCTATGAGACCATGCCCTGCTAGGAAGGGAGACAAGGGCAGGGCTGGAACATGTTGACAAGGGCCCTACGCTACTCAGCATCTCTATGGCGTGCAAAGAACTAATGGCAGAGTGGGCATGTATTGACAGCTGTCCTGTGCCGCCCACAGCATGTCTTGGCATGGAGTGAGGAGCTAATAGGGGGAACAGGGAACGGAGCAGGAGGCTAATGGCAGTGGAGTTGGGCTGGGCCTGGGCACTGAGCTAATGGCAGGGTGGGCTGGGCGTGGAATAAAGGCATGCTGGGGGGGGGGGGGGGGGTCTGGGCTCACTCAGACCGGTGTCCGGGCCCGGTGTGGAGGAGGGATGCCTGCCCCCAGCTGCTCCCCGAGCCCAGCGGAGGCCCCGCCCCGCCAGCGGGGGCAGGCAGCGCGGCACAGTGGAGCTGGGATCTATCCCGCACGTTCCCCGCACAGCCCAGGCTCAGTTGTAAAAAGGGGGACGCGCCGTTGTCCTATGTGGTGATTGGCCAGTAGCCCTGGCGGGCCCTGCCTTCCTATATGACGATTGGCCAGTAGCCCTGGCGGGCCCTGCCTTCCTATATGACGATTGGCCAGTATGTCAATCAGCTCGTTTTTTTTTTTTTTTTTTTTTTTATAATTCTGTGATTGGACAGTTCTAAAGACAGTCCCTGCCTCCCGGCACTCTGATAGGTCAAGGCAAAAGCCAACGCCTGCTACCCTGCCCGCTGATTGGTCAGCGCTTCAGACAGGCCCTCCCTCTCCACCCGAGCTGTGTGCAGATGAGTCGTTGCGGGGTGGGTGCCCGGCGTTTCCGAGTGGGTTTTACTTTCCCGTCTGTGCCGTGAGAGAAGCGGGTCTCTCCCCGCGTATCCCGCACCCATGGAGCTTTCCTGCCAGACGCTGAAGGCCACCCACCAGGCCAAGGAGGCGGTGAGTGCTACCGAAAGGCCGCTGCGCATCTCCGTTACTATGGAGATGGGGCAGCCGGGAGCGCCATTACCGCGCACGCGCAGGAGAGACCGCCCTGCCGGTAGGCGTTCTCGGTGCGCAGGCGCAGATACCAGCAGCGGGTGGTGTCGGGGCGACCCCTTCCCGCTTTTCGGTTTCGGGGCGCGGTACTTCCAGTCATGAAGAGTCTCCCCGGGCCTGGGCTCACCGCCCATGGCTGGGAGGAGTCCCCTGTGTCCGTACACCTGTGGGAATCCATCCTCCTGATCAAGCAGAGACTCCAGTTCGCTCTCTGATCCCCCTCCCTTTACCCCTTTCAGACAGACGGAGGAGGGAGCCGACCTGATGTCCTCCACCACCCCGAAAAGGGGGAGGCACCGACTGGCCCCCCCCCCCTCAGAAATGGGTTCCTGGTACCCTAACCCCCTCACCTCTACACTTACACAAGTGTGGGAAGGGCATACTGCCTTACACCCCTCAAATGTGGGGAGCATACGACCCTTCACCCTAAACATACATGCAAATCGGGGATAACACTGTTGTGCCCTACACATGCACTCACACAAGAAGTGGGCTGAGCCTGCAAAATCTCATGATATCATCTACATGTTTTGTTAGTCTATATCTATAAAGTGCTACCAGACCATTTGTTGTGGGGTTTTTTTTCTTACGCATAAGAGAGAGTTCCATTCTCATGCCACACACAAATGGGAGAGGAAGTCCATCTCACACAAATGGGAGAGGGTCCCACTGTCCTATTTCCCCACTTCTACTAATGGAGGAGGATCCCACTGTCCTATCCTCCAAATACACACACCCAGACTGAGAAGGGTCCTCTCTCCCTTAAAAATGGGAATGTGTCACCCTTCCCTCAAGAGTTGCAGTGCCTCAATGCTGACATGCATCATAAAAACACCCACAAATAAGTAAAAGGGGGGTGAGGATGAGAGGAAATCGGCGTCTCTCCAGTCTTTCCCATTCTCCATTTAAAATGTCACCCCAAACACCAGGTGCAGGATGGACCTCCATGTGGTTTGAGTGACAGAGCTGTTGTTATTGGTATTGCAATTGTGCCAAAGAGCCCTAGTCACAGACCAAAACCTTCATTGTGCTGGGCAAACATAGAACAGAAACAGTCTCTCAGCCAAAAAGCTTACAATCAAAGTAGTACCATCAGTGAGTTGAGTTGTGGGAAGGAGCCAAAGATTTGTATACCATTTCCTCCTTGAGAAGGGCTTAAAAAAAAAAAAAGCTAAATATTTTCATTACTAAAATCTCATACCCCACTCGAAATGTTAAATTTCCTGTCTCCGTTCCCAGCTGCAGGCAGCAAATCTTTACTAAGTCTACTGCTTCTGTTTAATTTTCTGTGGTTTGCTTCAGAATATTTCTGTTAGATGTATGTTTGGCATATGGTATGGTAACAGCTAGATTTTTAAAGGTATTTAAGCACTCATAGATACAAATAAAATAGGGTATTGTGGAATTTTCAAAAGCTCCAAGGCACCTAACTCCCATGAGAGTTAAGTGCCTAAGATCTTATGAAAATTCCAGCAGGCACTTATCTGTATCTTTAGGTATCTAAATGCCTTAGGACATCTGTCCCTTGACCATGCTGCAAGACTATTCATTGATTTTTTTTTTAAGTTTTTTTTTCCAGTTACAGACTAACACAGCTATCCCTCTGAAACAGTAGGAGCTTGTTCAGTTGACTGCATTCTGTAACCTGTCCCTTTATTGCCATCTGCTGGTTAAAATCAAATGTAGTCTCAATTGAATATTCGATACAATTTTTATGATCCAGCCTCATTTGTATCAGTCTGGACAAGGCATGAAATCCTTTTCTGATCCCATTGGAGATGGTGTTACAACTCACATTTATTTCAGTAAGGCCAATATTTCTCCACACATGGGACATGTAATGATGTCCCAGTTACAAAATGTGTTTCCTGTAAGTATTTGTATTACACAGTCCATTTAATAAAGTTAATGGAATGTTGTAATTGCTTTCCACTATTCTTAATCTTTGAACAGTTCCACTGTTAAATCACCCACTAAAGGGTGAGGTATAAGGGATTTGTGTACACCCACCGTTCTGCAACAGTGCAGCTGCAGTGTTGCAGCACGTTTAGTGAAGACACTCTGTGCCAACAAGAAAAGACAGAGTCTTTTAGAGTCTTTGTTTAGACCGATGGGTCTAATTATCTCACCCATTACAAAGATAGCTTCCCCAATTATCATCCCTATGTCTTTTCCTCACAGACACTAACCTTCCTCCCTCACCCTCACTCTGTTCTAAAATTTGATGTCAATTTCACATGCATTCATTTTTTTGATTGTATCACTTTGGTGTATATATAGTTGTGCCAATTTCCTTCCACTTATTGATCTGAGGAAGTGGGTCTGGCGCACGAAAGCTCATCACCTAATAAACCATCTTGTTAGTCTTTAAAGTGCTACATAATTCTGTCTTTTGTATCAGCTAGACCAGACTAACACGGCTGCATCTCTATCACTGTGCCAACAAGAGACAGCTCTCCTGTAGGTATAACAAAAGCACTCTTTGAGTAGCAAAAACTGGGCAGGAGAAGCTCTCCTACCAGCATAGTGCTGTCCACATTTGTACATATGTTTGTGTAACTTATATCATTCAGGGGGTGGTTTATTCACAGCCCTCGGCAATATAAATTGTACTGATATAAGCTGTAGTGTAGACATAACCTTATTGTAAATGGTGCAGTAATACCTTGCTAATTCACATGTAAGACTAAGAAAATTATTGCTATTAATTAATTTGTAAATTAGTGAGCAAGTGGACAAACACAATGAAAGACAAGGATACTGAGTAATATGTACTAAACTTTAAGGCTATGTCTACACTGGCAGCTTCTTGCGCAAGAACTCTTTTGCGGAAGAGTTCTTGTGCAAAAACTCTTCCACAAGAGAGCATCTACACTGGCATGTGCTTTTGAGCAAGAGCATCCACGGCAGCGTAGACGCTGTCTTGCACAAGAAAGCTCTGATGGCCATTTTAACCATAGGGGCTTCTTGCGCAAGAAATTCGTGTTGCCTGTCTACACTGGCCTCTTCTGGAAGAGCTCTTGCGCAAAAGGGCTTCTTCCTGAGAGGGAGCATCAGAGTTCTTGCACAAGAAGCCCTGATTTTCTACAGTACAACGTCAGTTTACTTGCCCAAGAACGCGCAGACAGTGTAGACAGGTGGCATGTTTTTGCGCAAGAGCAGCCGTTTTCACGCAAGAATGCACCAGTGTAGACATAGGCTAAGTGTAAGTTCATAGCACAATAATAAATATATCATAGGGGTATTTTTGTTAAATTAATGAAGTCTTAGTAACATAAGACATGACTTCAGCAAAATTGATCAAATCTTTACTGAGGAGGGGGAGAGCTCAAAGTTCTATGAATGCCCATTGTGGAGTATCTGGATTAGTAAAGTGTGAATGAATAGGGTTCTATTTATATTAGAGATCATAATTCATATTTGTAATTTTACATTTCAAAATTAGAATGGCCCTAGCCTAGTGGTGGGCAATCTGCAACCCAACAGGGTTCTGTACGTGACTTACAAGACACTTTGTTTACTGTTGCCCATATGGAGAGTTGCCAGATTCTGCTGGTTTCTGTCTGCATAGTTTTTTCCTACTGATATCGCTAAAGTGACACACATGTAAAACAAGGGCACGTGACATTATGTGTGTGCTGATTGCATCCGACATTGGCTGTAAGAGTCAGGAGATCTCTCTGCATCCAAAGTGCTGCCACATTTCAGTCAGCACACCCCACAAATTCTATACACAAGCACAGTAAGCAAAAGTACACAATCACAGGAGACGGTCTTGGTTATGACAGTGTTGTGGTCCACTGAGATGGAGGGCCATTTGTGTGGCCCACTCACTAGCCAAGGTTGCCCATCCCTATTCTGTTCTCATGTGCAGTATTTGTATTGTCAAATTATAAAAATATCACATACATTATGTTTATCTTTAATCTGTAAAGGAACTGTCATGCACATTTCTCTCTGTGCTTCAGTTCCTTATCTGTAAAATGGAGATCTTCATGTTGACTGCCTCTGTAAAGCTCTTTGAGAACTACTGATGAAAAATACTATATAAGAGCTAAGTATTATCATCATCATTACTATTACATGGCATTCTATTGTGACTCCTGTGTTTAGGCTGTCTTACATTTTTCCATTATAAAATACATTTGCAACCTTTTATGAGAAATTCTAATACTGCCATTGTTTCCAGCAGGCCTCTTCAATTTGGCAGAGAGAAAATTATCGGGCTAGAGAAGAGCCTTTTATTTGTTTTGTGTAATACTGTTCTAAACTGTTGAACGTTTGCCTTTTCCATTCTCTGCCTGTACTGTTCTGGGAATACCTGGGAGTAGCTGTATTCTTGGGGAGGTGGAGTCTGAAGTAGAGAAAGAGAGCTCTGCCAGGCTATGCTGTCCCCTGACTACACTGACACATGGCTTTAGCATTCCATCCCTCTTCCCTGTCCACCCCTATAAGAGCATCAGTTGTGGTAGAAGCTCTTGCAATTCCTATGGGCTGAGGAGAGAACTGGGCCAAGGTCCCCCAGAAATCCACAGTGAAGCCTCCTCCCCAGGAGTTGGTCTGGTAGGGGCTGATAGCTCTGCTCCCAGGGAGGTTTCACTGCACAATATATAGCTAAGCTTTTATGTTGCAGAGCCTAAACTTTATACTGCAGAGCCTGCAGCACGGGTAACTGTTTAATCGCTGAGATTTTCAGTAGTTACATGGTTACCTTATTGTATGATTTTTAACTTCCCTAGTATGGCGAGAACAGAAAAGGAGCCAGGAAAGGCTGAGCTCTACCCACCCACCCTGTGGACTTAGCACATGTCCTCAGTGGCCTGTTCTGCCTCTGAGATAACAGGTTTGTCTTGCTGCTAGCTAATGGAAGATGCCCTGCAACTGGAGGTGTAATTTCTATCTCGGGAGACATACATGAGCTAGCTTTGATCAAATTAGAGTGTCAGAAACACAGATATAGTTGCAGTAGCACAGGCAGTGGTGAGGGATATCCAGCCAGATAGAGTCTGGTCCTAGCTAAGTAATCAAGCAGCGTATCCACAGCAATGCTACTATTGCTAGGGCTCTAGCTTGATCAAAACTACCATGTGTACCTGATACCTGAGCTGGAAATTATATCACTAGCTGAAGGGTAGATGTGCCCTTAGTGAAATGGTCCCAAAGTTGTGGGGTTTTTTTTGGTTTTGGTCATGGCCCCCTCCTTCACTAGTCCATATCCTTCCTTCTGGAGCTGTGGTCAGGGGACTGTGGCCATAGTTGTGGGGCTGAGAGCAGGGAGCTTTGGGCCATGGCAAGGAGTAGAACTGGGACCAGGGCCGGAGCTAAGTTGTGCCAGAGCAGGGCTGAGTGGTGTTTCTTTCCTGTCCCCACTAGCGACTGGCCCAGGCTCTACTTTACCTGCTTCTGACCCCGCAAATGTTCCTCCATGTCCTTCTATGGAGGTGTGCCACACAGTGTGGGGACCAATGACTTAGTGAGTCCTGTATCTCAAGTGATAGAGGCTGTGCTACAGTCCTCAAGTTTCTGGATTGCACCCTACTGACATGATTGTGGGAGGGCAGTTGTTACATAATATAATTTGTTTTTTACCCTTTTTGTTTAAAAATATACAAATAGACAGGTATCCATGGGGATACCTAGATTGCAAAGCTAAGGATTAGAACATTGGTAAATGCCAGGCTTATTGCTGCCCATGCAACTTCAGTTCAGGTCCTTTGTGTATATGTATTATGAGACAATCTTTAATTACAAGATCACATACTATTTTTTTTCCACCAGACCTTTGCCTTATTCAGTGCATAGGTTGGATGCGCACAGGCACAGAATTAAAGTGGCAAGGGCATTTTGACTGAAATACTTTGCGATTAGTATTTTACATTATAAAGTGTCCTACATATAAAAAATTTAGAAATAGGATTGCGTAGAAATAGGATTGCATAATAATGAAGAATTATAGAGTTAAATTAATCCCCGGTACACATGGAGTTACATTGAAATGAGTGGAGCTACACAAGACACTAATTTGGACCATACACTGTATCTTTTAAAAAAAATGGAATTAAGTGTGGGAACAGTTCAGTTTTAAAATTAAACTGGATTACACAAACTCATGTGTCTTTTACAGCTACAAAGAAATGAATACATGACACTTTTATTTTGTTAATTTAGAAAAAAACACTAAGTGTTGGAGCTAATTAGTGAAGTGCTCAACTATTTAGCTTTTAAAACAAGATCGTGTTTAAGTGCCTTGAGCTCTTATTAATTGCATGGACCCAAAAAATCCTTGATAGTAATTGAAAATGTAATTACACACATTTTTTGTTCTTCTAAGCATAGGAGCTTATTAAACTTTAAACACTTAAACATCTATTGAAATACCAATGACTATAAACAATATGCTATTCTAAATACTAATTAAACAGCAAGACTAAATCACTATAGAGCTAAACTGAATTTTAAATAACTTTTTACTTGTAAGTGCTGCTTTTCTTTCACACATGCATAAGATGTACTGCTTCTTTAATAACCAGAGCTGAAGTCCCTGTGTGATAGTGTATTGCTTTCAGGCTGGTTGTTTGTATGGAACAAGGGTGATTGAGAGGTTCGTTAGACTTGTTATGCAATAGAACAGTGTTTCTTAAACTTTTTAAGACTGAGGAACACCAAGGATTTTTGGTTGAGCAAAAAAAAAAGAGATCGGAGAGAAAAGGGTTGGGGGGAAGTTATTGAGGGGGGGAAACAGGGTTGGGGGGAAGTTATTGAGCAAAAAAAAAAAAGTTTGCCTGTCCCTTTAAGGGTGGCCATTTTGAATTGTTGTCCGCAGCATACCTCCGACTGCCTCGCGGCACACCGGAGTGCCTTAGAACACAGTTTAAGAAACACTGCAATAGAAGATCCACTCTGTAAGGTTTTCAGTAGCTTCAGCTCCTCTTGACTTGAGCAGGACTCCTTAGCATGTCATAGGATTGAGGTCATCATCTTTATATTTTTGGTTCTGATCCAACCTCAATTGATTGTGAATGAAAGTTGCTATCATCTGATAGGCTGATAATGTGAGATGTTTTGGTAGTCTTAGGGCTTGCCTACACAAACATTGACACTCCAGCTTGCTGCAAATTTAAATCTACTTCTCACTTTGCTGTTGTGGACTGTGTGTGAACCCTACTGATGAGCATTAATAGTTTATTAGTGCACTTTGATCTCTTCCTCATTGAAAAAGGACTAGGTCAGAGCACACTAATGAACAGTTAATATGCCTCAGGAAGGTCCACATGGACAGTTGGTTCACAGCAGGCTAGCAATGGGTATATTCACAATTGCTTGTGTAGACAAGCCCTTAGTTGAGTTCTCGTTGGACAGGGTCTACACCACAAAATTAACCATCACAATGGGCAATCTTATTATCAGTCTCACCAAAGGACAAACACTGGACCATGGGAAACTATTCTCCCATTTTTAGGAGGTTTCTTCACTGGGGAATTTTTGGCAAAAAGGCCTACAACTGCTTTCAACAGTAATGTAAGCTGCCTTACACTTACAGAATGCTTACCAGATCCAGCCCTGTACAAGACACAGGCTATGTCTACACTGCAGGCTTCTTTCGGAAGAAGCTTTTCTGGAAGAGATCTTCCAAAAAAACTTCTTCCAAAAGAGGGCATCCACACTGCCAAAGCTCATTGAAAAAGTGATCTGCTTTTTCAAAAGATAACATCCACACCGAATGAACGCTATCTCGCATGTAAGCTGTGATTACTATGGGAGGAATGGCCACCAGGGCACTTGTGCTTTCTCCTCTTCCCTCTTCTTTCGAAAGAATTCCCTCTTCCCCGTCCACACACACCTTTTTCCGAAAGAGCTCTTTTGGAAAAAGGCTTCTTCCTTGTAGAAAGAAGTTTGCCAATGTCAGAAAAACCCCTCTGCTCTTTTGATTTTTCTTTTGAAAGAACACGATTGCAGTGTGGATGTAATTGAAGTTTTTTTTAAAAAACGGCTGTTTTTCCAAAAAAACCCTCTGTAGTGTAGACATACCCACAGTGGAGAAAGTGGTATTGCCACAGGAACCTATGTTTCCAGTGTGAATGTTCTAATCACTAGGTTGTAAAGTAATGCATGCAGTCTCTGGCCCAGAGAATATTTAAATGTTTTATATAAAATAGAATCATGTCAGCAGGAGAGATTGAGACAAACCTTTCCCTCCTCCCCGCCCCCAATACACTACACCCCAGTGGTTAAGGAACTCTCCTGGGAGGAGGGAGGTTTAAGGTCAGACACAGGGGGATTTGAACACAAGTCTCCCTACAGCCCCAAGCTAATAGGTATGAGCATCTTCAGTACTAATAACTCCAACTCCTTTTTTACCTCTCAAGCTCTAATTACAGAAACAAGTCTTAGGATGAATTGTAAAAGGGCCCCAATTTTAAGATTATTTGTAAAACACTGTCTGAGAGAACTGCTCGTACCATCTGCTCCACGGTTTGTTTTAATTTTTCTGAGAATATGTCATAAAGTTGATCCACCTTCTCTTTCAGCACCCATGCTAACGTACTTGTGATTGTCCAGGCATGTTACCTCAGACTAGGAATGTTAGACAGATAGAGGGTAATAGAATGGTCGATTAATCGCATGAATTTTTAGTGGTTAGTTGACTATTCTGTGGTCCCTATGGGCGGAGCCACAGCCAGTGCAATTCGGCCCCACTCCCAGGGAGCCCCCTGCTGCCCCGCACTGCTGCCTCTGATAGCAGTTCCCTATGGACAGAGCTTGGACCCCCTGTAGACAGGGGCTTTACGGCAACCTCCCCTGTCTCTCCCCCCCCCCCCCCCACACGCACCCTTGCGCTGCTGCCTCTGATAGAGGTAGCAGTGTGGGGGAGGGCAGGCCCCACTGAGGAGCTTGGTGATACAGAGGCAGCAAGGTGAAGGGGGAAATGTGAATAGTCAACTAGATAAGCCTAGGTTTATCGGTTAATCGTCTAGTTGACTACTCATTCACATCTCAGACCGAATTTAATAATAATAATAATCTGTACTTTTCATCCTCAAAGTTATATATAAAATATTAATCTTCACAATGCCACCTGGATACAGGAAAGTATTGCTGCACTTGTATTAAGGACTGGGAAACTAAGGCAGAAAGAGTTGTAACTTTCCTGAGCAACAGAAGTAGGGTGTGTTAGAATTCAAATTGCAATTTAATGCCTCTTTTTAAACTGCCTCATCTTTTTCCATTTAGTAATCTGAAATTAAGTTTATACACCATTACTTAAGTAAAATGAGAAACACACAAATCTTCAAATCCTGGGAAAATGTAATGTAAAAAATTCCCCTTTTTCCACTAGATGGCTCTGCACTTATATCAAACTTCCAAGGGAAAAAAGTATGATAGCCGTGTCAAACCCCTCCCCTGCTGCCCAGTTTTTCTACAGATTAATAAAAGACTTCTGAAATATAGAAAGGGATAGTCACCATCTTTAAAATAAAATAGCTGCTCAAATTATCTCAAATACATAAGTCAATACTCTGACATTACTTAGATACCACCCACCATCCTGCACCAAGTGATTCAATCCATCATGCTGTCATTTTAGACCAGGGCTGAGCAAAATATGGTCTGTGGGCTGGATTCAGTCCACCAAGCTGCTGGGTCTGGCCCACAAGAGTCTCACCAGCTCCCTGCGTCTCCCACCCCTAGTCGGCATGCAGTGAGGCCAGCTGCAGAGCCACATGCTTTCGTGAATGCTGAGCCCCCCACCTAGAGAGGGGACAGAGGTTTCTCACACTGCTGCAGCCCCAATAGCTCCCATTGGCCGGTTTTTGGCCAATAGTAGCTGCCTGTTTGTAGGCTAGGCAGCATGTGAAGTGACCCTCCCACTTCATCCCCCAGGATCAGTGTTTGCAGCAGCAAACAAGGACCCTGTAGCTGCTCTGAACAGTACAGGAGTGTGGAAGGCAGGGACCCCGGTTATGGAACCTGCTGGACTCCTGGCTGGGAGCCACCCAGCCGTGTTCCCTCTAAGGTGCAAACCTGTGTGGGCACGCACCGAGAATTTGAGGCCTGCCCACCTCCTCAGAAGAGCTATGCAGTAGCTGGGGCCACGTGGTGGGTGGCTGCCCCACCCCAGGAGCAGCAGAGCAGTCACCCCACGGCCTTGGTCCTAGCTTCAGCCCTTCTCTAGGGCTGGAGATGTAGGCCGCATGATGGGCAGCAGCTGCTATGGAGGCCCTGGCAGGAGCCGAAGCTGCATGGCAGGTGGCTGGCAGCTGCTCCACTGTCCCTGGCAGGGGCCAGAGCTGGAGCCATGTGGCAGGTGGTCACTCCAGTGGCTGCTCCAGTGGCCCGAGCTGGAGCCAGAGCCATATGGTGTGTGGTGCACAGAGCCTGGGATCAGCTGGGGAGTGAGCCTGGGCTCTGCATGGCATTTCAAAGAGGCAGTGCAGCATGGAGCCCAGGGTCAGGGGGGGACTCTGAGTGAGAATTCCCGGGGGCTGCATATGGAGTTCTGCATTCCTCCTTTGAAATATACAAGAGCCCCAGGAATGCAGAAGTGTTTATCGTTGAGTAGTTGATGCAAATTCCATCGACTACTCAACTAGTCAGTTACTCAATATTTAACATCCTTACTCCCAGCCAGATCCTGCCTCTGGCACCCAAACCCCTCCCTCCCCCAGCCCTCTGCCCCCCCACTCCATATGACCCAAACCTTATGCACCCCTCTCCAGCACCCATACATTTTCCCAGACACTACATCCCTTCCTATGCTCCTCCTCAGGCCACAACCACCTCTAAGACCTTGCACCCAATCCACTATCCCTGGTCAAAGCCCAAATCCCTGCACCCCCTCCTGCACTCCTGTCCCAGCTTACGACCCCTTCCCATATCCTGCACCCCCTCCTTCTACACCCCTCCCCCAGGTCAGAATCCTCTTCTCCTGCACCCCAATCACCTGTCGTAGGTCACAACCTAAGCCCCTGAGCCCCTATCCCAGGTCACACTCCCTTCCCAGATCCTGCACCCCATCCTGTACCCCAGTTCACTGCCTCAGATTACAGTCCCTTCCTTCAACCAAACTCCCTCCCATATTCCACACCCCAATCCCTTACCCCAAACTTTCTTCTGCACCCAACCTCCATCCTAGACCCCTGCACCTCCTACATTAATATAATGGACGAGGGCAGCCCTTGATCCCTTACCAAATTCTTGGAGTGCCCCCCGCCCCCATCAAAAACTAGTGCCCACCCCTGTTTTAGACCCTTTCCTGAACCTGGGCCAGTATGTCCTTGTTATCTGTAGGGAGTGTGTGAGTACCAAGGCCCTTTTTAATGAGGTGGTGTTACCATCCTTCAGGAATGTGCTTTCAGCTTCTGTTCAGTACTAATTACTGCTTTACAGCCAGTACCTCACACCAATTACTGTTCTATACCTGTGCCTATTACCAATTAGTGTGTTGCACGATCAGCTCTGTTTGTGCCAAGTTCCATGAGTGGAGCCTGCTTCTTGCTTACAACTTAGCTTTCCTTTATATTAGCAAAGCCTCAACCATTGTTAGCTAGGCCTCGAGCCTCATACTTGGCCTGTGCTACATGGACTTTTGTTTCAGGCCCTCATCTTACTACTTCCCCTCATCTACATGCTGCAGAGGGGAGTGGAATAGTTCTCATCTGACCAAGAAATGGTGCTTTGTGGAGATAGAGGCTAGCTATGCACTCTGTTCTGTTACTCAAAACCACATCTTGGCACCTTTCTTTCTTCTCTGGTTGCTGTGATAGAGCATAGTTCCAGGAGATAATGGAGACAAAGGGAAACTATCCTTTCACACACACATTCCTTTTTGATGTCTATTGGGACTTAAAATGATAAATCATAAGTAATTATGAACATCCCTAAGGTGGTGCAGGGCCCAGGAAAACCACCTCAGCCCTTCCCCTTCCCCCAAGGCCTGTCCCTGTTCCACTCCTACCCTGCCTCTTTCTGCTCACTCCAGTCCCTACTGCATCCCTTCCCTGAAGCCACCTCCCCTGAGATACATGAAAGGAGGAGGTTACCGGGAGGGTTGGCATGGATTGGCAGGAGGGGTTGGGGACCCCCCGCACTCACTACAGCAACGGGGACCCCTGGAAGTAGAGTGATCTAGCAGCCTGCTCATTTCCACCACCCATCTCCCAGCTGGGTCATTTGGCTTCACCACAGCAGTAGGAAGTAGAGTGTCCTGACCCCAGCCCTGCATCAAGCCCTGCTTTGTTCTGGTTATGAACAATGATAACTCTCTGTGAATTCCAGATGGACAAATGTAGCAGAAATCAGTGCAATGGCACTAAAGGACACATGGGGCAGGTTCTTGCATGGATAGCTCAAGGATTTTTGGGTTTATCTCCTGCAGATCTATTCTCTACCACTTTAGCTGGACACTTCATCGTCCAGATCCATTTTGCCACAGGGCCCACCAAGGGCTGCCAACTTTCTAATTACACATAACTGCATACCTCTGCCCCACCCCTTGCTCAATACTCCTCCCTCTGTTGCTCACTCTCTCTCCCACCCTCACTAGGCTGGAGGAGGGGATTGATATGTAGGAGGGAGGTGAGGGCTTCAGCTGGGGATGCAGGCTCCGGAGTGGGTCTAGGGGTGAAAGGTTTGGAGTATGGGAGAGAGCTCTGCTCTTGGGCAGGGAGTAGGGTTGCCAGATGGTTTCAACAAAAATACCAGACACACTTGACATTACATCACAATCTACATTACATCTTCTTTAGAAAATACCAGACATTTCTATTTTCTCAGTTATATTTTCTCAATTGGTTTCCCGAACAGAAAGCTCAAATAGTGGACTGTCTGGTTCAAAACCAGACACCTGGCAACCCTAGCAGGGAGGTGGGGTGCAGAGACAGGTATTATCTCTGGGCTGGGGTGTGGGCTCTTGGTGAGGCCAAAAACGTGGCGTTCAGGATGCAGGAGAAGATTCTGGGCTGGGGCGGGATTAGCGGGTGTGAGAGGTGAGAGCTCTGGCTGGGAGTGAGGGCTCAGGCTGGGGCAGGGGAAGAAGAGTTTGGGGTGCAGGTGGCAGCTTCTGGTTAGGGCCATAAGGTTTGGAGTACAGGAGGAGATGCCAGCTTCATTTGTGGGTGTGGGCACTTGGATGGGGCCAGGAATGAGGAATTTGGAATGGAGGAGGGGGCTCTGGGATGGGGCAGGGGGTTGAGGTGCAGGGATGGGTGAGGGTTCTGGGTGGGACAGGTGATTTCAGTGAGGGTGTGGGGTGCAAGCTCCAGGAGAGAGTTGGGTATGGGGTTGAATCCTGGTAAGGGTCTGGGCATCACTTATTGTGGTTCATGGAAGTGGCCACCAAGCTCCGTGAGGCCCCTAGGCACATGGTGGGTAGCCAGGGAGGCTCCATTCGCTGCTCTGGCATCTGTGGTCACAAGGGCAGTGTGCAGAACTTCGTAGGGGCTGCAGAGACCTTGAGGTTGTTTCCAGGAGCTAAGCAGAGCCAGGATGGGAGGGAACCCACTGGTCTTAACCCCCGGCACTCACTGTGCTAACAGCAGGACTTTTAATGATTTGATCAGCGATGCCAGTTGAAACCCCCAGGGTCTCTTTTCAGCTGAATGCTTGGCAACCCTAAGCCCACTTCCTGGGGGAACAATGAGACAGAGTGGTGAGAGCTAGAAGAAGTGTGTTTTATCCTATCTTTTTGCCTTTTCTATATATACTAGCCAATTAGCCCATCATAAGATGGGATTTTCAGGTCTCTCCTCCACGTTGGTCTTCTCTCCTGAGCCTCCGGTCTCTCGCTCCATCTCTGTCCCTCTCTCTCCTCCTCCTACTGCCTTCCCCTCTCTCTCTCAGCTCTCCTCTGCCTTCTGCCTCTCTCTCCGTCTCTTTCTTTCTCTTCTCCCCCTCCTGCCTCTCTCTCTCTCCCGCTCTCCTCTGTCTCCGTCGGGGATGCATGAGTAGGGCGGGCAGCACCCTGGGATCTGCACGCGCCCGGGTGAGTCCGGCTCCCTGCTGGCCGGTTCCCTCTCCCCGCCAGCCAGTTCCTCCTCCTGATTTCCCAAGGCTAGCCCCGCGGCCTCCAACCCCCACCCACGACCAGCTTTGCTTCCTGCCGGCTGCCCCTCCCCCATTCTCCCCTGGCCAGCTATGCTGCCTCTGACCCCCCCCGCCAGTTCTGCTCCCCCCCCCAGCCAGTCCCTCCCCCTTCCCAGCTGGTCCCTCCCCCCTCCCGCCCCTGATCAAGGGTGTCCGGTTTTTTTTACATCCTATCCCAGTGACGTACACGGCCAGGAGGCGGGGCCGTGTACGTCGCCCTTCCGCTCCCCTTCCCCTCCCGCTGTGGCGCTCAGCCGGGCCACCGTGGGGGAGCAAGTGGCGCAAGCGGCCGTTTGGGCTCCCCCGCGGCGGCCCGGCTGAGCATGCAGCACTCAGCCGAGAGCCATGGCGGGAGGAGAAGGGGGGGCGGGGCGGTGATGTACATGGCCGGGCCCCGCCCCTTAGCCGTGTACAGCCCCACCCCGCCCCCGTCCCCTTCCTCTGTGGCGCTCGGCTGAGTTCTGCACCGCTCAGCTGGGCCACGGCGGGGGAGCAAGCAGCGGCAAGCGGCTGTTTGGGGTCTGTGGTTCCCATGCAGCACTGCTTGCCACCGCTTGCTGCCCCTCTGCGGCCCAGCTGAGCGCCACGGCAGAAGGCAAGAGCGCCCCCCAGAGGCAAGACTGTACTGCTACAGCGTTACAGACTCAGACATTGGGCTACTATATATATGATAAAGCATGCTGCTTTACAGTTCTTACATGCTGTTGTCTTTATTTAATTGCATTTATTTGGACAGGTTACATTTTGATGCTCTTTGTAACTATAAATAGAAGCTGATTATTACATTTGATCTAGAATTTTGTCTTCATTCACAGGACGAGATGCGGACAGAAGCTCGTAGAAAAAATCTTCTCATTCTAATTTTACATTACTTAACAGAGGAAGGGTATGTTATCTAAACAAAAATACACTACAGTTGTATAGTTATGTGTGTTTCTGGCCTTTCATGTACAATTCTGCCCTCTGGTGGATGCAATGGAAACCCTGCTCTGCTAATTATATGGCTCTGCAGTGGCTGCAGTGTCTTTAGTATGAGCATATAATATGGATATTTTGCTTATATTTATTTCAGTTTATGGAATTAAAAAAAGCGTATCTGGTATTACTTAGACATTTTTTTTAAATGCTCTGTAAGGGCTGCTTGACCTTTATGATGTGTAACAAAGATCTGAAGGGTTTTTTTTAAAAACAGCTTCCTCCATGTGTTGACATTCCTAGTATTAATAGTAAAGTTAGGTCTTTTGTTTTTATTGGAGAGGTATTTCTAGGCTCAGGAAATGAGAATTGAGAGTTTTCACATCTTAACTGAATTTTTAACCAAGACATCTTTTCTCCCAAATGTTCATGAGATGCTGGATTTAAATAGGTGTAAACAAAAATAAGATCAAAATAATGCTGTTCACAGAAACCTGGAGTAAGTAGAAATACTATTTTGAGGAAGTACAAATGGTTATTTTGTTTAGTGGACACGGACAAAATGGAAGTCTGGGAGCGAGCTTAAATCAGGTATATCAGCATTGTGTACAATTTCCATTATTTTTAATGGATGTTAGAGTAACACTGAGGGAGGTAAATATATGGGTTTTTAAAGGGCATAAATGTGTTTTGTACAAAAGCATAATGATATTAATGAAATAAATTTGGGACTAGAGATCAGGATTGTCCTGACTTTCACTGATTTTATTGTGTGGTTTTGAATAAGTATTTGGGTAAAATTTTCCAAATCTCTGGCCTTTCTTTTTCTGATGCAATTGCAAAAATTTGCCCCTGCATTTTTACATTTGTAGTTGTGATTTGCATTGAAATGAAGTAATAAGAAGTATAGGCAGTATGATTTGCACCTGGGTTTGAGTTTATGGGTGCAAAAGGGAAGATACAAATTTACCAGCTTGACATTAGCAGTTTTATCCCTTCATCTCTGCAGACCTGATTCTGATCTCAGTTGCAACAGTATGAATCTCATATAGCTATGAATTTATTCAAATAGTGTTACTCTAGGTAAACAATGGTGTAGCTGACATCTGAATCTGGCTTTCTCTCTCTTTTTTCCCATCAGTAAAATGGAGACAAGTTTCTCAGTGGCATTGTAAGGTTTAACTGGTTAATATTTGCACAAAGATTTGAAGGTAAAGGGCCAGATATACCACACTGGTTATTCTTCTTTGTTTTTAAATTAATTGATATAAGCTAATAATAATGAGGCAGGAAGTTTAGGTAGATCAGATTCGATTCTGGATGTCAGCAGAACTGGTGCCTTGTCACAGTTTTGTTACTAACTTTTTGGAAGCACTTTGAAACCTGTAAATCAGGTGGGAAACCTAAGGCCCAAGGGCTGGATGTAGCCCCCAGCGTGTCTGGATCTGGCCCCTGAGGCTCCGGGAGGGTCCCCCCAGCATTGGAGAGCCATGCTGGCACACCAGCCCCCCCACCACTGCCCCACTGCAGAGTTGGAGCACACAAAATCTACCAGGCTGGGCCCCCCTAGACTCTGGTGTCTTTCTCCTTCTCAGTTGGGGACCATGTCAGTGAGGGTTTGTTTGTGGGTCAGCAGCCCTCAACCGAAAAAAGGTTCCCGACCCCTGCTGTAAATAAAAAGTGCTTATAATTGCTTTTGGTTATTAGTTACGTAGGGTTTCTACAGCTGGAACTATAACACGTTTCCTTGTATGGGATTTCTCTCAAATTATAAAATAATTACATTCAATTGTATGTTCTTTGTAAATGTCCAGGTATGTTGATGCTGCAAATGCTTTGGAACAAGAAACCAAATCAGCATTACGCCGCTTTGAAGTCTGTGACAACATTGATCTTGAGACTATTTTGATGGAATATGAAAGCTATTACTATGTAAAATTTCAAAAATACCCTAAAATTACTAAAAAGGCCTTAGACTCTGGTACGTGACTGTTTCATAAAGAAAGCTTTTGAACTTCTGTTTCTCATAATTTTAAAATTGGGTGTGTACTAAAATACCCAACGCTTCTCTGGCTTCTCCTTATTTAATGTTATTTCCCCTGTCCCCATTCTCTCAAATGATTATAGAGCTAGAGGGCTAGTGGTTAGAACATGGGACTGGGATTCAGGAAATCTATGGTCTGTTTCCTTTTCTGCCTCTCATTCATACAGGAATAAGAGTTAGTATGATGATGATGATTATCCATCTTTATTAAACAACTTTGAGATTTACAGATAAAAAATAATATCTAAGTGCAAAATATTATATAGGTATTTTGTCCTTTTTTTCCTCTTTAGGTAGCAATATTACAAATGCTCTATTTCTGATTTTATTTTCAAATACAAAATGAATAACTAAAGGGAAACATTGTAGCCTATAGGAGATCTAAGATCATTCTTCAAAATGTATTTCCACCATTACTATTATTTCATTTATGTAGCACAGTGCTTTACACTAAAAGCTATGTACCAAGCAAATAACATGTCCTTGCACCAAAAGACCTGTACTCCAGAGGCACAAGCAAAGGCAATACTGTATGAGACAAGTTGGAACAGACCTATTGAGAAGTGACCATGTCATTTTGAGTGTTCTTGACCTTGTGTGTAGCATAAGGAGTAGGTAGGTGGGTTAGGGTATGTCTACATTTGCACCCTCTTTCGAGAGAGAGATGCAAATGAAGACATTCGAAATTGCAAATGAAGCTGGGTTTTAAATATTCTGCACTTCATTTGCATATTCGTGTTATGGCACTATTTTGAAATAGCACTATTTCGAAATAACAGACGCTGTTAAGGCGCGGTTATTATTTCAAAATAGCGATAACGCGAATATGCAAACGAAGTGCGGGATATTTAAATCCCGGCTTCATTTGCAATTTTGAATGTCTTCATTTGCATCCCTCTCTCGAAAGAGGGTGCAAGTGTAGACATAACCTTACAGAAGACAATAAGAACAACACATGCAGAGGCAAACTGGTGGAGAGTGTGCATTGTTAGAGAAGGGGATGAGTGGGCAGAGGATCTCTCCAAGCAGTTTCAGTTGCTTCTGAAGCTTATTAAGAAAATTGAAGATCCCAGGAAAATGAAACACTACTGAAGCATACAAAAATCATAGTGCCTGCATAAGTTAAATGTTTTTAAAACCCACCAGTCATATTAACATTCATGGGTAGAGCGTGCAAATGAGAGAGATTTACAGATCTGATCTAGTCTCAGAGAGGTAGCTGTGTTAGTCTGTAACTTTAAAAACATTGAGTAGTCCTGTGTCACCGTAGGACGCAGCAGGGCTAAAGACAAAATAAGCTGCGTCAATTGCGAAGCTTAAGTTGAAATAGCTTAGTTTGGCTTTTGGCACCGTCTACACAGCAGGAAGTCCGAGAAAGAGCACTCTTTCTCTGACTTCCCTTACTCCTCGTAAAATGAGGGTTACAGGAAACCAAGTAAGAAGTCCTCCAACTCAACATTATTTTGATATTATGTCAAAATAACTGCTTATAGTATAGATGCAAACTGTGTTATTTCGGAATAATGTTAGTTAGTTAGTTACTAACATTATTCCGAAACAATACTGCTGTGTAGACATACCCTTAGAGATTAACAAAAAGTAGATATAGTATTTTGAGCTTTCATGGATAAAACCCACTTCTTCAGATGAGCTGGAGTGGAAAAAGAAGGGAACCCAGAATTTATACAGAAAAAGGAGAGAGAGGAAAAATACCTGTCAATTGTAGTGCCAGTTCTAATGAGTGGGCTAGAAGTGTCCCATACTTAGCTTTTGATGTTAATGAGGTATTAAATGTATGAAAGGCTGGTTTTATAATAGGACATCCAGTTGATGTCTGTCTTCAAGCCCAGGGTGTCAAATTTGCATATGAAGGTCAATGCTGCACACTCTCTCTCTGTAATTGGCTCGTGAAATTCCTTTGTAGATGAACGGCTACTTTTAAATCCATGATTGAGTGCCCAGGCAGGTTAAAATATTCCCCTACAGGTTTCTGTATGTTATCAGAAATGGTATTCAACTTGTGTACATTTATCCTTTGTTGTAGAGACTGTCCAGTTTAGCTAATATACATGGCAGGGGGATTGCTGGCACTTGGAGTCAGTTTAAAAAAAAGTCACTCCTATAATGTGTAAATAATGGAATTAATTGCAAATCAAGGATAATGGTTCAAGTTGCAGATAATGTGTTAGATTACATTTACAGCCAAATTGTTATTCCCTTACACAGACTAAGCAGTGCCTAAGTCCCCGAGCAATCTCATTGAATCAGTGCCTTGAAGTATCCATATCTGCCCCTCATAATATTCTATCAATAGATATGAGGGGAAAAGGGGACTCAGAACAGCTGGGTGAATGCTAATGATGTACAGAACCTTTCAGAACTGGGTCACTGGTTCCATTCCAGGCTTTTGAGTGACCTCATGTTCTTGTGTGTGTTTGTATAAAGCTTATTTTCTAAAAGTGCCTGCAATAATTCAAGGCTTAATAGAGCATCTTCTGGGTGTGACATTTGTATTGTGGTGGCATCTGGCTGTATTAAGGCAAAGTGATGAAAATGGTGTGAGACAGCACCTTTGTTCTAAGGACAGACTCTTTAAGTGTTATTGGTTGCACCACTAAATCTGTTCTAATTTGGCCAAGGGTAAAAGATATTATTATCCAATGACCATTCAATGCTGTGCATGAAATTAGTTTCATTTAGTGGGCTCAGTCAAATTCCTAGTGAAGAAAGGTCTGTATCATAGTAACCAGTATCAATTTGGCATCTTGTTTGTAATCTCAGGAGAGAGACCAAAGACTGAATGGAACAAAAATCTTAATAAGCCCCAACTACTCTCTCTACTAGTCTTTTCAGGACTGAGGCACTTTGGCAGATTTACTCTGTTCTTGCCGATGTTGCACCTGTTTTATAAGGTGACTTTAGTTACTGAGCTTTATAACCTTGCAGCTTTACAAGCACAATGGTCATTCAAAAACATTTTTAAAAGAGAAAATATTATACAATTTTCTGTCTTCCTTGATGTTGGCATCCCCACTCTATTTATTTCTAATTTCAATATTTATTTTGCCACAGCAGAAAATAAACAGCAACCAAGAAATGGAGGAAAACAAAGAAGGTAAGGGAAAGTAATTTGGGCTGGGCATTGAGCAGAAGATTTTCCCTTATGAGTAAAACATGAACCTCTCTGGTACGGTAATATCCGTGGTCCACAATGCTTTTTGTTCGCCAGATGTCTACTTATTATAGGTGTGGCCAAGTTTCTCATGGTCCCATAAAGTTTGTATACAGCCATCAGTCCTGGCTCTCAAGGTTCTGTGTTGTTATTTAGCTCTAATTTACCCCTAAATGTCTTCTAACAATCCAGTAAGCAGTGGAAGTGTTGGTAATGCTGCTTGACAATATTGACCTCCTGTGGTCCAGAAAATTTTCTGGTTTGGCACCAGTCAGGTTCCAAGGGTGCTGGACTAGAGAGGTTCGGCCTGTACTGTTACACTTATGCTGTGATACCCTAGAGATGCTATACCAGTGAGCGTGTGTGAAATTCTGTGGAAACTAAATGGTGGAATTTTAAAAGCTCATAAAATAGTAGGTAAGACTCTTTTTTTCAACTTGATTAATAGATTGCTAAAGTATCTGTAATATCTCCTCCATTATCATGCATAAAGGGTTAAAATGGGATTTTTAAAAGCATACCTCAATTCATTGAGTTCAGTGGAATGAAAATTAGACCAACACTACTTTTATGAAAATCCCACCAGTAATCAAATCCTTCTGTATCAGAGGCATGCTGGAAACAAAATTAGACATTAAAAATTACATCCTGAAAGGCTTTTTGTATCCTAGGACGGCAAGTAGCTCTTCTCATAATCTTCCTAGGATCAACCATCATCAAACAATGCAGCGGCCATTATCAAAAACCTCATCTGGGAGGACAACTGAGCCTAAAGCATCCAGCAAGGACAGCCTCAAACAGGTTCAAATATGTTGACTATGTTACCATTGCAATTGGGATTGATTTTATTTTATTTTGGACTGTGATATAGTCAATAAGATGCTGAGAAAACGTTTGGAGGTTTGGAGGTAAAAAGTTATATTGCTTGTGTAAGTGTAACAACACAGGAGTCCAGTAGGGCTACATCTACACTGCAGCGCTATTTTGGGATACCTGAGGTATCCCAAAATAGCTATTACGCATTTTTTTGAGCATGCCTGTTGTTTCGAAATATAACGGGCTTGCTATTCTGACATCCTTGTAAACCTCATTCCACGAGGAGTAAGGGACACTTCAGAATAGTAATTTATTTTAAAATTGACTCGAAATAAGCTACGCTTATTTTGAGCGACAGGTGCAGTATAGACACACCCTAGGAGATGCTACCTTGGTAAAATGTTAGGGGAAAAAGACACAGAGAGGAGATGGAGGAAAAGAACATCTTGCATGGGACCTGATCCAGCAGCAAATGAAGTCGACAGGTATCTTTCCATTATAATGTCAGTTGGGTTAAGGATTGGTCCCATAATATGAGAGATAAGAAAGATTACAGACCAAAGAAGGTCAAATTATATGTCCAGTCTCAGTTATAAACACATTCATTCAATCCAGTCTAAGACATTTGAGTTTGAAAGTGTAATTTTGGTGTGGCATCATCTTGTGTTTGTGGAGAGATGGATGATGACAAAGTGGACCAAAAGTGAACTATAATTTGTCACTATGGTTTTTGCTCTTTGGGGTCGATTCTGGCAAGGCTGCTGAAAATGATGCTTAGCTATTAACTGTGTGTTAAGGTGAAGTAAGCCAAGGGGAACAAAAACAGCAGACTTGTGGCGAGGCAGAACTCTGCCTCGGCATTGAGTAAGTGGCTGAGTTTTGTTTTCTTAAAATCCTTGGACATATTTCTATGTTGGGGCTGGCTCTTTATGCCTCACTGTTTTGTAAGTACAAGAAAGTTAGTATATAGGAGGAGCCATTAGTCATAGATCCGTGTTGGAGTAATTTAAAATGCTAAAATGGCCCATTGTTTAAGTACAGATGCAGTGCTCATTCTCTGCCTCTTTTTCTAGTCACATCTGTTATCCCTTCTGTATCCTACCACTCAGTTCATGGTGGGCATTGAGATTTCTTCTCATTCTGAGCATTATGCTGATTTCTCCATACAGTATAGAAAACGCTGGAGAGGAAAGGAGTGAATGCTGAGTGTTACAGCATTGCTTTACACAGCTAGCCAGGTTAAGGCCTAGAAGAGCACATAATAATGTTACATAGTAACATCAGACATAATTGGTACAAGTTCATTGGATTGTAAAAGTACATCTGGAAAATGGGACCATCTAGGCATACGTGAAGTCTAACACTTATCTGCTTGCAAGCAAATTATTATTATTTTTTAACTAATTTTTCTTTAGGAGAATGACAATACAGTTACTCGGGAGCAAGCTGAGTTTGGTTTAAATGTATCAGCCATCAACAGAGGTGGTGGAGGAGAAAGCACTCACCCAAAAAGGGTCAGTAGAAACTTCCTATGCACAAAACACATCTACGTTATAGGAATGTATATGAAGAAAAACAAAGAAGTTGTACATGAAGGTTTGATATGACTCTTCTGTACGTTTACATAAAATACTTCTTATGTATGGCTGTCTGAGGGCTCTCCTGTATCTGCTGATGGACTGTAACTTTTATTCTTAACCCATTATTTGGCATTGTTAGTGGGCTCTACATAGAAATAAGGAACAATGTAGAAATAGGATAGAAAAGTAGGAGCACATTTTTCAAAGCCCATTTCTAATTGTAAAAACAGAAGCTGAACGTATAACTTCTTTTTCTGCTGCTTGAAAGCAGTGGACAGATGATTCTGCAGTTAAAGCACAGTGCTGAGAGTTAGGATACATGGTTCTTTTCCCTCTGCTACCACTGGCTTCTTGGGCAAGTGTCAGTGGGCTTTCTTGGGCAGAATTAGGCTTGTTGCCTGTTGTAGTTGGAGAGTTGTCATCCTGTCAGTTTTGTATTGTGTAATTCATGAGGTTTTAACTGTAGAATCAGGTAGGATAAAGTCTGTTATACCACTCGTTTTTTTCTTTCAGGGCCAAGTAATTGACTTCCGTGGGATGATCCAAGGTGCTATCAAAGGTGCATCAAATGAAATAGCCTCAAACAGCCTTAACTGTGATCCAGATCCTTCAGTAAGGGTTTATTATTTCCCTCTCACAAAATTAACCATAGAAGTAACTATGCACTGAACTATGCAGCAGGGAACAAAAGTAAAATAAAATATTATAACTGACATGGTCCCAACTTCCAAGTGGTAAAGAAGCATTTGGACTCCTGGAGTGACTTATGTTCTTGCTGAAAGAGCAATGTATGGACACTGACACTGGATACTAGTCTAATCTGTTGGTATGTATGTACTCCCCGAATAGGGATGTTTGTGGCAAATAGAAATCACATCTTATAATTCATAAATGTAGCACAATTTTTAGAGCTCCATAAAACAAATCTGGGAGAAATACTTGCCACTGACTTCAGTAGGGACAGAATATTTCCCTCTATGTTCAAGTTCAAGCTAGTAGTTTCTCCTGTCTCCAAATTTATGTCAATACACTGAAGTTTCTCTAGCTTACCCAAAAACTTCTACCCCACAGATTTTAGTGTGCTGAGGTGGGGCTAAGGCTACTGCTACTTGCCACAAGCCAAATTGCCCCTTCTCACCCAGTGCCAAACTGTCTAGGGCTGCCTCTTATACTTGAAAGGAACTAAATCCTTTAAAAAAGCACATGAGAAAATGTAATAAGTCATTTATTTTCCTCAAGGGTCTTAATCATTGCAGGTCAGGTTCTGCTATCCTTATGCTGAGATTAAAAGGACTATTTGTGGAATAAGGGAGCTAATTGCTGTGAATAAGGGTGGCAGAATCCAGTCCTGAGCCATAATTTTGCCCATTAGGACTTAAGGAAGAGCCCTATAATGGCTTCTCCTTATAGTGAAAAGCTATGGGGATATCTTAAATATGACTTATGTCAGTGTGTTTATCAGTATTCATACCTTCACCATTTTTCCTGCAGTATGTTACTGTTTTGAAATTGCTTCAAAGTTTGTATTAAAATTGCTAAAATAAATAGTTGACACCCACTTATTTCTGTTTTTTTTAGGAACGATTATTAAAACCTCTGAGTGCTTTTATTGGCATGACTGGTGAGATGAGAGAACTTGCAACGGTTGTAAGCAGAGTAAGATTGGATCTTCATTTCAGTCATTTAGGGTACGTCTAGACAGCGGGCGCTATTTCAGGATATGTCCAGTATCCCGAAATAGCGTTTTCCGTGTCTTCACAGCATGCCCGTTATTTCAAAATGCGAAAGAAAGGTGTAATCTACTAGTTACCAATATTTGTTTAAAATGTGTTAGAGCCATAAGATACCAGTTCATGCTATTGGTACTGTACTGACAAGACAACCAGCATTGTGTTTCCTATGTCCTTACTATAGAAACTGTACATTAGTCAGCTGTAAGGAAAACCGGTAATATATTACCAAGATGACTGAAAAAGTACTTGGATTCAGCAATGTGGTCCCAATTAAGTTTCATTTCCCATTCATTGTGGCCACTCACATGATTAAAGTTAGGCACATGCTAAGTACTTTGCTGAATCAGGGCCAAAACTAACAGGGTTTTACTTTAAAGAAAAATTCAATACTGTTTTTTATATGCCTCTTACTTGCAGATGTTTCCCTGTCTCTCAGTACTTTCTGCCTTATACCAACATAGTGCTAAGATAGAATGTTCAGTGATCATTTGGGATGAAAAGCAATTTATTTCTAAGTACTGTATTTCTTAGTAGTGAAATACTAAAGTTTATTTAAAGAATAAAGTAAAGGAGTATGAGTCTGCATATAACACATGTACTCCAGTCTTTGCAGCAGCTCCATGTTTTCTGCGGGGCTCAGTCCAGAGTATTGGCACTTAGCCTGAAAGCATAGTATGGCTTTTGAATTCAGCTATTTCGCTAATATAAGAGACAATCCATACATTGTCACAGCAGATCTGTTCTTCCTAGGAGTCTAGTAAAACCTGACTCCAGCAAGCCTCAGAGCTTGAACTATGAGCAATTTAGTTCATTTAGCTTTTGCTGGTGTTTATTTTTATGTTGTTCCTACAAAATAATCACATAGTTGCTACTATTGTCAGAAGCAGAAATTGGAATTCTTTAATGCTCTTTATGGTACTTTTTAAACTTTGCCAGTGGTGCCTCTGGCAATATGTGTTCTGTAAATCAATAAAATAAATAGCACACAGTAGCTAACGGCACAACCTCATTTAGTTTGGAGACATTTATAGAAGTCTGATTAGCACCACAAATCTGATTCAGTTTAAGTAGCTATTTACAGAAAGGAAGGTGTAATCTACTAGTTATCAATATTTTTTTTAAACGTGTTAGAGCAAATTTTCCCTGAATATGAGCCTGAAGCTCTAATAGTAGTCAATGGATACTGCCTGTGTGTATCTGACAGATTTTTGGCCCAATGAATTAAATTAAGGTGTGATATTTTTTTTTTTTTTTTTTTTAATGCAAAAATTCATGTGTGGAATGCACTACCACAAAATATTATCAAGGCCAAAATCTTAGTAGGATTTAAATGGATTAGATAATTTCATTCAATTAATCACATTATCTGAATGAACTCTTCAGGGTATAGACTAATTATTGTATAGATGTTTCCCCCCAGGTAGATTATTCCATAATGACTTATTAAGACATTTCTTGCACCTTGCTCTAAATTATCTGATACTAGCCACTGTTGAGGATAGTGATGGACCATTGATCTGTTCCACTATGGCCCTTACTATGATCCCCTTAAAGCACATGGCAAACCATCATTGACTTGAATGAGAGCGAGCCATTAATAGTGGGGGGGGGGGGTTTCTGAGAATTACTGTTGTGTGTGTCCAGTGCTTCCCTTTTGCGAGCCAACAGTTATGAACCTATGCTATAAATTAAAGTTTGCATCACTTCATATCACTGTTACTTTACATCTTGGTATAAGTGGGCTGTTTTAATACTTCAGGATTTATTATTTGTACAGGAAACATTATTTTCTAAAAAAGATCAAATGTGCATTGCAGGACATTTATCTTCATAATCCAAACATAAAGTGGGATGACATTATTGGACTTGATGCAGCCAAGCGGTTAGTCAAGGAAGCAGTTGTGTATCCCATAAAGGTAAGGATCTAAATAGCTTTGAGAGAACCAAGACTGGATACAATTTTGCACATTAACATGGTCAAAATATCACCAGCTACTTAACATTTGTCTTGTATGTAGACCATGGTTCTGACTGCATCTGTCCTTTTATGAATGCAATTCGTAGTCAGCAAATGGAATTTAAGTTAACAAGGCCATGTGGCATTTCATATATGAATATTCCACAGTATTCTGGGTAGAAAAAGCCCAGTATGTTAGTACTTATTCTGTGGCAATTCTGCCTAAATAAAAGCTGCCAGATTAATCACAAATCATGATACAGAAAATTGAATTAGTGGAGAGAATAGCAGGCTATATCCATTTGTACAAAATAAATACATGAACAATACCTTTTAAAATAGATTTCATCTGGTTACGTGAAGCATTGTGTATGGTTAAATCAGTTAAAACCTATTATATAATTTTTATTTTGCTTCTCTTCTAGTTTGCTAGATTTCCCGCATGCACAGGATTGTCAGCAAAAAATAGCATTTTGACTCGGAATTTGTATTTTTAATCCTTGAGTCGTTCTTTTGTTTCCACAGTATCCACAGCTATTTACAGGGATCCTCTCCCCTTGGAAAGGATTATTACTTTATGGACCTCCAGGTAGGCATAGTTTTATACTAAGAAATATAGGTGTAGCTACTTATGTTGCTACTTTTTTTTTTTTTCTATCCAAACAGATGAATTATAAATGCAGTTTAAGAGCATCATGCTGATTTGATCCCACATTCAAGCCAATCGAATACATTTATTTGGTGACACAGAGTTTAGTCCTTCAATCTATCTCTCACCACATCCAGATTTCCCACATCTCTAGGGTCAATCTATCTCTCACCACTCTTGACTCCAGGTGCAATCAAAGCAGTCATGCTTCCTGGGTCAATCATGTCAATTCCATATTGTTGCACCGTTTGCCATAGTTGCCAGTAGTGTTCCTTCTTTTTTCCATCTGTGTGCAGAAAACATTTTGTTGTGTGCACCAGTGCATATGATCACCAGTAGAAACACATGCTGCCAGCTGTGGGTGCTCTGCCAATCAGCTGGACGGCATTTTAATCTCTCCTGGGTGGGGTGCCCATGCGCCCAGTTTACAGTGAACACTGGTTGTCAGTAGTCTAAATTTGGCTGGGACTGACCTGCAAAAACACACACCTGGCTTGGATTATCCCTTTCTGAAAAAATGTCCTAGCTTGTCCTCTTCTTCATTTAGGAGTTAGCTTTGAAAACAGTGTTGGTCTCCTGCTAGCTGAGATGGAACCTGTCCCATTCACTAACTTTTCTGCAGTTTCTCCAAATGCTCTCACTGTTTAGACTGCTCCCAACACTCTCTTTCACCACTAACAGGACCAGAAAGTTGCCTAGACACCGATGGCTGGTCTACATTGAAAACTTTCATCAGAATGCAAAATCCACAGTCCTGAGAGAGATAGCTATGCTGTACCTGCTATACCCAGTATAGATAGTACTAGGAAGAATTAGACCTACCTATTGCATCTAATGGAGATGAATTAACTACAGGGACAGGAGAACTCCTCCCATCAGTGTACCAAGTGTCTACACTATAGTATTTTTAGTGAAGACCTTACCTGAGAGCATCTGTGGAGTCTGTAGAACTAGTAAGTATATTGGACAAGCTGCTCTATGCCCCCCAGTAAAACACCATTGGATCTGATCTTGTATGTGCTTGCATTTATTTGCTGCAAGATAGTCCACTGATGTGTAGTTTGAGTGTATTTGTCAAAAGTTCTGTGACTCGAAGTCCTATGTTAGCTGCTTTTCTCCAAATAGTTCTAATTGCATTTCCACTCTTGCTGTCAGTGTTCATTTTCTGACAAGTAAGATGATGAAGGGAATCATTCCTGTTTTTATTTTATTTACATAGTGAATTTCCTCATCCCTGTTGCTTGTAGGTACTGGAAAGACTTTGCTTGCTAAGGCTGTTGCCACTGAATGCAATACAACTTTCTTCAACATTTCAGCATCCACTATTGTCAGCAAATGGAGGGGTGATTCAGAAAAACTTGTCCGGGTAAGAACTGTTATCTTCATATTCATTGCACTCTAGCAGGTGGCATGTAACTAACTAGAGAATAGGTGTTTACTAGACTGAACACTGATCTGGGAGCCAGGAAATGCTGAGTGGTTCCTCGAATATTGACACACTCTGAAATCTTGGGCAAATTATTTCATTCTGTGCTTCAATTTCCTTCTGTCAAATGGGAATAATATTACTTGGATGAGATTATCATATTGACTGGATCTGTGGAGTGGGTTTCAGCTGTGTAACATAAGATCCACATCTTCACCTAGCACTTGAAGATTTTTGACATATTTGATCCCAAGCAGGCATACTAAATTCTGAGACCTTTTGGCAGTAAGTCCTCATAGTGCCCCATCCCCTAGAATGTTCGGGTTCCATTTCTTTCTGATATGGTCAGCTAGGGAGCTCCTCTGGGAATGGCAGCTGTCATGGTCTGTTTCATACTCTTGCCATTATGACTCAAAGTTCTTGATGCCAGCTGGCATAAGGCACAGAAGTACACCAGGGTAAAGAGATCCATTGGGCTCACCAAAAGAGACCATCTAAAATACATACTGAAAGTTGTGTGTATACTGAAAAATGTTATCTAGACTTTATGGTTAAAGGCAGGTTACTCTAAGGCAGTGGTTCTTCTTCGAGTGGTCCCCGTGGGTGCTCCACTGTAGGTGTAGGGCTTGTCCCGGTGCTGCAGGTCGGAGATTTTTCACAGCCGTATTCAGCCGGACTGTGCATGTGCAATCAGTGTCTCGTGCCGTTCGTGCCCTTTGATCGTTGTGCACGGTCCGGCTCCTGCCAGTTCCTCTCAATCGTCCTTGGTTGCAGGCGGAGTGCCGTTCGTCTCCTCAACTGGTTAGATCGTTCCTGTTTAAGAAATAGTTAGTTACTTCATAGTGTGTTTATAGTTCGTTAGTTTAGTTAGCTGTTACTTAAAAAATTAAATAAATAAATATAGAAGTTATCATTTAATCATTAATTAGTTAATTCAAAACAATGCCTGGTTCACCAGGTTTTAAAAAGTGCTCCATATGCTGCGAAGCCATGCCTGTGTCAGACGGCCACGCAGTCTGCATTCGCTGTCTGGGTGAAGCACACGTCCCTCAGAAGAGTGCGCGTTGCTCGAAGCTTACCACTAGAGCGCAAAGAGACAGGGAGATGTGTCTTAATGATCCTAGTTGACAAAGCCCTACAGCCCGCAGACTCCGCTCCACCAGCGAGCTCAGAGGCCGCTATAGCGCAGAAGCGCAGGGCTTTCTCTCCTGGGGTGACTGCCGTGAAGAAAATCAGGCCGTCCCCCACAAGATCCCTACCTGCCATGCCAATCAGCAGAGTCAGCAAAGGGGACAAGCCTGGTACATCTGGCGTTCCCCCTACCGCGGCCAAACCTCCTGTAGCGTCAAAATCCAAGACGACAACATCTTCGACACTGAGACCCTCACCGGTGCTGAGAGAGCAAGCCGAAGATACTGCGGTACCGCTAGCATCGGCACTGTCTTCACCACTGATAACACCGGGGCATTCACCAACAGGGCCGTCCACAGTGCTGCGCACCTTTAGTGTTGAACACCGTGCTGCGCGCCTCCGTGCTGGCCTCGGTGCCGCACACATCGGCTTCCGCAAGACGGGAACCGTATACGGAGCGCGCACCGGAAAGGGCTGGAAGATCAGTACTGACAAAAGCAGCACAGAAGTCGCACGTTTGACACGCATCCATTTCATCATCCCCACCATTCTCCCCGGCACCGTCTCCATCACCGCCGATTCAGCCTTCCCCTCCTAGGCATGGCCACCACCACTGCACCGGCAAATCTCCTCGGCGTAGCATAAGATCTCCATGCAAGGAGACATTTAGGGAGTACCCGGGGCACTGGGATAGATGCAGCTCGCGATCTCCTCCTTCGAGGATGTCTCCGCACTTGCCTCATTCACCAAGGCAGTCCCCTCATTTAACATACTATCACCGTCATGGCAGTGTTGTATCTTCGAGACACTCATCACTGGCTAGATCAGAGCGCTATTACGACTATTACCACAAGCCACATTACTCATCTCGACGCTATTACAGATCGCAGTCATACAGACAATCCCCATGCTGCTGCCATTCACCGAGGTATTAGCATGCTTCAGTACAACCTCAACCAACACAATGACTTCCAACTCCTTCTGAGCAGAGTCACGCTTCACAGCAGCAACATTCAGAACCAGAGGAGGGACAACTGTCGGAACCCGAAGATCCTCAACCCGAAACGTCACCAACAGATCAATCCTCTTCATCTCCTGATGAGGCGGTATTCCCAGGAGACATGCCTCCCCTCCCCCCCCGGGATGACCTGAAACACTTTCAGGAGCTATTCAAGCATGTGGCAGAATCACATCAGGTGCAGCTAGCTGAGGTACAGGTGAAGCAATACCGTCTACTCAAAAATTACACCCCCAGCAAAGGGCAAAAATGGTGCTTCCAATCAACAAAGCGATCATGGAGGCTGTAGAGGAAATTTGGCAGACCCCGGCTTTGGTGGCGCCAACAAGAAAACAGGCAGACAAGAAATACTTTGTCCTCACCAATGGCCTCGAATTCCTCTTTAACCACCCGCAACCAAACTCTCTTGTGGTGGACGCAGCTCAGCATAGAACAAAGACACTGCAGTACAGAAATACAGCAGTGGATAAGGACAGTAAAAAGCTTGACATCTTTGGAAGAAAGGTGTACACATCAGCCACCTTGCTTCTCTGCATAGCAAATTACGCGGCATTGCTGTCCAACCATAATTTTGACAATTATTCCAAATTGACAGAATTACTATAACACCTCCCTGATTCAAAGAAAACAATTCTGAAATCGGTAGTACAAGAGAGTTACGCTGCGGCTAGAGCAGGGCTACAGATCGCCCTAGACATAGCAGTCACAGCCACCTGATCTACAGTGACAGCAATCGCTATGAGGAGATCCTCATGCTTAGCCACAGATGCGGTTCCTAAGGAACTACAGACAAAGGTAGAAGACCTCCCCTTTGAAAAGCGCAAGCTCTTCGCAGAGAAGACTGACGAGGTCTTACACTGAGGCAAAGATTCTCGTACGACATTACGTACCTTGGGTATGTGTACTCCCCCGTATAGGAGGAGGAGATACTACCCATATCAGAGGAGGTATGATTTTCAGTTCCAGAGGCAACAACACCGCCCTTATGACCAATCTCGACCAAAACAGTGGATACAATGCAGATGCGCCCAGCCATCCTGTGCAACCAACCAACCTGTGTCAAAGCAGCAGGTTTGACTCATCGGTCGAGGGTATGCATTCAGAACACGTTGTCAAGACAAAGTACCAGGACTTCATTTGTTCCACCATCGGTTTTGGCCCTTCTATCACCAGTGGGCCAATATAACGGACCAATGGGTCCTAGAAGTCGTGAAATCTGGACTTACAATTCCGTTCGCTTCCCTTCCTCCCACTACCCCACCAACCCCGTCCCTCTTCAGGGACCCATCTCACAAGGATCTCTTAAGGCAAGAGGTCATCATCTGTTATCAATAGGTGCGGTGGAGACGGTCCCACAGCAGTTCAAAGGAAGGAGCTCTTATTCCCGTTACTTCATAACTCAGAAGAAAACAGAAGGGTGGAGGCCCATTCTCGATCTGCGGAAGCTGAACCATCACCTTCGGAAGCAACACTTCAAAATGGTGACCCTCATGACTATAATACCATCACTCGACAACGGAGACTGGTTTGCAGCCTTTGACTTACAGGATGCTTATTTCCACATCACCATTCATCCAGCACACAGGCGATTCCTTAGTTTCCTAGTTGGCAACATTCATTTCCAGTATTGAGTATTACCATTTGGTCTCGCATCTGCTCCCAGAGTTTTTTCCAAAACACTTTCGGCGGTGGCAGCACATCTACGTCGCAGAGACATCATTATATTCCCTTACCTGGACAACTGCCTCATAAAAGGCAGTTCGCAACAAGAGAAATCTCGCATGGTCAAGCAGGTCAAACAGACCTTCAACTCCCTCAGGCTCATAGTCAACGAACAAAAGTCCATGCTCGATTCAATCAAGGCACGGGCATACTTACCGATAGAACAATTTCAGACCATACAAGATCTTGTAGCTATTCTGGTACAGGCCCCAACAGTATCAGTGCTTGCCTGCCTGCGGTTGATGGGTCATATGGCTGCAACTACATTCATGGTACATCATGCTCAACTGCATTTCCGATGCCTGCAGCACTGGCTGGCTTCGGTGTATATATCCCAGTGAAACATGATCTACAAAAGGCGGTAGCACCTCCACCTTACATCTGCACCTCTCTGTTGTGGTGGATGAAGCCATGCAATCTGATGGCAGGTGTCCCCTTTCATTGTCCACAACCTACCTTTCAACTAACCAGATGCATCCCTCATAGGCTGGGGTGCGCACATGAACAACACGAATATTCAAGGCAGATGGTCATGTACAGAAAGGATGCTGCACATAAACCTTCTGGAGCTAAGAGCAGCGTTCCACGTGTGCAGACATTTCTGCGAATATATATCAGGGTCAACTGTCAGAATATTAACCGACAATGTCGCCACAATGTTTTACATCAACCAGCAAGGGGGAGCGAGATCACGCTCCCTTTGTGCGGAGGCGATACAGTTGTAGAATTGGTGCATCAGAAACAATATTAGCCTAGTAGCTCCTACTTACCCGGCATCAACAATACGATCGCGGACGATTTGAGCAGACATTTCCCTCATGATCATGAGTGGGAAATATATGCAGACATCCTTCAACGCATCTTTCGCTTGTGGGGAACTCCCCAAATAGATTTGTTCGCCACAGCCGACAACACCAGGTGCCGACACTTCTGTTCCAGAGCGGGCATTGGAGAAGAGTTGATAGGAGATGCGTTCCTAATCAGTTGGAAAGGACCACTACTTTATGTGTTTCCCCTGGCAGTACTCATACCTCGAGTTCTAGAGAAGATCAGCGCAGACTCCGCCCGGGTGATCTTCATAGCCCCAGCATGGGCAAGACAACCCTGGTATCCGTTCCTCCGTCTAATGTCTTTGCGGCCTCCTTACCCTCTGCCTCTCCTACCAGACCTGCTTTCTCAGAACCACGGTCAGCTCCTCCATCCCAAGCCAGAAACCCTGCATCTAACGGCTTGGCTCCTGACTGGTTCAAGACATCTGAACATCTCTGCTCGGAGCAAGTGAAAGCTGTTTTACTGCATAGTAGGAGACAATCTACCCGGACAACCTACCTTGCAAAATGGCGTCGATTCACACTTCGGTGCTCTGATAATCAAATCAACCCTGCTGCTCCGCTCCTACACCAGATCCTTGATTACGTCCTTTACCTCCAATGGGCAGGACTCTCACTCTCATCCCTAAAAGTACATTTAGCTGCCATTAGTGCGTTCCATCACCCCATAGAGGGTGCATCCATCTTTGCTCACCCAATCACAAAAAGGTTCATAAAAGGTCTAATGAACCTCAACCCCCTACATAGACCACCCCCACCTTCTTGGAATCTAGACCTAGTACTGGATACCCTCATGTAACCTCCATTTGAGCCATTGGCCACGACGTCTTTCCAAATGCTCACGATGAAGGCGGTTTTTCTTCTAACGATAACATCAACATGTAGAGTTAGCGAGCTGGCTGCTATGATGGCAACACCACCATTCACATCGTTCACTAGAGACTCAGTTGTATTGTGCCTACACACGGCCTTTATACCTAAAGTTTGTTCAAATTTCACATCAACGAACCCATAGTATTACCCTCCTTCTACCTGAAACCTCACTCTTCCTCACGAGAAGCTCTACTCCACACACTGGATGTACAGCGAGCACTTTCTTTCTACATTCATAGAACCCAAGGGTGGTGTACAACGGACCGTTTGATGGTATCAACTGCCGGTCAATCCAAGGGTGGTGCTCTATCCAGCCAGCGCATCGCAAGGCTTATAGTGGCATGCATTACAACTTGTTACAACACTCGTAATAGACCTTTTCAATCTCCACCAAAGGCACATTCTACGAGAGCAGTGGCTACTTCAGCAGCATTCCTGAGAGGGGTTCCTCTGAGTGATATCTATAGAGCTGCCACCTCATCATCGAACACAACATTCATGCAGCATTATGAAATCGCATGTTTGGCCGCTGATTCTGCGGTAGCTTCATCAGTACTATCCGTTAGTACTAAACCTAGCTCCAGAGCACATCTGGGTACTGCTGCGTAGTCACCTACAGTGGAGCACCCGCGGGGACCACTCGAAGAAGAAGAAGTTACTCACTTTACCTTCCTCCCTGCTCCGGAGCTCTGTCTGTCTTGTTGCAGATGACCGAGCGGTGAGAGGAACTGGCGGGAGCCAGACCACGTGTGATGATCAAAGGGTGCGAATGGCACGAGACGCTGATCGCGCATGTGCGGTCCGGCTGAATATGGCTGTGAAAAATCTCCGACCTGCAGCACCGGGATGAGCCCAACACCTACAGTGGAGCACCCACGGCTTATTGGACAGCAAATGCTTATCAGACAGTCTAGTCGACTAGTCGCTCCCCCCACTTGCAGCCTCTGTCCGGGCGGAAAGAGGAAGCCCAGAGCCCAGTAAGGGCTCCATGCAGCGCTGCTCCTTTGAAACACCGTGGCGGCGTTTCAAGGGGACAGCACCACATAGCTATCCTGGGCTCTGTGCGGTGCTGCCACTTTGAAATGCTGCCCCGGCGCCTCAAAGCGGCAGCACCGCCTGGAGCCCGGGGGCAGTTGGGGACTCCCTAACTGACCCCGGGCTCCATGTGGCATTTCCACAAACCAGGAGGCAGCTGGGGAGTTCCCAGCTGATCCCCGGTTCCTTGGAAATGCCACGCGGAGCCTGGGGTCAGGTGAGGAGTCCCCAGCTGATTCCGGCTCCACGTGGCATTTCAAAGCGGCAGCACTGCATGGAGCCCGGGGTGGGCAGGATGCTGAGTCCTGCTGGGGACTCTTGTACATTTTAAAGCTGGCACGCAGCACAGGGCCAGAAGGAAGTCCTGCTGACTCTGGGCTCCTCGCGGGTGTTACCGCTTTGAAATGCACAAGAGCCCTTGTGAAGCCCAGAGTCAGCGGGACTTCCCACTGGCCCCAGGCTGCATGGGGAGTTCCGCATTCCTCCTTTGAAATGTACAAGTGCCTATCAACTAGTCGATGGAAATTCCATCAACTACTTGACTAGTAAATTATCTGGTATTTAACATCCTTACATAGGAGTACATGGAGGTCTTCCTTTAGATATTTGCCTAATGTCTACTCATGTAGATATTTGCCTAATTTTACAACAGGCTACATAAAAAGCACTAACAAAGTCAGTATAAACTAAAATTTCAGTGCACTGAAATGCAAGTACAATATTTATATTCCAAATTTGATTTATTTGACAATTGTATAGTAAAAATGAGTAAGCAAGCAATATTTCAGTAATCATGTACTGTGACACTTGATATCAGATTTTGTAAATTTTGTAAGGTGAAATTTGGGAGTACACAAGACAAATCAGACTCTTGAAAGTGTACGGTACTGTAGTCTGGAAAGGTTGAATGCCACTGCTCTAAGGTAGTATGCCTTGAGATAAACTTCTGGTAATAAGTGAGAAATACTTATCTCCCTGTTTGACCATTGTGTGCCTTAAAATAGGTGTCTATTAGCCTGTTGAGTCAAACACTAATGAACAGCTTGTGGAAGCTTCAGAAGGAAATTAGCAGGAAGAGGTAAACCACAGGCATAGGGGACACCCTGTTTTCAGGTGAGGTCTGGCCTATCTGTGGGTTCAGAGAGATGCCTTGGCATGCTTCAGACTGTGAACAAAGTCTGCTAGCAGTCTTGATTGTATGAAAGAGGAGTCTCAACCTACCTATCTGAAAATGCTAGAAAAGGACTGGGGTAAGCTATTCTGTAGGAGTTTGGGGAATGTCTTGTGAGTTTAGGCGCAACAAAGAATATTACGATTTTGTTAGCTTCTGTTTGCCAGAAGCTGGGAATGGGCATTGAATCACTTGGTGATTAGCTATTCTGCTCGTTACCTTTGAGGCACCTGGCGTCGGCCACAGTCAGAAGACAAGAAAATGGGATAGATGGATCATTGGTCTGAGCCAGTATGGCTGTTCTGGTGTTTTATATGTAACCATTTAGTGATTGTTCAGTAGATCAGGGCCTGAAGACTCCAGAGGGATTTTCAGAGGACTCATGCACACACACACTATCCCATTGCTAATCTGCACATGGAGAGGGAGGCCTGGAAGATAGTGCTTGTGTTACCAGAGGATGGTGAAGCAGACACAACTTCCTCATGCTAAGGACACTTGGTAGCAGGGTGCCTTACAACCCTATGTAATCCTGGGAAGTATTATTGTCATCACTACACTTGCTTGTTGCACTTTAATGACAAATAAAAGTCCCTATAATCTTAAATGTAATTAGATCTAACACAGTCATGTCATTATGAAAACAGGAAATAGAAAGTGTGTTAATTATAGAGTGTGTGTGTGTGTGTGTGTGTGTGTGTGTGTGTGTATGTGTGTGTGTGTATATATATATATATATATATATATATATATATATATATATATATACACACATACACACACACATTTAGGATTCCAACAAGAAATCTGGCATTGGGCAGGCAAATATTTTGCTGCTTTTATTATTGTTCCTTTAGTTTTTTCCCCCCCTCAAATCCTTTGTGATGAATGAGATGGATACTACCCTTTTTTGGAAATCCCAGCCATTCAGTTAACTAAATTTCCTGTAAGTGTAAACCCAGAGACAGCGAGTCCTTGAGAGTCTCCAGGAAGTGTTGGCAGGGAGCCAGGACAGCCAGTGAAAACAGAGTATGAGTTTTTTAATTGAAGCAGAACCCTCCTGCTGCAGTCTTTCTGTGATTATAGCTGAGCTGGGAGTGATGAGTTAAGCCAGGAACAAGGGCATGGTATTTCCAGCGATATCCATGCCTAGGGAAGGACTAAATCTTAGAACAACAGATATGTGAGTAGAACAGGGACTATTTAGTCAGATATGATTGTTATTTTCTTTATTTTTGGGTTAGCTGAATTTCTCTGTGCTGAGCCCATGTACTGTCCCGCCTCACACTGTAACTTTTTAACTGAATCCCAGGGAAGCAATTTTTTTTTTTTTTTAAATCTTGCCCTTTTCCGCTGCTCTGTAAGACCTAGCAACCAAGTAATGTTTTACCAAGTATGTCATCTTTGTTCTGTTATTAAATCACCTTTTTAAGACTATGATCCGATTCCTGTGACCTAGAAGGCAAGAGGTTCTGTGTTCATGTGCCTAAAATTGCCAGGTCAGCTATTAGGAATTATAGTTTGTTTTCAAGCTCTCTCGTGAGGGAGGAGTAAAAAGTTTGAGGGTACTCCACAGAAAGAAGTTTTCAAGTACGTTTTCCTGGGTTCTCAAAAGGGGGTTTTGCATTTGGGTGGTGGCAGCCAAGGTTAGGGAGTCTGTGATCTTGGGGAATTCTTTAAGTAGAAGCCGTTAGTGGTAGGGTATTTTAAAGTCTTGTGGGCCCCTACCTTCTGCACTTGAAGTGCCAGAGTGGGGAGCAGCCGTGACATACTTATTTAAAAAAAAAAAATCATGAAAATTCCAGCGAAAGAAACCAACAGATTCTGTTGATGAGAATAATATTCTCATCAGGAAAACTAAAATAATTGCTTTTATTCTAATTAAGAGAATATTTTTTACTTTTTTACCGAATTTGTGAATTTTTTTAAATAAGGATTTGAGGGGGGAAAAATAGAACAAGAAAAATATTCTTCTGTCCCGTTATTCTCTGTGAAGTTGCCTAGGATTTAAAGGGAAAGATTTTAACGTAAAGACAGGATTGTATGTGTGCTTTCTTCTCTCGATATAAACTTTTCAGAATTAAAGAAGGACTCTAGGACCCTCTAACAAGAACACTGATTCAATTTCTCTTGCCCCCAAGGATTTTTGTGACATGTATACTAATTTGAATCATTATCTAGTTCTTGTATCAACAACGACCCATATCACCTTTTTGCTTGCTGCATTTGTTAATTAGTTTATGTGGATTCTTTTCTTTGAACAGGTGTTATTTGAACTTGCCCGATATCATGCTCCCTCCACAATTTTCTTGGATGAACTGGAGTCAGTAATGAGTCAGAGAGGCAACGCTCTTGGGTAACTGATTTATCTTGTGATAGCTTCAAAATAATACTTTTCATTTATAGTCAATAAGTTGTTTGGGTGCCAATCAACACTTACCAATGTACTGAGCCTGTTACCCTTAACTCAAATAGGGCCTGCATCAGTGTTCCCTATAAGTTGTGCAGCACCACAGCTTCACAGGTGCATGGAGCCCTGGGCCTCTGACTGGGAGGTGCTGATTACTCACCTGTGAAGCTGTGCTGCCGGCGCAGCTTAGAGGAAACACTGGGCTGCGCCTACTCTGTTAACTTCAATAGGAGCATGATTGAGCCCAGAGAAAGACTGGGTCCCATTGACAGTATAACTAGTTTGGGGTTGTGGTTTAACTCTGTGTTGTAATTTTGTTTTTTTTTTGAGCGCTGGCTCATGTCTATTTCTATTAGATGTGTGTGGAGCCCAGCGGTGGGCAAATACCAGCCTGCAGATCTGGTTTGCCAGGGTTAGCCCGAGGCAGGCCACCGCTGCTATATTTACCTGTGCCTTTGTAGGTATGCATGCTTGCAACTCCTGTTGGCCGCGGCTCACTGTTCCTGGCCAATGGGAGCTACGGGAAGTGGTGAGGACCAGGACACTACTTCCCACAGCTCCCATTGGCTGTGGATCGCTGTTCCCGGCCAACAGGAGCTGCAAGCACCCGTACCTGTGGAGGCACAGGTAAATAATAGTGGTGGTGGCCTGCCAACGAGTAACCCCGGTGAACCGCTGTTGTCTTATTCCCCATTCCTGGTGTAGTGCATGTACCTAATAGGGAGATATCTTCCTAAGGGTATTTGTACACAGTAGCACATACCTCGAAATAAGCTATGCAGTTTCAGCTACGCAAATTGCTTTAGCTTATTTTGAAATTTGGCAGTGTCTACACAGCACTCATTTTGAAATAAATCGCTGTTCCGGTGTCTTCCTTAATCCTCATGCAACGAGGTTTACAGGAAGTCAGAATAAGAAGCCCATTATTTTAAATGTATTTCAAAATAATGGGCATGTTGTTAAGGTATGCAGAATGTTAGTTCAGGATAATGGATGTTATCCTGAAATAGCGTTGCTGTGTAGACGTACCCTAGGAGACCTGAAGGAGGAAAGCAGAAGTGAGTTGTATCTGGGTCATTCTTGCTAGGCAGATATAGTACTCCATACCCAGAAGCTTCTGGAGTTGGGTGTGGTAGTTTTGAGGTCTGCGCTAATAGATTCTCTTGGTTTCTGGGGTCAGGTTCCACGAGGGCAAGCAGTCAGGGCAGCTGCTTTACTAAGGGCCATGTGCGAGTTGGGAGAAGCTGAGCTCAGGAGCAGAAAGCAGGCCATAGTCCCTAACCCAGAAGCATTTTGCAGCAGTTCACTTTAACCAGTCACTCAGTTAAGTCATAAGTACACATTTAATCAGTGAGCTGGCTGGCTAGCAGTGATTCACAGCAGAGGACGGGTCTGCATGGATTCCAACAAGCAAGTGGGGAGAAGATGTTTCAGACTCAGCAAATTGTGCAGATTTGGTGAGCGAAAATGCTAACTAAAAGGAGAGATGCAGGAGCTAAAGGCGCTTTACACAAGGAGCAAAAGGTTCATGATCCTCCTCATGGAGGCTGCAGTCTGGCCACAATCCAACCCTGCATCTGCAGAGCTCAACCCCAGCACCTCCTCATTGGTGCAGGGTGTGCTGGCACCATCAGCATCAGAACCAGCATCAAAGGAGGACTCCAGGGAGCCTTGATACCACCACAGCTCCATCTATAGACAACCTTCTGTGAAGCACTGGTCTCAGGCTCTGGTGCCCCAGAAGAAGAAGAGACCAGAAAGTAGGGATGTGAATGAGTAGTTGACTAGATGATTAACTGATACGCTTAGGCTTACTGGTTAATCTAGTCAACTACTTGCATATCTTCCCCCCCCCCCCCCTCCATGCACACCTTGTTGCCTCTGTATCAGAGGGAGCAAGGGAAAGGGAAGCACGAGTCAGTGCTGGGGGAAGCTGGCTTAAAAGCTTCATCAGAGGCAGCAGCACGGGGAAGAGGTGTGCAGGGGAGGTTGCTGGGGGCTCTGGCTTGCCATGGGCAGAGGCTGCTTTGCGGCAGCAGCCCCGTTTGCAGGCGAGCCAAGCTCCCCACGGACAGAGGCTGAAGCAGCCTCTGTCTGTGGGGCACTGCTGCCACCCTGCGCTGCTGCCTCTCTTTAAACCAACTCCCCTTGCGGACCTGCTCCTGCCTGGCATCCCGCGCTGCTGCCTCTGACACAGAGGTAGCAGTACAGTGTGATGGGGGGCTCCCCAGGAGTGGGGCCAGAGTGCACTGGCTTCTGGCCCCGCCCCCAAGGACTACAGAATAGTCGACTAACCACTAAGAATTAATGCGGTTAGTCAACTATTCTATTACCTGCTATCTAACAGCTCTACCAGAAAGGGGTTGCTCACTCATCCAACCCTAAGGAGCAGAGACACACTAACTGGGACACATCACCTTGGCCCTGTCGCCTACTAGCGTCCTATCGATTCCTGTCCCATTGTGGGATCCAGTTGAGTCCAGGCCCTCACCACTCTCCAGACTGGCATGGCTGTTGCAGGCATGTTGTCATGGGGCAGACTCCAGCTGGTTGCTCTGGGAATTAGCTTGTTAACTAGCTGAGCGCCTCCCTCTAGCTGGTGTCTCCCTGTGTTTCTCTTTGACTCCGGCGTCCTCTTCAGGATACTGCCCTCCGGCAGTACCCAGGCCAGCGTCTGAGCCCCCCTTCTGGGGGTTGGTGTTTATCCTGCTTGCACTCCAGGGTCCTCCCTTCCCAGGGCATCCTGTTCTCCTCCCAGGGAACACCCAATTCCCCTGTACCCACCTTGCCTCAGTGACCCACTGCCAGTCTTCATCTAGCCCTTGCCTCAGGGGTAAACTGCAGTCTGCAATGGCCACTCATCACTGGCAAAGGGGTGTGGACCTGCTGCCCCTGCCTACCATCATAGAATCATAGAACCATAGAGCTGGAAGAGACCTCAGAAGGTCATCAAGTCCAGCCCCCTGCTCTAGGCAGGACCAATCCCAACTAAATCAACCCAGCCAGGGCTTTGTCAAGCCAAGACTTAAACACCTCTAGGGATGGAGACTCCACTACTTGCCTAGGTAACCCATTCCAGTGCTTCACCACTCTCCTGGGATACATCTAGACTACAGGCTTTTGTCGACAGTATCTGTCGACAAAGCTTCTGTCAACAAAGAGCATCTAGACTACATCCACCCTCATTGTTCTGCTGCTGATTAAAACTATCCGTGAGACCACAAAGTCTTTGTGGCAGATCCCAGTCTTTTTGCCCTCCCCCCCCCCCATTGCCGAAAGGATTGTGAGGCAGTATTTCATTTCCTCTATGGGGATATGAACATCTACAGACTCCTCAATACCCTGGCTGTGGATGCAGCCAATCACTGTGAATGGCAAGGCTACCAGAAACCCTCCCCTAAAAATCAGGAGGCTAAAAAAACAAGACCTTTTTGGATGAAGGTCTATTTAACAGGGGGGTGGGTTGCAGCTCTGCATATCGAACCGACTGGCCATCATGAGCAGATACTCTTGCAATACAAGTGGCATGACAGCCAAGTTTGTGGAGCTACTGCCACAAGACTCCCACAGAGAATTCTCTGCACTGGTGTAGGAAGGGAAACTGATTGCACAGGTCTCCCTAAAGGCAACGTTGCATGCAGTGGCTACAAGAGTGGAAATGAGGAGCTCCTGGTTGCAGGTCTGTGGTCTCCCCTATGAGGTCCAACAGTCTGTACAGGACCTACCTACCAAGGGCCCAGCCCTCTTTTTGGAAATAAGAGATTTCATAGCTTGAAGGACTCAAGGGCCACCCTCAAATTCCTGCACCTCTATACCCCAGCTACACAGAGGAAGCACTTCAGGCCACAACCTCCTCCACGGTTCTACCAGCCACAGATTCGACAGGATGGCTCCCAGAGGAGGAAGAGGTCATACCCTTCCTTGGGTCAGGGCTCTGGCCTTTCTAAACCATCTTCAGGTCAGAAACAGGCCTTCTGAAGGTGTGCTCAAGGCCAATGCACCAGCATCACCACTGGATCCACCCCATTTCTACCTGCGTACCTTAGAGGGAACCCTGGCTGTAACTACAGCCAGAGAGTGTCTGAACTCAAGGCACTAACATCAGAGCCTTTCTACATTGTGTTTTACAAGGACAAGGTCCAGCTCAGATCTCATCCAGCATTATAGAATTAGAAGGTTGGAAGAGACCTCAGGAGGTCATCAGGTCCAACCCCCAAGACTGTCTTCCAGTTTCATGTCAACCAGGACATTCTTTGTTTCGGTCTTCACTGAGAAGTCTGATGAAGGAATCCTTAACATAGTGAATGCTAGTGGGAAGGGGGTAGGTTTAGAAGATAAAATAAAAAAAGAACAAGTTAAAAATCACTTAGAAAAGTTAGATGTCTGCAAGTCACCAGGACCTGATGAAAATCATGGAAGACAGGAGAGATTCCAGAAGACTGAAAAAGGGCAAATATAGTGCTCATCTATAAAAAGGGAAATAAGAACAACCCAGGGAACTACAGACCAGTCAGTTTAACTTCTGTGCCAGGAAAGATAATGGAGCAAGTAATTAAGGAAATCATCTGCAAACACTTGGAAGATAATAAGCTGATAGGGAACAGCCAGCATGGATTTGTTGGTATATAAAATCATGAGTGGTGTGGAGAGGGTGAATAAAGAAAAGTTATTTATTTGTTCCCATAATAGAAGAACTAGAGGAAACCAAATGAAATTAATGGGTAGCAGGCTTAAAACTAATAAAAGAAAGTTCTTCTTCACACAGCACGTAGTCAATCTGTGGAACTCCTTGCCAGAGGATGCTGTGAAGGCTAGGACTATAACAGAGTTTAAAGAGAAGCTAGATAATTTCATGGAGGTTAGGTCCATGAACGGCTATTAGCCAGGGGATAGAAATGGTGTCCCTGGCCTCTGTTTGTCAGAGGTTGGAGATGGATGGCACGAGACAAATTGCTTGATCATTGTCTTCGGTCCACCCCCTCTGGGGCACCTGGCACTGGCCACTGTCGGCAGACAGGCTACTGGGCTAGATGGACCTTTGGTCTGACCCAGTATGGCCATTCTTATGTTCTTATGTAAAGAACAAATCATGTCAAACCAATCTGATAGCTTTCTTTGATAGGATAATGAGTCTTGTGGATAAGGGAGAAGCGGTGGATGTGGTATATCTAGAGTTCAATAAGGCAATTGATACGTTCTCGCATGATATTCTTATCAATAAACTAGGCAAATACAACTTAGATGGGGCTACTATAAGGTGGGTGCATAACTGGCTGGATAACCATACTCAGAGAGAAGTTATTAACGGTTCACAATCCTGCTGGAAAGGTATAACAAGTGGGGTTCCGCAGGGCTCTGTTTTGGGACCGGTTCTGTTCAATATCTTCATCAACGATTTAGATATCAGAATAGAGAGTACGCTTATTAAGTCTGCAGATGATACCAAGCTGGAAGGGGTTGCATTTGCTTTGGAGGATAGGGTCATGATTCAAAATGACCTGGACAAATTGGAGAAATGGTCTGAGGTAAACAGGATGAAGTTTAATAAGGGCAAATGCAAAGTGCTCCACTTAGGAAGGAACAATCAGTTTCACACATACAGAATGGAAAGTGACTGTCTTGGAAGGAGTATGGCAGAAAGGGATCTAGGGGTCATAGTGGACCACAAGCTAAATATGAGTCAACAGTGTGACGCTGTTGCAAAAAAAGCAACCATGATTCTAGGATGCATTAACAGATGTGTTGTGAGCAAGACATGAGAAGTCCTTCTTCCGCTCTACTCTGCACTGATTAGCTACCTCAGTTCGAGTATTGTGTCCAGTTCTGAGCACCAGATTTCAAGAAAGATGTGGAGAAATTGGCGAAGAGCAACAAGAATGATTAAAGGTCTAGAGAACATGACCTACGAAGGAAGACTGAAAGAATTGGGCTTGTTTAGTTTGGAAAAGAGAAGATTGAGAGGGAACATGATAGCGGTTTTCAGGTATCTAAAGGGGGGGTCACAAGGAGGAGGGAGAAAAATTGTTCTTCCTGGCCTCTGAGAATAGAACAAGAAGCAATGGGCTTAAATTGCAGCAAGGGAGGTTTAGGTTGGACATTAGGAAAAACTTCCTAACTATCAGGGTGGTTAAACACTGGAATAAATTGCCTGGGAATGTTGTGGAATCTCCATCTCTGGAGATATTTAAGAGTAGGTTAGATAAATGTCTATCAGGGATGGTCTAGACAGTACTGGGTCCTGCCATGAGGGCAGGGGACTGGACTCGATGACCTCTCGAGATCCCTTCCAGTCCTAGTATTCTATGATCTTTCTTCTAATTTTCTATCCTAAGCTGTGCGCAAATAGGGAACAAAGACTTCACTCACTGGGTGTTCACTGAGGATTAGCCTTTTACATTGAGTAAATCACACTGTTCTGGAAGTCCATTTAGATGTTCATCGTGTTAGCAGACAGAATGAAAGGGCTCCCAGTCTCCTCTCAAAAGACTTTGCCATGGATCACGTCCTGCATCTGGAAATGCTACAACCTGGCGAAGGTACCTGCCCTTCTGCTAACAGCGCACTCCACAGAGTACAGGCTTCATCAGCAGTATTCCTAGCACACATTCCAACCCAGGAAATGTGCAGTGTGGGAATGTGGTCCTCCATTCGTACATTCACATTGCATCGTGCCATTACCCAGTAGGTCAGAGACACTGAAGTTTTGGGTAGAACAGTACTTCAATCAGTGAACATTTAAGCTCCAATCCCCTTCCTCCTGCCCCCCTCCCCTGCAAATTTAGGCTTGGAAATCACCTAACTGGAATTCACATGAGCAATCACTCAAAAAAGAAAACATGGTTACTAATCTTTTCATAACTGTTCTTTGAGATGTGTTGCTCATGTACATTTCAATGCCCATCCTTCTATTGCTCTATCTGAGTAGCTGCCGTGAAGGAATTAAGGGGATGCAGGTCAGCAGGGCCCTATATTGAGCACCATGAAGGGGATGACTCCTGGTGATGCTGAGGCCAACCTGATGGATGCTGCTAAGAGAAAATCTTCCAGCTGCTGTGCATGTGGCGTGTGCACACCTAATTGGAATGGACATGAGCAACACATCTCGCAGAACAGTTATGAAAAGGCTGATAACCACTTTTTAAAATTTTAATTTTTATAATATAGCTTTTGTTCAAACCCATTTCAACCTATAAGGCTCGTACCTCAATCATTCCAACAATATTCCAGTAGATCCATAGCTATCAGCATAAAGGGTGGTGCAAAAGAATGCATGAAGGCCAGAGTGGGTAAAACATAGCAAGGGATTAACTGGGATATGTTGGCCTGGGAAGAATATGAGTAGGAGTACAAGAATGCAATTATGACTGTCTTTAAAATAGGAAGTTTAGACTGGATGATGGGGAAACAGTGAAGGGGTTCACAGAGGAAAATAAGGTGACCTTTGATTGCAACCTTTTGGCTTTACTGGTTGGGATGACCATGCAAGGCAGTAAGAAGTAGATGCATCACTATGTAATGTAATTACTAAGGCATGGACAGTGTTTGTAGCAGTGAGGACAAAGCTATGTTAATACTCCCATCCATGGCAATACAAGTAGTTAAAAGTTTAAGAAAAATCAGAAAACTGATGGCATTAGGGACAAATATATAGATGATGTTTTTGCTAAATGTATAAGGTGGCCTTCACTGAGTTTTCTAGATGCTTTACATACCATGTCCAGGTGTTTGTGTGCTCATAAAGAATGTATACAGTACACTGTATTATAAAGATACAACTTATAATCATTGTCAATTAATGGCTATAAATTATAAGCCCTCATACTTTCCTTATAAGCCCTCAAGCTTGCCCTGACTTCACTGAGTGACCCATCAAAGTGGTGTACATATCCAAGAATGAAGTTATTTGATTAAATATTGATATAGCGCCGTATATCAAGATGACACTTAACAGAAATAGGACCTAATACCTGAACTGCAGAGCATACAATTTAGGCTTTTTTGAGGGCTTGAACTTGCAAATACAGAGCACTTTGGATCTGAGGCCTCAATCCAGCAAAGCACTTAAGAACTTGCTAAAATGTTTTTCTGTATTGAGGCCAGAGTTCCTAGCACATAGCAGGAACAAGCCCTTAAATCTCATATTTCTCTAGCATTGGGATTCCTAATCCTCTCTGGCTCAAAGAAAGAGGAACATGTTTCACTTTTACTATTTAAGTTCTTCGTGTCTTTTTGTTTGCTCCCAAGAAGATGGAAATGTACTAAATTCAGTAGTAAATGTCTTTCTCTCTCAAACTCTTCCTCTTTCCACTATTTGCACTGAATATATTAACACTTCTAAGGGTACATCTAGATTACATCCCTCTTTCAACAGAGGGATGTAAATTAGGCACTTTGAAATTGCAAATGAAGCCGGGATTTGAATTTCCCATGCTTCATTTGCCTAATCACGTAATGGCGCTCTTTCAAAAAAGCTCCATTTCAAAAGTAAAACCACGGTCTAGACGTGGTTCTTTCGAAAGGGAAGCCTTCCCTTTTTGAAAGAACCACATCTAGACCGCGGTTTTACTTTTGAAATGGCGCTTTTTCGAAAGAGCGCCATTACGTGATTAGGCAAATGAAGCATGGGAAATTCAAATCCCGGCTTCATTTGAAATTGCAAAGTGCCTAATTTACATCCCTTTGTTGAAAGAGGGATGTAATCTAGACACAGCCTATTACTCATGTCATCTGAAGAAGTGGGTTGTGCCCATGAAAACTCATGATACCATCTACATCCGTGGTCACCAACAGGTCGATCGCGATCGACTGGTTGATCACGAGGCCTTGACCAGTCGATCGCGAGGCATCTGGGGCCGCCCCCCCCCCCGCCTATTTTCCCCCCACCCCCGAGAAGCCCCACTACCTACCTTCAGCGAAAACTGAGGTAGTGCTGGCTTCCTGCGGGTGCACGGAAGACCCGCAGCTTAGCGCCACTTCCGGGGGTTCCGGAAGTGCTGGCTGCTCTGCCAGGACCGCTGCGGGAGGGCCGTTGGCCCCGGAGGAGGAGCACGGCGACTTCCCTGCACCGGTGCAGAAAGGGTGAGTCAGCCCCGGGGCAGGCCCGTGCAGGGTTTCCCAGCGCCCGGGTGAGGGGGTGTCGGCCCCGGGGCAGGCACGCGCGGGGTTTCCCTGCACCCGGGGGGGGGACGGGGAGATCCTGGGAGGAGGCAGATGCAGGGGACTCTCTGCCTCCACTCCCCAGTTCCCTCTCCCCAGCCACAGAACTCTGTCCCCATTCTCCTGCCACAGAACTCTGTCCCCACTGGCACCCTGTCCCCTGCCAAAGCACCCACTAGCACCCTTCCCCAGTACTATGTCCCACAGTTGGGGCCACATTAGTGAAGTTTGGGGGGCGGGGGTTGGAGGAGGTTTTTTTTGCATCTCACTTTTGTGGCCCCAACTGACTTTTCTTGGGTCAGTGACCCCTGATTCAAAACAGGTTCCCTGCCCTTCTCAGAAATAAAGACAATGCAGAAACTTTTTGTTTGACATAGTATTTTATTTAAAAATGAAGCCGGGCCAACAAACCTCAAATTGGGGCCAACCCCCCATCTGGCCACAGCATCATAACACTCCTCCACTCCCCTTTCACCCAGACCCTACATCTGAGCCTATCATACACTGGAACCCCCTGCCCTGAGCCCCTCACATATCCCAACCCAAATTCCTGAACCCTCACATTCAGAAGTCTGTGGCTTGCTTAGTACCGCAACCCTCCATCTGACCCCAACACTGCCCAGCCTGGCGCCCCCTCCCCGAGCCAGCATCCCCTTCTCCACCTCCTCCTGCATCCAGATTTCCTCCCAGAGCTCGCACCTCTCACCCCTTCTCACCTCCAAATCCCTCGTTCCCACCCCAGAGCCTACACATCCTGTCTCAACCCAGCGAGGTTATGGCTAGACTGCAGGAGTTTTTCAGGATTCTGGAGATATCCCAGAAAAACACTTCTGCATCCAGGGATGCATTTGTTCTTCCGCTTCTTTTAGTGGAAGAGCAAACATGATCTTTCGGTCACCCCTATATTCCTCTTTCCACAAGGAATAAGGGGGCTTCCAAAAGAAGGGATTTTTCTGACATTTGGTCCAGTCTAGACAGGCCAAATGTTGGAAAAACCTCTTCCTACAGAAGAATTGAGGGAAAAAAGCAGCAGTATAAGGGTTGGGGATAGCAAGTGATGGAGAGGAGGAGAATAGAGAGGGTGGGGCTTCAAGGAAGGGGCGGGGCAGTAGATCTTGGCTTGGTTGTCATTTAAAAAGTGATCTTGGGTGTAAAAAGGTTGGAGACCACTGATCTACATGTTTTGTTAGGGTTTAAGGTGCTACTAGTCTATTTGTTGTTTTTTAAGTTTTTCCTGTTAGAGACTAACTTGGCTACCCCTCTGAAGCTTTTCAACAATGTTAGTATGTTAACTGCAACCTTTACCTCTATAATTCTCCTACATAACGCCAACACAAGGCTTAGCAACATTTCCCTCTAAATACCAACTCTAGTATTTACTCATTTCTTCTGTATTAATCTTTATGCACAGATAAAACAAAATATGTATTTTCTTTTACTCCATTAATAGTGGATTAACTCCAGGCTAATGCACTGAAGTGAGCACATTTAAGTAGTCATCAGGAGCTTGACTTAATGCTTGGATGTTAGCTAAGGGTACTTAATCATGCTTTGACTTGGGACAAAACTGTGACTGGGGTCAGCTGCTGTGACTCTGTCTAAATAAAGGTGATTGCATTAAAGCACCAAGCAAACAATATTTCTCTGAATCTTGGTAGTGGTGAACACGAAGGAAGTCGGCGGATGAAAACAGAATTATTGGTGCAGATGGATGGCCTGGCCCGATCTGATGATCTTGTATTCGTTTTAGCAGCGTCCAATCTGCCATGGTAAGAGATCCAGAGAGTACATTTTGAATACATTTGCATGAGCCTCTAAGCACAGATAAAGATTTTATTTAGACTCTTGCAGAGAAAGCCTTGATATTTGGTTAAAGCATTTAAAGATTAATTTGGAGCTTTCACTTTTAAATTCTACAATTCTTGCTATTTGTGCCACATGAGACTAATCCATAATCAAGTTGACATGCTGGTGTGACCAGCTGCTAATATTTAAAATGGAGTATTTCATTTTATACCCAAGTTATTTACTATGTTTACGCTAAGAAGGGCTTCAGCATAGAACTGTAAGGTGCTTTAAAACATCCACTGCTTAGAAAGATACATTATAAATAGGTTGGATTTCATTGATATTATATGTGACTTTTAAAAGTTGAGAGATAAAACCCTTCAGTTTCTTTATTTTCATTTATATCTAGAAGAATAAAAGGTCTGTTAATAGAAAATACAATTGTATTGCTGGGAAGAGGCTTGTGGAGGTGGGAAATAGCCATATGAAGGATGCTGCTTGTCTGTAGCAGTGACCTCCTTTGCTAAGTTCTCTGGAGCTGTGCAGTAGCAACCGCAGCAGGTGTGTGTCTCTGTGTTCTTCTATTGTGCCCATCACCAGAGCATCTATGGTCTAGGAAGCAGCACCAGCTCCTAGTGGGATACATCCAGGAGAAGCAGGGGAACAGTGCTACAGATAGTGGTTGATTCCTAACTCCACTGCATCTTCCTGCCCCCAGCCATTGTGATCCCAATTCTTGTTGTGCACCTACAAAAGGTCTCTTGTAGATTCCCAGTGAAGATACAGGGAACATGAAAGCAGAGGTAATATTTCCCCACTCCTATGGCCCCAAATGCATTTCACCTGAATTGACTTGCTTCAAGTCCCATAAGCAGAAGGGGACTGATCTGGCCTCTGCCAAAGAGAAAGAGATGATGTATAGTTGAACTGTTCTGATTCCACTCAGCACAGGTACACCTACTCAGATCAGTGCAATATTTTTCTTACTTGTGAATACCAATGTAGTTTTCCTGCAGAAGTTAGTTTATCAGAGGTGGTGTATCTATATTGTTTTATATGCCAAGTCTAATGATGGAAGAAGATGCAGGAAGAAAGCTGTTGTAGCCATGCACTAGACCAGTGGTTCTCAAATTGTGGTCCGTGAAGCACTTGCAGGAAGTTTGTAGAGAGCTGTTAGATCCCATGGTGTTGGTTCCTCCTTTATTTCCTGCTACTGAAATGAATTTAAAAGATGGCAAATGTATTGAATACCATCCTAGCATTACTTTTCCCTGCGAGCAAGTGCTATAGTTGATATATGATCATGAACTGATGGAGTGGTGGTCCCAAGGATCATGACTGAAAGGGCAGGGCAAGCACAAGACAATCTGTATTAAATTATGGCCTACAGAATGAAAAAGGTGAGAACCCCTTAGTGAAACAAAAGGCTTCTGTTTTTACTCAACAGATGTTTACCAAAATGTCCCACCATAATAAATGACTCTCCAGTGTTTACACAACACAAGGAATCTGACTGACAAGCACATCATTTCTGTAGCACTTACTTAGCTATGCTTTGTGACAACCACATAATGATGCCATTTGAAAGTGGCTCAAGATTAGTGAGGGCTCCACAACCACAAGAACCACATGTTTTGTTTTAAAAAACAATGAATAGTCTAGTAGCACCTTACAGACTAGCAAAACATGTAGATGGGATCATGAGCTTTCGTGGGCACAGCCCACTTCTTCAAATGACTGGAGTATTGAAAGTCCAGATCCAAGAATAAATAAGGGAAGGAGGGGAGGGAGGGGGAAAAAAAGGAGAAAAAAGACGGTGAATCGATTGTTCAAGTAGTTACAAATCTGCTCCGGTCATCTGAAGAAGTGGGCTGTGCCCACGAAAGCTCATGATGCCATCTACATGTTTTGTTAGTCTTTAAAGTGCTACTAGACTATTTGTTGTTTAAGTTTTTCTAGTTACAGACTAACTCGGATACCCCTCTGAAGCTTTTGTGCATGTTTTGTTGTTGGGTTTTTTATTTTGATTGGTGGTTTTCTGGCTGATTTTCACAAGGACACCCTAGGGACATTTGCTGGAAGAGCCTCATTCTATGACTAGAGATCCTTGGTCTACAATTGGTGAGCTGCCTTTTATATCGCAGCATACACTGTGTCTGAACAACTGCAGTCTGTATATCCACAACTACTTCCATTCAAATGTATGTGAAAAAGCCTTACATGTTAATTATGCATTGTAATTTAAGTATTCAAATCTGTGTTTTACATCATCTCTATCATGACACATTTAATATTATCTTGGAAAGTTTTAACTAATGTTTTATTCCCCAGTGGAATTAATGGAGCCCTTTGTATCCCTTTCATCAGAGACGCCAAGGACAGAATCGATATAGAGAGTGAACTCCCTCTCAGTATGGAAGTAGTTTCCCCAAATCAGGATTGAAGCAGGTAAAGTTTTCAAATGCACCTAATTACTTAAATGCCTGTCCAGTTTTCAAAGTGATGTAGGCACCTACAAGCCTAAATCTCATTGAAACTCAATGTGACTTAGGAATCTAAGTCACTTAGGTGCTCTTGAAGATTTTATCCTGCATGTGCTCTACCTTCTGAAGGATAGACAGACAACTTCAGTCTCAGAACAACACCTTTTTGTGGGCATTATTACATCAACAATAAAAATAAACAAATCTATTAACACAAAAATGTCTACCTTCTCCTTTCATCTTTATATATTATGGTGATTCTATAGTTACATGCACACACACACACAAAAAAACCCACCAAAGCCGCCATCTGCCATTTCTGCATACTTTAAAAGCAGCACTTACTATGGCAAATTCTGTGCTGATTTACTATTTGGGCAATCCTGTAGACATCAGTGTGGAAATCCTGTAGAAATCAGTGTGGAATCAGTCCTGTTTTGTATTACAATGCCTTTTTGAAAAATAAACCCAGAATAGGATTAATTCAATTCTAAAACTACTAATATTCCAATTGTTTAAAAAAAACAACTTCAAGATAAGTAGCTATTACACATGCAAGTAATTATCTTTTGGAGGCGAATGGTTAGTATATTAATAACTTGTTTCTCCCTATGTGGTTCATTAGTAACAGTATAAAAATGGTAATTTATTACAGCATCATTACCCTTTAAAAAGAGAGGTTTTGAACAACCCATAGTTCCTTTTCATGCGCAATTGTTGAAGTAATCCTTCTAATAGCTAAGCTTCATGCAGCAGTACAGGTTGGACCTCCCTCGTCCAGCACTCTCAGGACCTGACCAGTCCTGAAGGAGGGACCTTGTCGGATCAGGGAGGTCGGCCCCTCTGCTAATGGACTCTGGGCTCTTCCAGGGTCATTCAGCTCACCAGGCTCCCCTGTCTCCAGGCCACTGAGCTCCCGGCTCCACAGCCAGCTCCAAGGTCACCGAACCACGGATGTTCGTGCACCAGCGAGTCCCAGACCAGGTTGTACTTCAACCTGTACAATATTAAGGGAGGGTTCAGTCTCCAGAAAAGTGAAGTCCTCATGACCATGCACACTAGTGGAAAAGGAGAATTTGGGACTGTCAGAAGCCAAAAGATGGAGTCAGGAGACAGCAGGGTGCCTGAAGGTATGGGCCTTGCAGACCTCTGTTGAGGCAGTCATGAGGCTGACCTCCTCAATGGGCTTGCTTTCTATAAAAAGATCATCAGATGTGTCTGATCTATGTATGGGCTTTACAATCTCATTATGAGAATAGCTGGGCTAAACTGTCAACACAGTTTTGACTATTTCAGTATTTAATTTTGGACCCCTTTCACAATCCAGAAATGCTGTAAAGTTTGCACAAAATAGCCATTTTCACATTAAAAACATATCCAATTCAAAATTACATATTACGGAATCCAAAATTCATTTGTGTTCAAAGTAGATTTTGAAACTTGGAATTTGAAATATTTGTATTTTTCAGGAAAAAAAGACTACAGCCATTTTTACCCCATAAAGTCTTAATTGCAAGCAGAAAACCCTGAAATCTACACAGTGCTCTAAAAGGTTAAATAAAATTTCAAGACATTTTCAATGGGATTACTTGTGTGTCAAGTTATTCATGAATAAATGTTTGGAGGACTGTGACATAAATAAGGATTTTAAAAGCCTGCATGAAATCTGGTTCAATTGAAATCAGTAGCAATGTTCTCACTGCTTTCATTGGGGCCCAGATTTCACCCTCTAACTTTAGGTAGCCGGGATCATGTTTTCAAAAGATCTCAACAGCCAGCAGTTGCCAGTGAGACTCTTTGCAGCCAGGTCTGCAAAAGCACTCAGCAGTCAGGGCTGAAATCCTTTGAAAACTTGGCAACTTATTTTTGGTGTCAAAATGAGAGCTGCTGTTTTTTCAGACTTTGACCCTCCCCTCCCCCAAAGTCTTGCCTTTTTGAAGTTTTAGAATTTCATTTCAGAATTTTTAAATACCTCTAAATATTAGTCAGATTTTGCCCTTCACTATTCTCCAGAAACCCAAGTAATCTCATTGACTTGCATGGATACAAACAAGGGAAGAACTGGGCCTAGGGCACTAGATGGAGATTTCTGTAAATACGAATAAATAATTTTTATTGCAGAGACCTGCTTCAAGTTGATGAAATTCCATTGAAATTAGTGTGCCTGCTCACACCAGCACTGTGTACATTGGTCTTTTTTTTCTTAACTACTTGTTGGGCTATAGTCAATCCCAGTGTAAAACCATTGAGTTCAGTTGAGCTAGGCTTACTAATGTGAGGGCTGAATTTGAATATGAGTAGTTTTGCAAGTGAAATGGGCTTTTGGCCCTAGAAGGTAGTGGAGTGCAGAACAAATGTAGAGAGGAAAGAACATGAACAAAGTAGTACAACAGGGCAAACAGGAAGGAATAGATTTGGGAAGGAACTGGAATATTGTTCTTGCTCATTTTCTTTGGATTCATGATTTATCTTTATACACCGAGGGGGAAGATTTGGTGTAGTGGTAACATGAATGGCAGAATACTAGTCCTAGTTATCATATTGACACCTCCCTGTGGCTTTGGGAAGAGTCACTCAGCATCTCTGTGTCCTTTTCCCACTGCTGTCCCCCTAAGAAATCTACATTGGGGATAATACTAGCCACATCACATGTTTAGCAGGTGATACTGGACACATGGTAAACTAGTTCAGGTATGTAGAAGACCCTGAACAGTTAACACATTATATAAATGTCAAGTATTATTTGTTAGCTCTTGTATGTCTGTTGATTTCCCTTAGTTATGTAATCAAAGAATGTGTTACCCAGCAGTGCATTTAGTGGGTTGTATGTTGGGACAGATTCATGAAATAAACACAAATACCACATTTGGTTGTAAGGAAGAAAGTTGATGACAATGATTTGTACTTGTGTAGTGCTGTTTGGTCACCGGTAGATCACAAATGGCTTTGCAAGAGGAGTTGCCCTTTTCCCCCCCATTTTACAGATGGGGGTGACAGAAAGGTTATTATCCCAAGATAATACAGAGCCAATTGCAGAATTAGCAATAGATGCCAGGGCTCCTGAATCACAGCCCCATGCTCAGCCTACTAGCCCATGGTTATCTCTGATAAGGACAGCTGTTTAATTCAACAGCCACTCTTCCTTTTGGGACAGTATCATGAGCACTTGTCCTAAATTGCTCTTGGGATTTATAGTGCAGGAGATACCTGGCTAGTTCCAAGTTATACTGTGTGTCTCGCAAACAATCAGGATACAGCCCTGTCATTTTAAATAATTGTTTTTATTCCTCACTTTTTCAGCCTTGTACTGAACTAGATTTTAAAAGATTTGTTTATCTTGAATGGCTGTTGATCCCATGAAAAATTAATACCAAGCTGCTTTTAGCTGACTGGAAAAGAAGTCAAAACAAAGCGCTTTATGCACTCTGATCTACACTGCAGTATTTGTTAGAAAGCTTATCGATCTTTCCATTCCATTCAGCAGTCCACTCCTCGCTGCCAGCCCAGCTTCCTTTTGCTCATCACAAAGCAGTGTAGTTTGACAAGTTACTTGTTGAAATGATTAAACAATTAAATAAAATAAAGGCTTTAACTAAACTGATCCTTAACTATGCTGTTTTCTCCCCAGTAGCTTTGAAGTCTTTCCTAACTAATTGATTAGTTTAATTTGCTAGCACAGAATAGTGTCATTTCCCCTTCCCTTTCCATCTGTGTAATGATCCAAAGGTTGGTGCAGGGACATTGCATTGATTAACAAACAGGCTGCTTCTTCCCTCAGAGTTAAGTACTAAAGGTACATTGAGAAGTACTTTCTCTTCCATAAGTGTGTTCACAAAGATGGGATGACGTATAGCTAGACCATAGAGCTACCTTCTGCTAATAAGGTCCTTACATTCAGTAGATTGCAGGGTCCTATGCCACTTTCTGTTGTGAGAAAGAGATGGAAGCAAATACAAGTAAAACCAGGCATAAAAGACCCCAAACAAGTATCAAAACAGGTGCTGTCTCTCCCCAGAAACACCTCACGCCAGCTCTGTGTGGTCAGGACTTCACAGCTCCTATTTATTCCTCAGGCCGCAAGGAGAGGTGTTGTAGTGTATGTGAATGTATTTTCCAGCTCTTTAAGCTCTGAATTGGCTGTATGGGTTTTTTTAAATTCTGTGTTTATTCCATCTTTGCCTGCAGTCACATCTAAAACATTTATGAATAGGACCTTTCTGAGGTGCAGAGTACTACTATTCCCATTGACTTCAGTGGGGGCCCTGGGTACTAGGCATTTTTCAACATCTTATTAAAGTACTTAAACATTTGCACAGGAGCTTGATTTAGGCACCCATTTAAAATTATATCATTGGGAAATGCTGTTTATCTACTATATATTTGAGAGAGTTTGTCTGTCTGTCTATTTAAGGACTCCACCTAAGTCAGGGGTGGGCAAGAGGTGGCTAGCAGGCCAGATGTGGCCCGCCAACCCACTGGATCGGGCCCATAGCAACCTTGCCACCAGTCTTATTGTAGAGCAACTGGAGTCACTTTAAACAGTAAGCTGTTACTTGCTATGCAGTCTGGGATAGGGATGTTAAATATCAATTAATTGAATAGTTGGGTAACCTCATGAGTTCTTATCGGTTAGTTTCTATAGTCCCTGAGGGCAGGGCTGGCAGCCACTGTATCAGAGGCAGCAGCGTGGGGTGCCAGGCAGGAGCTCCCGGACCCAGCACGAGTCAGAACAGAGCTGAGCTGCCTGCCTGCCTGGCTCCTAATACGCTTTAAATGCAGAGCTGCAGCAGGGGTAGGTCCCGGACCCAGTGTGAGCCAGGACTGAGCCAGGCTGCTGGCCAGCCTGCTAAAAAATTTACTGGCAAGGGAGGAGGAAGGGAAATGCATGTAGTCTACAGCATTAACCTATACATTTTCGCTTATCAATTAATCAGTTAATCTAACACAGAGTTAATTGGCAACAACGTATGATGAGGATGAGTTACTATTTTATAAAATAGGTTGAAAGGATCACCAGGAGCTTTGAAAATATGAAGTGGCTTCCTGCTATAAGCAGCTTAGTTTTTCAGAAGTGCACCAATCTGTGCAAACACATAACCTTGCTGAGAACTTCATCCGTCTTCTTTCTCCATAGGGAATTAGATTATGCCATGTTGCGTCGGCTGGAGAAGAGGATTTTGGTTGACCTCCCAAGTAAAGAGGCCCGACAGGCTATGATTCAGCACTGGCTGCCCCCTGTGAGTAACAGTGGAGGAGTGGAGCTGAGAACCGATCTGGAGTACAGCTTGCTGGGTCAGGTGAGAACAAAGCAGCTGTAATTCACCCCTGGGTACTCAGCCTGCAGTCTTTCAGCAAGGGAATTGTGGCAATGTGGTAAGCCTGATTCTACTCTCACTGAAACTGATGTAAATGAAGAGTTACTTAATTGAAGTCAGGGGAGTTACACAAGTGTAGAACTGGTGTTAAGCAGAGAATCAGGGTTAGTATCTTTCAACTCTAAATGCTGCAAGTAGCCTCTGTAAACCCAGTAGCTGGGGGGAAGGGGATGAAAGCTCAAATTATGAAGCTGAAAGCTTGAATGTGGGTAAGAGGGGACTCTTCCTACAAGGGAACATCAATGAGAGCTGAAGTATTGAACTTGTCTTAGTTGGTGAAATCACCAGTTTTGTATGACTCAACTTGTAAGTCAGAGATGTATTTTGATGCAAGGATTGCATCGACTTTTGGCTATTTCAGACAGACACAGAAAAAAATTACCATAACTATACACCTCCAGCTTTTCCTAACACCACAGTGGGGTCTTTCTGCTAATATTGGAGATAAACCTGGAACAGCACTGCACTGAATAGGAAGCATTTGTTGTGGATGTAGTGCAGTATGAAAGAGCATCAATAGAGAGAAGAGGCATTAGGGCATCAGCTTCCAAGAACTCAGTTATTTTCCTGAGAGCCTGAATTCAGGCCATTATCAGCTCCTACACTCTGCTGAGAATAGTTCTGTTTATAAAGACATACGGCATCAAAACCATTTTGTCTATGAAACTGAATAAAGCAGTCTTAATATTTAACAAATACAGTACACTCAAACTGCAAACATAAGGTTGTAGTATCAGCTGTGGAGTCTCATGAGTCCACACACAAACCGGCACCAAAATACTGAAACTGCTTCTTGTTTTTGTGTGTGCACTTTTTATTTCAGATTAAGAGTGATTTAGCTAAATGGCAACAGAATTCTCTTAACCCAAAATAAGAGTATTCGTTTACAAAAGATGGGAGCAAAACAGTTATTTGGGTGCACATTATTTGTAGACCAGCCCTAACGTTGAAAATTTGCCCTAGCACAGTGGTGCCTAGAGACCCATTGCACTAGGCAAGGGACAGAAACATAAAGCCTATGAAAAGACTCCCATTGACTTCAGTGGGCTCTGGAAGAAGTCCATGGCTACGTCTACACTGGCGCGTTCTCACGCAAAAACTCTTTTGCGGAAGATTTCTTCTGCAAAAACTCTTCCAGAAGAGAGCGTCTACACTGGCATGTGCTTTTGCGCAAGAGCATCCATGCCAGTGTAGACACTCTCTTGCGCAAGAAAGCTCTGATGGCCATTTTAACGATAGGGCTTCTTGCGCAAGAAAGTCATGTTGCCTGTCTACACTGGCCTCTTGCGCAAGAATAGTTGCGCAAAAGGGCTTATTCCTGAGCAGAAGCGTCAGAGTTCTGGTGCAAAAAGCCCTGATTTCATACATTAGAACGTCAGTTTACTTGTGCAAGAACATGCGGCCAGGGTAGACAGGCAGCAAGTTTTTGTGCAAGAGTGGCCGCTTTTGCACAAGATCGCGCCACAGCCCATGAGTTACAAGGCAAGATGAGGTGGGAAACAGAGTGAGATGAAGATTTTATTTGATCTGCAGAAAACTGTCCTTAAGAAACCAACTGCCTGATTTGCACCTGCATATAGCAACTCTGCAATCAAAGCAAGTTTTAAGTAACACAAGCATTTATGTATCATGTGCAATGATTTGTAACCCTGTGAATTGTGATTTTGTATTAGGAGACAGAAGGGTACTCTGGTTCGGACATTAAACTGGTCTGCAAGGAGGCAGCTATGCGGCCAGTGAGGAAAATCTTCAATGCTCTTGAAAATCATCAGCCAGGTACAATAGCTTTGTCAGAGAATCCCATGTAAGAAATGCTGATGTTAGAGGTTATATTTTCACATGCCAGCAGGTGGTGCTCTTACTTGCTTAGAAAAGTTTTAACCTGCATTTGTAAAAATCTAATTAAAGCCAACATTTCCAAAAATCAGATCATCTCTTGAGGCTATCCATCTCTGTGCAGTGAACATGGTAAAAATCATTTCCTCTCCTGCTATGTCCAGTTTTCTCTTTAGCATATTAACTAAGTATTTTGCATTATGCACTGGCTTAAAAAGTGCATCTTTTAGTACTGATCTCATTCACTTTCAGCATTTGGTCAATTTTCTCTCTCCAGGTAGCAGTAATTTACCTGAACTCCAACTGGACACTGTCACAACAGCAGATTTCCTGGATGTGATTGCTCACACCAAGCCTTCAGCAAAGAATTTAAGTCAAAAGTATATAGCCTGGCAGAGAGATTTTGAATCTGTCTGAAATAGTTTGACTTTAAAATCAAAGACGCCCACTATCCAAATGACATCTGTAACTGTGGTTCTGCTACAACTAGGACTGAACTATGATGGAAAAACAATTACTTGTTTGTTTCAAAAAACTGAATGAGAGAATCTGTATTTTCAATCTGCAAGGTACATATTTAAATTTACCATGTTCAATGACAATTAGAATTTGTTCTTCATGGAGAACTGCTGTCTACTGTGGATATGCAATGAAGATTCTAGCACTAATTTTATGCATAAAGCATTATAAATTGACTAATATTGCATAATCTTTATTCATTGCAAGTGATTTTTACTACTTAGGGGGAGAGGAGCAAAAGTAGAAAGCTCACGTCAGAAATAGCAAGATTTATGGGTTTACTGTACTCAAACTATATCACAACCAATCTGGCATTTACTAGCCAATGAAGTATAAGTGACTTTTTTTAAAATCCCCATCTTGGATTAAATTCACCATCTTCTTATTACCATGTAGTCATGGTCAGGTTAAGGGTTTTGGTCTGGGATAGAATTTGTTCATGTATTGATGTGTTTGATCCACCCCATTTGTTTTTTGAGTTCGTTTTTACCCAACTACAACCAATGTAAATTTGCTTTTACTAGGGTAGTGTAGTGCGTATCAGTACATTACTTGTTGAGGAATCTGGGCTAATTTAAATTACTTACTTAGTACATGGAACCCAGCTCCAGTAGATATTCTGTTCTAATGGTCTTTCCTCCTTCCTTTTTTTTTTGTTTTTGTTCATAAACTGCTAACTGGTATCTTTAGAAGCCAGAATTTTTCCAAAACCGAAGAGGCATATGCTGAAGAGGAACTGTAAGTGGATGACAGTTGAGATGATGCATGGGGCTAAGAATATCTGTGAAGCTCACAACACTTTTTTAAAGAGGGGGAATGAGTTTTATGGTCTGTTGCTAATTATTTATTAGAATTCAGTGCGCAAAACCTATCTACATGTCAAGCAGTGATAATGGCCAAGATCTCCTTGAGCACTGTGGAAGCCTACATCAAACTCAAACCTTACATTCTTACATGTGATGCATAAAAAGCCACAATGAGACAGGGTCTCCCAACCCATAGAGTTCCCTTCCATACATACCCTAATCAACTCTGACACAAGGTACCCATCCCTGTGCACGCTATTCCTGCCTAGGGCCATATCTACACTAGGAAATTGTTTTTTCGGGAGTTGTTAATTCTAAAAAAATCAAAATAGCATGTCCACACTACAGGGAAGCCTAGTCAGAGGCAGGCTACCTTAATGTGAATGCGCTACCTCAACTTAAAGCCCCAGGAAGCACTTGGGCATAATTACAGTGGAGCGTCCACACTTCTGTTATTTTGAAGTAGGCATTATTCCTTGTGGAAAACAGGAGTTATTTCAAAATAATGAGGTGGTTATTTTGAAATAATAGGCTTGATAGTGTGGATGCTCCATTTGTTATTTCCAAATAAGGGGAGTTATTTTGAAATAACTCCCTAGTGTAGACCAGGGCTAGCAGAGTTCATGGCTAACATGGCCACAAAATGGTGATTTTGTAGCTCTCATTAGGGGATGGCAGCTCAGGGCCTAATGGAGCAACTATCCATAGTCCAAGTAAAGTCACAAGAGAAAGGGATGCCACCACAGGAAGAGGTGGATGAGGGTGAAGATGAAAAGATGATGTGATTGCCAGAGCTGCTACTGCACGTCTTCAGAGGTGGAGCTATTGACCATACTTTTAAAATATAACCTGTCCATGATCATAGGTTACTAGCCTCCTTGAAGAAGCAAGTTTTACACAGATGTAATGAGTGGAGGTTTGGCAAACAGGTCTCTGGTCCTAGGGGACTGCATGAACACAGGCACGCAGCAGGGGGGAGAACGGACACAAAGTACAGTCAAGGGGGAAAGGTCTTGGACTAAGCAAAGAGGCCAGTGAAGAGGAAAAGGAGGTAAGGGGCTTTTAGTAGGCAAGGTGAAGAATAGGAGCTTGGCAGTGTGGAATTGCAGTGTCGTTCACGAACACAGCCCTGAAATACTGTTTGGAGTAGCTAACTGCAATTGCACAGCCACCTGTGAGAACTAAACAGGCTTTGGATTGGAGTAGGGTATGAATCCAAGGTTTGAATATGGAAATCTTTCCTCCCCTTCTAAAAATGGAAAAGTAAGTAACAGAGTTAAACCACTGCCATGTGTTCTTTGAGTGACTGCATTCCCTTTTAGGAACCATATTTTTCTGAAGAAAGATCTCAATCCTTTGTAACTCTTCTAATCCTCTCTGCTTTACTAGCAGTAGATGCCACTTCCTTGTAATCTTTTCCAGATGTCCCCTTATGTGGTCTCAGGTGTAGCTGCTCATGTGTATAAATGTCACATGATTGGCTACAACATACCCACACTTACTTCCCTCTCAAGCTACGTCTAGACTGCAAGCTTCTTTCGGAAGAAGCTTTTTTCGAAAGAGCATCTAGACAGCAAAAGCGCAACAAAAAAGTGATGTACTTTTTCGAAAGATAGTGTCCACATTGAGTGGACACTATCTCGCATTTCAGTTTTGATTACTGTAGATGGAGTGGCCACTAGGGCACCTGTGCTTTTTCCTGGAGGCCACCTCTTTCGAAAAAACACTCTTCCGCATCCACACACGCCTTTTTCCAAAAAAGCTTTCTCGGAAAAAGGTTTCTTCCTCGTAGAAAGAGGTTTACTGCTGTCAGAAAACCCCCTCCATTCTTTCGACTTTCTGTTGAAAGAATGCAATAGCAGCGTGGACGTAAGTGTAGCTTTTTCGGAAAAACTCTTCAGCGTAGACGTACCCTCAGATGGGCAACCCATTCTTTGACAGTTACATTTTCTGTTGGCTTATATCTGTCACAGATGCGACACAGGGAGTTGTTGGCTGACTGAATTTACTCTTCACTCTGTGTATTAGTTAGGTAAGGGAGGCAGATCTTTTAGGGAGCTCAGGGAAGGGCCCCAATATCCTGTATAGTCCTGGACTTTCACAGGATTTTGGGAAGAGGAAATGAGAGGTTGGATTGGAGTCACTAAACTCAACCACATTTGCAAAAGTAATTTCAAATCCCCAAACATAGACCAAAGAGACAGCCTCACACCTGAAGAGGCACGGCTTGCTGTGTCCAAGGCACAGCTTGCTGAAATTCACTCCAGGTGAAATGTAACCAGCCACAGAGATTATGGGTAAAGCTTCTTTCTTTAGATTGAGCCTGCTACATATTCATTATGATATTTTTTCTCAACTAGAAGCAGTGTGGCTTATTAATACAACTATATTTTCAATAAGGTGAGTACAACAATGATATACAATTAATTATAGTCTCATAATTTAACACATAGGAGCACTGTAAAACAACTGGAAAGGACTTTGATTATTACAGCTTGCAAATGGACCAGGAAAGCCATTTACCATCATTACAAAGTTAGTTCATTTTGGTGGATTTCACACATGCAGAAAGAACAATGCATGCTACAGAATGAGATTTCATTTTACAGCTGTATTAACCAAGTGCTTAAAAGCCTGAAGCGGTCCCATGGGTTTTGAAGGATTTTTCTCATAGCATTAAAAAGGAAAAAAACCTTGCAACTGCACAGTTAATAGGACCCTGCTGAAGTCTAACTTCAAAAATTCATGACCTATAAAGCCATTAAGGACCATATTTTTGTTTCTACACCATTCCTGTTAATAACAGTATCTAATTAAAACATCTGTAAAATACTGTTTGAATTTTATATAAAATTTGAAAAAACAAACAATTGTTACCTGGTTGAAATGAGGGAGAGAAATCAGCAGGGACGGCTATTAATAATGATACTACCCTAAACTGTAAGTCATTCCTAATGTGTATCATCTCGACATTTAAATTAGTCAGATCACAGCAGAGAGAAGACACGTGGTAACTAAAACAAACATACAGACATATCATTTAGGCTAAAAAAGGCTGTTATGCTTTGTTGTTGGTTATTATCTTGTACATTTCTGATGAATTTTAAACAGTTACTTTTAAATAGTCAAAAACAAAGACTCTGTGAACTTCCCTCATTTCCTTACATAATACAAGAAAGCAAATTATTTTTTCTGCTGGTTGGTTTCCTTCCTCCTGCCATCTGACCTGATGCATACCTGAGACCTCTTTTCCACACTGTGTTCCATCTTCAGGAGAGTTTATCAATGCTTTGCCACTGGGTTGCACATTAGTATCATTTCCTTTCAGTGCTTTGCAGCGAGACATGTTCATGGCCTGATTGCACATAGTGCTTTGAGTTTTATTTTGTGAGGAGGAAAGAGGCAATAATGTCAAGACAGAGTTAAATTTCTCTAAACTAAATGCTTCTCTCATAGCAGATGCTGTAGGATATGGTCTACTGCTTGTGGGAAACTCTCACAGGTTAGGTAAGGAGCTGGTTTAATTTTGTCTTCATCTGCTGCTCGATATTTACCTGAAATAAAAGAACAAAAAGGTGCTTTTTAAAAGTTGCTTTGGCTGTCCAGCCAGCCTAGTCTTCCCTGTAGCTAAGACAGATTCTGTCAGATGCTCCTATCACACGTGCTTCACAAACAAGGACCTTTAAAAGGCGTCACCATTTGGCATGCTCCTTGACCTAATGCATCGCAGATGATCTTTGCAGCGCTAGGCTGACACTCGTTTAAGACTTGATTTAGATTCCCCCAGAGGTGGTTTGACCAAAACCCCGACCTAATTTTGCATCTGATTAGTTATGTGCTGGAGTTATTTGAACCTCCTCTACTTCAGTGAACAAATTTATCATGAATTGTCAAAATCCATACAGTACTTACCCGTCTTTACTAAAATACCTAGCATGCCAGCATTCTGGGCTCCGCCAACATCATCCCTACAATCCTGGCAGACAGAAGAGGCAACAAGGTTAATCTAGAGTTACAGAAACAAATTTGTTTATGGGCATTCGGTGGTGCTCACCACCATGCCATGATCCAGCTTAACCTAAACAATAATAGGCCATATCCTGAAATTACCACTTGGACAAAATGCACTAAAGTTACCTCTATGGGAGCTTTGCTTGAGAAAGGACTTCAACATTTAAGCTAAATCTCATATATGGCTTAAATACTCAAATTGAGGACCAGTTTTTAAAAAGTTTGTATGTGCCTAAAGATGCAGAGAGATGCTTAGTAGGGTTTTGGTGTTTAGGCATCTAGTGATACTTTGAAGGGTGCCTGTTTGCATCTTCAGGTGCACTCAAAACTTCAGAAATATCAGAATTCAGGCTACCCGAGTGCTTAACATTCAAATATGAATACTGTTTTTTTAATGTGCACGCTTTTGTAATTTATTAGGTTTAAAAAAAAAAACAAAATCCATCATGTAGATGTCAATCTGATGCTTATGTGGGTCATCAATAAAGTTGGAACCTTTAGGCTATGTCTACACTCGTGGCTTCTTGTGCAAGAAATATGCAAATGAGGCTAAGCGTGGAATATCGCCGAGCCTCATTTGCGTATTTCTCGTGCAAGAAGCCGCGAGTGTAGACATAGCCTTAGATTCACCACACTGACCTCTGCCACCTGAGCTAACGGACAGCTGGTTGTCATCCTTAGGTCAGAGGAAGTCAACAGACAGCCCATGGGGGAAATCCAGACCGCCAGACACACTTGAATGGACTGCAAAATCTTTGACCAAGAAATTTGGACCTTGACAAAAAATAATTGACTGCTCTGCTCTAGTGGACCAGCACTAGAGGGAGAATGAGATGTATTCTTTGCCAGTAGGTTTCACAGATATTGGCTGACAAAAATGTTGACAGGGACATTTTGGGTTCCACTCAGAACCTGGAAGGGAGTATACACTAGTGAGCACAGATTCTTCTGTCAGTTTCTCCCAATATTGACCTCTTCTGCTCTGTCTCACGTCCCAATGTCTGCTTCCTTCTCCCACTCAGACTTCTTATCCCAGTTCCATTTCTTACCCTACTGTCCCAGTTTCTCCTCACACCTGCATCATATCTGACTCCTTGTCCCAACCCACTTCTTTCCCTGCCCTTTGGTCTGGCATTAGTCCCCTCAGTATGCAAATCATGTAACTTCCTCCTCCATGCAGCATTGGTGCCAATAGCAAATCTCTGAAAGCAAAAGAGACAGGAATACTGTTCTCAGTTCTGGTGCCTTAGCCTACTCAGGCCCAAAGGAGCTGGGAGCAACCATTACAGGCAAAGTCTGGCTTTTCCTCTGTAGCCCTGGGCTGGAGGCAACATGCTCAGTCACTCTAGGAGGATGGCATATAAAAAAAATCTGGTCAGAGCTAGCAGTTGTGAAAGGTTTGGGCATCTTCAAAAGTGAGGACAGATTCTTCTAACACTAACCGCTAAAAATCAAAGTTTCTATTGAGCATGAGCAATTTGTGATTTTTTTTTCCAAAGGTTTAATTAGAATAGTCACCCAAATTTGGGCAGATTTTTACCAAGACAGCAAAAGACACATACATGACCCATTTGCCAAATTTCAAGTTCCTGCTCCAGTGCTAATGGGGTGCTAGTGCAGTTCAAAGAAAAAGGTGCCAGAATTTTTTAGCTTGGGGAAAGCAGAGTATTTGCCCCTTGTCAGTCAAGTATACTTGAGCAGTTTTAGCTGAACTTTTCAAAAAATAATCAGCCTCAGGCAACATCCAGCATGGAAAATTCTAGTGCTATGCTGGCAAAGTTATAAGCAGCTGAAAACAGTATTTTAATGGGAAGTGTAGGACAGCTTGAACCGGTGGCTCTACAGCCCCAAGTACAATGTAATGCAAGATGAAAGCCATTCTGAAACATTAACCAATTACTCTGTATTAATATATGTTACAATATAAAGGTCTGATCATGAAGAAGGATCCATTATTCACAGCCATTTATTCCTGTAGTAAGACCTGCTAAACTCACTAGAGCAGTGGTCACCAACCAGTAGATCGGGATCCACTGGTAGATCTTGGAGCCTCTGATAGGTGATCTTGACTGGTTTGGCCAAGAGGCTACAAAGTGCAGCACTTCAGCTGCCCCCCTCCCCACTGCTGCACATCTCCTGCCCTTTGCCTTGGAGCTCCCCGTCCCCCCCGGGAGCCTCCTGCTTGTGGTACAGAGAAGGGAAAGGAGAGGAGGGGGTACTGATGTCAGGGTGCCCCCTCTTCCACCCTGTATTCTATCTCCACAGAAAAGGGGAGGGGGAGGGCAGCACAACAGGGCTTGGGATGGAGGGAGTTTGCTGGCAGCTTTTGAGAGTGGTGCAGGGCCAGGCCAGGTGTGAGCCTGCCTTAGCCCCACTGCACCACCATCCAGGAGCCATCTGAGGTAAGCAGTGTCCAGCTGGAGCCAGCTCCGAACCCCTGCCCCAGTCATGAACCCCCTCCTGCACCCCAAGGCCCTGCCCCAGGCTCAGTTCGGAGCCTCCGTACACTCCAAATCCCATAGCCCAAGACCAGAGCCTGTGCCTCAACCCTCTGCCCCTCCCTAGTGAAAGGGAAGGAGAATGGGGGAGGGAGGAAGGGAGGACAGAGTGAGCAGGGGCAGGGCCTCAGAGAAGGGGTGGGAAGGAAGTGGGGCACGGGTATTTGGGTTTGAGGTAGATCTTGGATTGCACTTAAACTCAAAAAGTGCTCTTGCGCTTAGAAAGGGTGGAGACCCCTGCACTAGAGGTAGAATTCCCATGGACAGTTATTTGCAAGATCAGACCCGAGGTTTCTTCTGACAACATGGCTTGGATAATTTGGTTACTACCTCAAGTACATTACAGAATTGTAATTACATCTGTAAACGTGGAATGTTTCACCCTAATTTTTAGTAGAGGACTCAGAAGCCAGACATGCAAGAATGATGGTCTTTGAAGGGATTCAACTCCACTCTGGTCCAAGTGTGTATTTTGTAAGAACAAGCTTTTGAATTTTAAAAGTGTGTTGTAATTGCCTGTTCTTAGTAGCAGAGCTAAGGAAATGTGTTCCCTCACAATAAGCGAGTAAGTTGCCAATGTCCCTTTAAAGAGTTACTATTTTCCTTTTTGGGGAGGGGATTTTTAAAAAATAGTTATGTTAGAGGTGCAGGATCATGGAAATACTTATTTGGAGCTGGGAATCTATGACAAAGCTGTACAGAGGAAGAATGGTTCAGGAGGGGTGGTTTCTATTCCTGGTTATAGACTTTGTGTGACCATGGGGAAGCTCAGTGAGGCCATGGAAGTGACGACTTGAATGGTGGATTAGGCCCTAAGTGTCTCCGTTCCCCTATCTCTGAAATGGGGGGAACTGATAATAGTCTTCAGATATGTTAGAGTTGTTATAAAGGGGATGGTGATCAGTTCTCCATGTCCTCTGAAGGTAGGACAAGAAATAATGGGCAATAAGGGAGATTTTAGGTTAGATACCAGGGAGAACTTTAATTAAGCTCTGGACTAAGCTTAAGGGAGTTTATGGGATTCCGTCAGTGGAGATTAAGAACACATTGGACAAACACTTGTCAGGGATGGTCTAGGTTTACTCGGTCCTGTCTCCGTGCAGTGAGATTAACTTGACTTTTTGGGATTCCTTCCAGTCCTACATTTCTATTATAATGTTTCCCTACCTTACGAGATGCTGGAAGGATATACTCCTCATAATGCTCACATACCGTGGAGATGGGGTCACACAGGTAGGTAGATAGCAATGTGCTTACTCAGTCCTCGTACTTACATCGCCAATCATAACAGTCTCCTCCGGCTTGCAGCCTATCCCCCGTAAGGCTTCTAGGAAGAAGGTTGTCTCTGGTTTCCCCACCACTGTTGCTTTGGTGTCAGTAGCATATTCCAATCCAGTAACAAAAGGTCCAGGACCCAGAGCTAAGCCATCTTTCCTCTTATAATATCTAGCTTTATGTATAGCTATAAGAGGGGCACCATCAAGGATCAACCTAGAGAGACAAGGGAAGAGGGGAAAAAACATTAAGCCTTAGATTCATGGATATGTGCTACTATGGGCCTAATCCTGCTTCAAGTGATGTACATGCCAAAAACTCACTAGCTTAAATGAAAACAGGATCAAGCCCCAAATTGCAGCAGGGTTGAGAATTAAACTAATGTTTTACTGAGTGAGTTGTATAAATAAAGTTACTTCCCCCGCCTTCCAGCCAGCCGAACCAGGTAATAAAAATACCTAATGAAGCCACTGTCTTAAAATGACTACAAGAGCCAGAGAAGAGGTTTTTTTTCCCCCAAAAAGTTATGTATATATTTATATTCATTCAGTGATGGAATTAATTCCTTTATCTAACCGAACCTCAGAGTTACTTTCCATTGTTGATGGCCAAAGTAAAAACTCATTTGATTTATCCTTGTAAATATTTTATTAGATATTAACTGTAGATAGTGCTTGTGATTTTGATGGATGCTCACATTTAATTTCCTGCTAATCTTCCAAGGCCTTTTGCTAGGTGGATTAATATTGCAGTGCTTCCAAAATTACTCTGCAAAGGAATTCTGCAATATAGATTACTCAGCAGAGCAATTCTTGGTACTGCTTGTTCCATCTTCCAACTGCCCACAATATCTGCACAGTTCAACACTGACATTCCGATTCCAGCTTGCCCTAGTTTGAATGAACTCCATGCAGAAAACATGCAACATGGAATCTTCAGTTTATTTATAGGAATAAAAGAATGTTAAAATAAAAGGCATGCACTAGTTATAATGAAAGATCAGTATGTCTATGGGCATAAACATCACACACATATATTCACTACAACACTCAAGTAACTGTTTGATTCTTGGCACTGCTGCTATCAGAAGTTACATTTTAGAAACAAAGTTGTTTTCTCCCCTTTTGTTATAGGGGGAGAAAAATTCAGAATGGAGGATTAGTCAAAATGTCTGATCAACACATCCTTAACATCTCTGATTAGAATACTGGGAAACTGAGTGGAAAGCCTTCCACTTGAAGCTCTCAGCAGTCCACAGCGACTGGGGGCTTTAGAAAGTGGATGTAGAAATGTTTTCGGAGAATAGGAGTTATTTCCTCCCTCACAAATTTTAGACTGTTCTCACATTTTCTCAGTCCCATTATTATTCCATGCTATAGAGGTCAGCATGAAATTTAACACACTACCTTGGGTTTCTGCAGGCAAGAATGAAATGAGTTTTCATTCTTCCTGCCACACAATTGGCATGCTAAGAAGCCTAAAATAAAGCTGCTATTAGCATCATTTGGAAAGATCCAGGTAATCATGAGTGGAATAGTATTCTGAATATTACTGCTTACTACAACAATCCTAAAAACCTCACTGTTACTTTATGCTCTACCACTTACCTGCCTTCAGTATCCATCAGTAGTCTTGTGGCTCATCTCAGGAGCAGGGACCATCTGTTTTAGGTGCGTGTGTGTGTGTGCGCGTATGCAATGCCTATTACAATACGGCCCCAATGGGGTGCTCTAGGAATCAGTGCAACACAAGTAAATTATAAATTAAACAGGAACGTTTGTAATTTGGGAAGTGGGTGGCTGAAGGTTTCCTTAAATTAATTTTGGGTATGCCTGGGAGTGTCCTAGGAGTTAAGGGTACTCCACTTGTTTTACAATCAGATTTTTTTATGTTTACATTTTGCCATCACCTATATTATAATTCTTCACAATGGACACAACAGCTCCATAAACATTGAAAGCATAATCAGTAGCGCTGGAAAATCTGCCTAAATGCTTATCTGAAGGAAGCGGCCTGGTACTACCATGCATTGCTCAGCTGTTTCAATCCTCTCACCAGTTCTAGTTTCACTGCAATAAAAGCCTTCTAGAATGACTTTATCTATAAAATCTGAAGTAATGATCATTGAGTGCTTCCCATGTGATTGTACAGCAAATTCTTCACATACTGGAGGTAATTCCAAGACTTAATCACAATGAATGGAAATGTAGCCAGTGCAATGGAAAAAGCAACAATGAAATAGTATAGCTCAGGAATCAGGAGGAGCCATTTGGCAGTTTCCTTGGATTGGGCAAGGAGGACTTATTCTCCTTTTAGTCCCAATTATCTTGTACAGAAGCCTTCAAGAAAAATCCAGTGTGTAGAAGAGCAACCTCTTTCTGACCCTTCACATTCTTTCAACACTAATCTCTGTATGACATTCTGCTGTAACTCTCCCCCAAAGAACTGGATTGCTCTACATCGGAGTGAATACATATCAATAATTTTTAAATTTGAAATTGGATTTTTCATTTAAATTGGATTTAAAATTAAGCAAGCTATTTAAAAAAAGGAGGTAAAATAAAATTTAAAATCTTTGACCTGTTAAGTTCTAAATTTATTATAAGCAATTAAAATTATTTAAATTAAATACAAAATAGAATACAAGCAGTACGTTTGTAGCCAAATTTTAAGTAAAGTTCTACCAGTTCTGTAGTTTGGGTCACAGTTTAGGCACCTAGAACCAGTCTGTCAACATGCTAAATCAGCTTTTGCCAGCAGTTCCAATCAGAATATTTGCCTCGGTTCAATGATCAGTTCATTCAAAGTTGAAAAATTAAAAAACTATTGGGCACTAAAAAAGCAGAAAAGCTTGTTTTCCTCTTCTAGTCTATGAATAAAAACTAGGTTTGAGAGGAGGAGGAGCTCTACTATTTTTAAATCTGGAAAAACATGGTGAGAAGAAAATTTAATTCACTAACAACAGATCATTCTTCCTTTGTTTAATACATCAGTTGGTTTTAAATGCAGAAAAAGTGTTTATCAAAAAGTTTATGTATCTAGCACACTAGAAATTGATTTAATAAAATTTAAATATTGTTTTTGTGCATATTAAATTGAATTTAAATTCCCACACAGTTTGAAACAAGTCACAAGTAAAATAGTAATAGTCCAGTACAGTACAAGCTGTGTTATCCAACACTTTAATATCTAGAAAACTCGGTTAACTGGCATCTGTCAGAGATGGCAATATACTTCCTCCTTCAGTTAACTGGAAAAATTCTGATAGCCATCCAGCATCATTTTTTGACATTTTTCTAGTGCTTACAGAAGCCAAGTTTTTTGTAAACTTGTGGCAGTAAAGTGTGTTTAAGTCGTGCTTCTGTGCAAACTGTCACCAGCTATTATCTAACCCATCTTGCAACTATGGCTAGTGTACAGTTAAAAATTTGAATAACCAGCACATTTAACTGGCTACTCCCATTTCCCATGAATGCTGGCTAACAAAACTTGTGCTGTCCAAGAGTTCTGAAACTTCATTGCTCCATGACCCCCTTCTGGCCACAAAAATTACTACACAATCCCAGAAACGGGGACTGAAACCTGAGCCCACCCAAATTCCACTGCCCCGGGGGGAAGGTGGGGGACAGAGCCAGAACCTGAGATCCCCCTGTCCAGGAGATGTAGGGAACATAGCCAAAGCCAAGGGCTTCAGCCTTAGGAAGGGGACCTATAGCCTGAGCCCCCCTGTCTAGAGCAGAAGCCCGTGGCCCTTGCTGGCTCAGCAGGTGCTTGAGCCCTGGACCCAGCAAGTTTAAGCCAGCCCTGGTGACCCCATTAAAATGGTGTTCCATCCCACAATTTGAGAACTGCTGATCTAGTAAAGAAAATGGTGAATGATGCCTTTCTTATAGCATCATAAAAATTAAGAACCTGAATTAAGGTTCTGAATCTTTATTAAGCTATAAAATAGCTTTAAAATGTGTATCCTCCTAGCTAGCCCCAAAAAAGGACAAAATTTAGTATAAAGGTTGTAGCTAGTTGTAAATCAATGTTTTAATAGTTGCCTATCAGTGAAAAACAACCTTTTCTTTAGGTAAATAACTACTAAGCATAAAGGCAAAACACAATTCAAAACTTAAATCAAGGTTTTCTGCTTGTTGATTTAAATTAAAATTAGAATTGGGGATTCAAATCACTCTGCTTCAAATCAGTCCATCCTAGTCTAGGTTAGGCTACATGCTTCTGCCTTCATATGCATTTGCAAAACACCACAGGCACCTGCAGTATTATGCAAATGATAACATTGCACTTGTAATAATGCAATGGAGTAAAAAACTGCCAAAAAATCCTTACACCGAATCAATTTAATCCAAAACAGATTCAACAAGAATAAAGCAGCCATCACTAGTCTGCTCACTGTCAGTGAATATCATTTGTTACTATCTTAGATATGCATCAATGTCACATTTGTTGGGGCAGAAACCCAGCAGAAGATCTACAGTTTTCACCCATGTTTACACAGTCTAAATCCATATCTGCCTATTCATTTTGGAGTTCTAGCTACTGGCACCTTCTGCCCTCCAACACCTTGCCCTGAGCCCCTTTCTGCACCCTGCACCTCCTGTCCCATCCCTACATTCATGCCCGCCTACAATTTTCCTACCCAAATGTGACTCTCGGAGCAAAAAGTTTACCCACCCATGTTCTACACCAAGGATGCATACCCCCCATGCCACACCCTCAGTTCAGTTCTCTCTTTTGTAGCAGGGCCTGCCCCATTGTGCTGTGAGGGAGACTATCACAGCTGCAGTGGTGGGGGCTGGGATTTCTCCTCAATGACAATAATCAGGCCAAGCACCAAACCCTACGGTTAACAGTAATGTGCTCAATTCAGCTGTGGGGCAATTCCACTCTCTTCCGCTCCAGTTTAATTTTGCCCATCTTCTGTCACACAGGGGCACAATGGAGACTGGATCCACTGGTCACCTTGAGCAGTAATGTCACCAATCACTCGCTTTAAGTATCCAGGGCTCTAGACTGAGGCAGCTAATTGCTGTCATTCAGCTTCCAATAGGTTCACAACAGAAATAGCCAGGGCTCGACAAACCGCTGAATCTACTTGCCCGTGGTGAGTAGATTTCAGCTGGTCGCTCCGAGCGCCCCATTCACTGGCGCGTCGCGCATGCGCAGTGCAGGGCTGGTGAGTGGCTCTCACCGGGGTTTGTCAAGCCCTGGAAATAGCCATAACCAAAGTGAAGCAGGAGTGGGAATATCTGACAAGTTAACTTTGTGCAGAGGGGAAATTAAAATCTACCCATGAGAGCACAGCAAAGCTCTAAAACCAATGCCGCTTGGTGAAGTGCACTAATGAGGTAGCCAGAAAGTAAGTGTCGGGTCAATAAGTGTTTTTATTACATGGAGCTAGGCATGCAGATAAGAGCCTGCCAGTTTTCCTGCTGAAGATACCACCTCTGAGGTGCAGCCAAGAACGATCATTACAGTCGGTTTCAATTTAGTTGTCTTAAAGATTTTTTTTTTTTCATTTCCAAATGAGAAACAATTGTGGCAGAGCACAGACTGGTAGATATCCATCGATAAGCCACATGTTTCAAAGCAGAGTAGGAAGTAGAAAATGAGACAAGAGGCTTCAATGGGCTCCCAGAGAGGGGGGCAGTATACAGGGAAGGGACATCTGCCCCCTCCAGGTCCTTTTGAAGCACAGGATTTAAAATGTATTTTACTCTTCTATGCTCCTCTGCATTCCTCACAGCTAGTCAGGACAGGAGCCCATAGTGACTGAGAGGTAGGATGAGCAAAAGATGTTCAGTCTCTTAAAGCTAACACAGTTTTCTAGCAAAATGAACAAGTAGTCCAAGTTAAATGGGTACTAAGCCTGGAAACTAGGAGAAGAGCAGTGTGTGGCTGAATGTACTGCACAAGTGTATCTGAGCCATTAGCTATCATCTTTGAAAAGTCACGGAAGTTGGGAGAGATACCAGAAGACTGGAAAAGGGCAAATATAGTGCCCATCTGTAAAAAGGGAAATATGAACAACCCAAGAAACTACAGACCAGTCAGTTTAACTTCTGTGGCAGGGAAAATAACGCAGCAAATAATTAAGGAATTAATCTGTAAACATCTGAAAGAAAATAAGGTGACAGGTAACAGCCAGCATGGATTTGTAAAGAACAAATCATGTCAAATCAATCTGATACTTTCTTCGATAGGATAACAAGTCTTGTGGATAAGGGGGAAATGGCGGGGTGGTATACCTAGACTTTAGTAAAATATTTGCTATGATCTCACATGACCTGTCAACAAATTAGGAAAACAGAACCTAGATGAGGCTACTATAAGGTGGGTGCATAACTGGCTGGATAACCATTCTCAGACAGTAGTTATTAATGGTTCACAGTCAATGCTGAAAGGACATAACAAGTGGGGTTCTGCAGGGCTCTGTTTTGGGACCAATTCTGTTCAATATCTAATTTAAATATTGGCATAGAGAGTATGATTAAAAGGTTTGCAGATGATACCAAGTTGGAAGGGGTTGCAAGTGCTTTGGAGGAGAGAATCATAATTCAAAATGATTTGGACAAACTAAAGAAATGGTCTGAGGTAAATAGGATGAAGTTTAATAAGGACAAATGCAAAGTACTCCACTTAGGAAGGAACAATCAGTTTCACATATACAGAATGGGAAGTGATTGTCTAGGAAGGAGTACTGCTGAAAGGGATCATGGAGTCATAGTGGACCACAAATGAAATATGAGTCAACAATGTGACACTGTTGCAAAAAAAGCAAACATGATTCTAGGATGCATTAAAAGGAGGGTTGTGAGCAAGACATGAGGAGTCATTCTTCCACTCTACTCTGCACTGATTAGGCCTCAGTTGTAGTACTGTGTCCAGTCCTGGGCACCACATTTCAAGAAAGATGTGGAGAAAATGGAGAAGGTCCAAAGAAGAGCAACAAAAATGATTAAATGTCTAAAAAACATGACTTATGAGGGAAGGCTGAAAGATCTGGGTTTGTTTAGAAAAGAAAAGACTGAGAGGGGACATGATAGCAGTTCTCAAGTACCTAAAAGGGTGTTACAAGAAGGAGGGAGAAAAATTGTTCTTGACCACTGATGATAGGACAAGAAGCAATGGGCTTAAATTGCAGCAAGGGAGGTTTGGGTTGGACATTAGGAAAACTTCCTAACTGTCAGGATGGTTAAACACTGGAATAAATTGCCTGGGGAGGAATCTCCATCACTGGAGATATTTAAGAGGAAGTTAGACAGGCATCTGTCAAGGATGATCTAGATCAGGCCTGGGCAAAATATGGCCCGCCAAGCCACCAGATCCAGCCCGCAGAGGCAGTGGGGAGTCCCAGGCAGGCTCCCCAGCTTGCCCTGCAGCCCCACACGCCGTGCAAAAACATGGCTGCAGGGCTACATTTCTGTTTTAAAAATGAAGTGGAGGGGGGAAGTTTTAGGAGCTGCCCCGCTCCCAGCACATTCCTATTGGCCAGTTTTTGGCAGAAACTGGCCAATGGGAGCTGCTTGTTGAACTAACAGGCAGCTAAGAAGAATCACACCCCCTGTCCTGGGCTCTGTTATTCGTGATGCACATGGCCAGGCAAGCAAGCTGGCTGGGAAACATTTTAAGCTCTGCAGGCAGGTAGGCTAGTTTGGTAGCTGGCAAGTAAGTCTCTTGGCCACAGCCTGCTTCTGGCACCCAGCCCTTTCCTGCCCCAAATCTCTACCCACCTCCCCCCCACCCAACATACCCAAACCCTCTGTTTTCCCTCCCCTCTACACCCGTACCCCCTCCCAGATCTGTCACCCCAATCTCCTGCCCAGATCACAACCCCCTCCTATGCTAGGTCACATCCCAAACCCCTGCACTCCAGTCCCCTGCTCTAGGTCACAACCACCTGCTTCATCCCAACTCCCTCCCAGACTCCAGTATCCCTCCTGCACCCTAGTTCCTTACCCCAAGCTCCCTTCTGCACCCAACCTTCGTCCCAGACCTGCACTCTTCCATTAATATCATGGAAGAGTGCAGGCCTCAACCATTTTCCAAAATCTTGGTGTGACCCCTCCGTCAAAAATTATTGCCCACCCCTGATCTAGATGATGCCTTGATCTTGCAGTGAGGGCAGGGGACTGGACTTGATGACCTCTCGATGTCCCTTCCATTTCTAGTATTCTGTGCTTCTATGGGTAGGTCAAATGGCACTGCACAAGCCACTGAAAAACTCGCACAAATGCGGTCACCTATTTTAACCACGCTGTAACTCCAGCAATCTAGTGGTTTTGTCTCTAAACACTATTCCTTGATATAGCATAGGAACCACCAGACTGGATCAGGCACAAGGGCCTACATTTTCCCGTATTCTTTTTTCCACTGTGGCCAGTAGCAGATGTTTCAGAGGAAAGTGCAAGAAATCTCATATTAGGAAGATGCTGGAGGATAGGGTGAGGAGGGGAAGGAATGTGTACCTCATTTTAGATCTGCAATCCCTAACAATTATAGATTATTTTAAATCCTGACTATTGAGGCTCCAAAAAGTATTAATTCTGGATATTCTTATAACTTATACAAATATCCAATCCCTTTTGGAATCTTGCTTGCTTCTTGAGCTCAACAGCATCCTGCAAAAATAGTTTTACAGATTAACTGCAGGTTGTGAAACCCATTTAATTACATGCTAAAATAAATATGTAGTTAAGCCTCCAGACCAAGCAAGCCTGATGGCTGTCCCTCCATATTACTCCAATGACATCAGAGAAAGACACTTGGAGACTCATCTAAGTAACTGAGCAGTCTTCTTCTGGTGCCTCACATTTCCCTTCCTGCCTATAATTCCTCACACTGGCTGTGTCTAGTCCTAAATTAGACTGTAACCTCTTCAGAGCAAAGACGTCATTGGTACAGTGCCAAGCAGCTGGAGTCTTAGGTGCTACTACAATACAAATAATACAATACTTTAAACTTCTGGCTACCAAAAACTGGAGTGGAAGACAGGGGTGGAGCGCTCCCTAAGGCCATGTCTACACTACAGCTAATATCGAAGCAGCTGCAGTCAATCTTCCAGGGTTTGAATTAGTGGGTCAAGTGAAGACACACGAATCTGAATTGAGAGGGTGCCCTCGTCAATGCCAGTAATCCAGCTCCTATGACGAGTAAGGGAAGTCGAAAGGAGAAGTGCACTCCCTTCAACTTCCCGCAGGGTGGATGGTGCCAAAATTCAATTTAAGATGCTTTGACTCAAGCTACGCAATTAAGGTAGCTGACTTGCATAGCTCAATTCGAAGTTATCCCCTAGTGTAGACCAGGCCTAACTGCTCTGTTCTGTACAATCCCCATGACCCTTTGGTACATGCCACAGTCGGAGACAGGATACTGGGCAAGATGGTCCATGGTCTAATCCGGTGAGGGAGCTCTTCTCACAACTTACCGAAATGCTTTATTCATCATCTGATTGTTCAAGTGTTCAGGAGCTAGTGCTACCACCACAGCATTGGGATCATTTGTAGGTATCCCTAGAAAATTAAAACCAAAATACAACCCCTCAGATTTACTTATTCTAAAAAAACATGAACACAACAATTTTTGTCTTATAAACTAAGACCAATTCGCTCACTGGTCATATTTAACATAATGTTCAGCCTTCTGTATGGCTACGTGCTTCCCTGGACCTCCTCTACAAAGTCATAAAAGAACAGGACAGCTAAGTGCAGGACAGCTAAGAAGAGTTGGCAGGTGGAAATGGAATCATTGCCTACAACCCCTATAGCATGTGGAGAGGCTGCATAGACATGTCGCTTCTACAGCCCATGGCTGCATTAGGGGGCTCCCGACACAGGGGAATCAGAAACTTTTGGATCCATGTGGTGACTGGGTCTCCAGTGCAACCCCAAGCTCCTTTCCTCCACGCTGCGCCAGAGAGACTTACCACACATGCCTGCAGGGAGTATGCAGTCCTAGTGTGCAGCTACTTCTCAGCCTACCTCTTCACCCAGTGACAGCAGTAGTTCCACTGTGCCAGGCTTTCCAGATCCAAGGGGGGATGGGCCATCTGACCCATGCTTAATCTAACTATGACAGAGGCTATTAAATAAAGAATGAACATTGATCGGTTATCACTGAAAGATCCTATTCTAAGTATTAGGAGAAACTACAGCGTCTCAGGAAACAGTCCTTCGTAGAACTGGTGAGGACATGTACAGACATTTTAATGGTGACCACGATGAATAAAAGATAAAAGGATTACTTTGCTCCCAGTGCCCTGTGTAAGAAGAAGAGTAAAAAAATGAATGGATTCCCTCTTCCTGCACAAAGGCACTAGCTAGAAAATCTGAACAGGAAATTATAACCCTCTGAAACATGGTACAGTTCTAACGTCCATTACCCTTGCTGATTACAGTCCACAAGGAGCCCTGTCAGGGGGAAAGTAGGCAATCAGATGAATTGCAACTGATGGAAGAAAGTCTCAATACCCTAGAGGCAGATAAGATTGGATTAGTTAATTGATATACCTGGGGCTAACCCTTTCCTGTTGAACATGGAAGCAAGTATTAGTTTTGGTTTTCAGAAGAAGTGTTATCTTCTTTGGTCTAACTCACAGACACCTCTTCATTTCAGGATTATGGGCACAGTTAGCCGTTGGACAAGAGAAGACAGCATTTCCTGACACAGATACTTTAGCTCTGTCCTCAGATCCATAGTTACATAAATTAATCCCTATTATGTGTATCTCTTTCAGAGCTGACAACAGACAAAGGGGTTAGCATGTCAGGATTCTGCTGCTCTCCACAAAGGCTCATAACTTCAGATCAGTAATTGTGATCGCAGATTCACACAGTCACATACACTAAAAGAGTTAGCTAGTGCAAGGTCAGAGTATACAAATTCTTCACTTTTCTCAACCATCTGAAATAGAAATCTCTGAATGCTTAATCTGCATTGTTAGTTTCCAGGTGCTTTGCATGTTAAATCGACCATGATAGTAAATTTCATCAAATCTGATTATGGAAAATTCTTTTTGGGGAGGGGTTTATTTTTTGGCAAGCATGGTTGTCGGTACTGTAATGTCATTCCGGTTATGATGGAAAAGGTCTATCCAGAGAGGAAGGCCTGGCAGCAGGACCTGAAAGTCATCACACTTTGGATTAGTCTCTTGTGCAAGACTGTTACATGGCCAAGGCCCCCTTTAGAATACCTTATCTCACATGTTTTGTCCTGCACTGCCTAGAGGAGCACAATTATCATGGCAGCTCTCAGATGGCGATGTCATCTCTAAGCCCTGGTCTACATTAGGACTATATTTCGAAATAACCCCCCTTAGGTCACACTTATAAGCAGAGCATCCACACTACCAAGCCCATTATTTTGAAAAAAAAAGACTGTTTTATTTGAAATCTGTACTCCTGCTTTTTATCAGGAGTAACACTAATTTCGAAATAGTTATTTTGAAATAGTGGTCGTGCGGATGCTCTGGTGCTGCTATTCTGAAGTAACTACTCCCCAGAGTAATTGCTTCCTGGGGCTCTAAGCCCGAGTTAGCACATCCACATTAATGGAGTCTGCCTCAGACTAATTTTGAGGCTTCCCCATAGCGTGGACATGCTAGTTCGATTTTGTTAAATTGGGAGTTAAGTCGAATTTAGTAATTTTGAAATAATTTCCTAGTGTAGATATGGCCTCAAGTAGCTAGGGCATAGCCCAGTAATATCTTTGTAGAACAGGATCAAGTCATAGAACCAGCAGTTGGAGCCAGTGCAGGGACAGGGGCACCATGGTGATGTGCCCATAGTGGAGGAGACAGGCAGCAGCATCCTGCACATGCTGGAGTTTTTGCACTGCTTTCACATTCAGCTTATTCCATACCCTTGCTGAAACAACAGATCTGGAGCCAAACAGATTTCTGTCCAGTGTCTTTCACTGCACATCTTTCAGCTAACCCAAGAGCCAAACACAAAATGCAGCTCTCAGAGACACCATGTAGATTTAAAACAGTCACTGAAAGCATTTGGGTCCATTAACCAAAGAATGGATTACACTTATCCAATCTGATGTGGGGAAGATTATCCAAGAACAATTCAACAGCAGTTACTAACAGGAATTCTCCATTTTACTTAACTGTTTCAAGCATGCTACTGAGTGTAAGTATGAGAGACTACATATGGAAAATACCCAATGCAGTCCATGTCGAGTCTAATCAATGCACAAAAACAGCACTGATTTAACTGATTTAATTGATTTAGAAACAAACTGCAATTCCTGGCCTAGATAAGGGTGGTGAAAGCATGGATACAGAAGCTGTCCCCAGCAACAGGAATCTGATTTAAAAAACCAGAAAAAAATAGGTTATAAAGTTTCACTGCCCACAGCTCATTAAGACTTTTCTGAAGAATACTCAATAGAATGTTGGACTGCATTTAAATAGAAAATTCCCAGCTTCTATCACAAAGGGACTAGAACCTACTGAAATTATAAACCTCTTAGGACTTCAGTTTTTGGTTTGTGTGTTTAGAAGGGGCAGGAGAGGGAACAACAGCAAATGATCCAAAAATGTGTCACCCTTTGAATTAAAATTAAGGGATAGTAACATTCTGATTGTTTGCAAATCTGGTTAATTTAGAATCTAGATATTTTCATTTTTCTCAATATAAAGACCTAATGGTAACACAATAAGTGTTGATTAATTAATGATAAATTACAGTAAAATGCCTTAGGTTTTACATTTGATAATCTCAAAGGTGATACGTGATGATATCAAATCCATTGCAGTAGCTTTCTGGTTGTGTCTACATGGAAAAATTTCAGCAGCTTTTCCCACCAGTGTCCACAAATGTGTGCTGGGCATTATTATTATTACTACTCTGTTGTCTAACCTTGCCCAAAGCAGGTCCAGATGCACTGGTAATAAAAAATGCACTGCACCAGTGCCAGACCAAGAGCTGGCAAACTGCATTCAATATTCTCAGCACAGACAAGGAGCCTATAAAATCTTACAAGAAAACTTTAGTTTCCCTACACATTGGTAAACACATTCTATAGAACATGCTGACATTTACAGATTTGGGGTGTATTTTTTGATCCACATTTCAGATCAGATTAGTTTAACTGTCCTCCAAATCTGAAATGCATAGAGAAATGGCATGTTATCATCATATCCAAAGATTTTGGCTGCCCCCCTCCCAACGAAACTCTGATTATCTGTGTGTATCTGTAGATGGATACAGAGTACAAATGAACCAGGAAGTCTGACTTTGAGGGAGGGGATGTTGAAAATTAATTTTCTTTAAAGAAACACACCTCCTGATGACTGTACAGCAGCCCATGTTTCAAGCATTCATCACTGCTGTAGCTTATGGACTGTGATGATTTTGCTAACTTATACAAACATTCCATTAACTATGCAGAATATAGCACAGTTCATGGTGCTGAGGTTTAATTAAAATCAGCAAAAAAAACACATTACAACACTGTACCTAGGTATTTATAGTAATTAATAAAACTAGCTCATTTATTCCTCAAAGGAGGGAGGGGGGGGTCCTCCAAACACTTCCTGGAGTGCTAACAACTCTGCATCCTTATCATAGGAGCAAACTCTGTGGATGTTCCAGGGCTGCAGCACTCACAGAAAAAAAATAGTGGGGGCTCAGTGCTCACAAGCCCCCAGTTCCTCACCCACCCTCTCAGTTTTCAGGGAGTGATTTTCAAATCAGCTTTTTGGTGGCGGGTGAGAGGTGCTGAAGGAGAGGAATGGGAGTGGGAAGAGGTGGAGCATGGGCTGGGTGTGCTTGGGGGAGGAGGTGGGAAAAGTTGGGGTAGGGGGGAGCTTTCAGGGAGGGGTGGAGCAGGGGTGGAGCATTGTTGGAGGAAGCTGAAAGTCAGCATGTGATATCCTTATTTTCATTTTAATCCCTACTTACAGGCCCTGAATGGTCACACCTGTTCTTTTTGAAGAAGACAGTGGGATGCTATTGGGGCCAAAGGTCCAATTTTGGTCCTGAATTTGTCCAAGAGAACCTTGCACAGTCATCTTTCACCCTACATAAGTCTTAGCATACCACCTCTCCCACCACCATCTCTCAAACCCTACACTGCCCCCAAACCCTGACAGCTCTGAAACAAAAAATCACCTAGTCTCAGGCTCTGGTAGCAGAGGCTGATGACATCTCCAGATGAACACACAAATGACACAGGAAAGTACCACTAGATCAATTTATAGCATTGGGCAAAGACGGTCATGCATCTGAATAAAGAACGAACAGGCACTCCATACTCTGGAAACTGCACAACAGCTATTTTAAGGGCGCAGCAACACTGCAGGAAAGGAAGCAAATCAATGAGATAAACTTCTCTATGGATTATTGTAAGTAGGCGAAATGCAATTCCTCAGCTAGAAAGGTGGTCAAAATTAGGGATGTGAAATCCTGTCTAATCAGTTAACCAGTTAAACATTACATTTCACCAGTTGCCAGGATCCCGCGGGTGGGAGGCTGCAGACGGCTTGGCCTGCTGGAATGCACCTGCCCCCCCTAGTTTGATACAGGCATGGGGGCTGCTCCAGATGGGCCAGGCCCCCTGCACACTGCTCCGGCCAGATCTGGCTGAGCCTGCTGAGGGTGGGGGCTGTTCAGGCTGGGTCGGCCGCACTGTGCTGTGGGCAGGGAGTTGCTCCTGCCCAGCCGGGCTGGAATGCCTGTGGCGTGGTGGGTCCAGCTGGGCTGGAATGCCTATGGTGTGGTGGGCTTGGTTGGGCTGGAACAGTCCTTGTCCCCACCCCATGGCAGGCCGCTGGTTAACCGGTTACATCCCTAGTCAAAATGACAATGACATAAATTACTCTTACAAAAGGGCAGCGGGCTCTTTAACAACTGAGAATTTCAGCTGCACATCTAAAATGATAGGGATGGGGATCTCACCTATTCACGTGGAACAGACAATTGTAAAAGTTCCATCAGCTAATACTCTTTCAGTAAGACTCATCAGTTTAGCTGCCTCCAAGTTTAGCTGTTCACCCTCTTACCTCTGAAATCATGCAAAGCATTGTCATCTACCAGCAGCAAGGGCCGGACCTGCTTTTGCTCCAAGAGGTTTCTGGCTGCAGTCAGAGATGTGAAGATCTCATCTTCTGCAATGTCAAATTCCAGTTTCCTCAGCCTCTCCAGAAGGTCTCTCTTGCTTTCTTTGGTTGTGTTGGTCACAAATCTAATGGCAACTGGAGCATTGCGCAATCTAATCAAGGGAAAGCAAAGCTGAGTTGACTGGAGAATTTTGTTACGTACTGCATACATTTTTAATGTGCCTTTCACCATTTTCCTTCTATTTTAAAGGGAACGTAAGAACAACCATACCAGGTCAGACCTAAGGTCCATCTAACCCAATATCCCCGACTTCTGAGAGTAACCAATGCCAGGTGCCCCAGAGGGGATCAACAGAACAGATAATTATTGACTTTTCCTGTTGCCCATTCTCTTTAACTAACTTTACTCATTTTTTGTATAGTCCCCCTGTCAAAGATGTTCCCCACACTGGTACAACAAATGCAGAAGTGGGGGCCTGTAAAAGCACCCCAAAGCCTTACCTCTACAGGCTTTGGTACAAAAACTTCCCCCCAAAATCCTAATACCCGGATTTTGGAGAATATCCGCTCCCACCACCCAAGTAATTCCATGAAAAATCAGGGAAGAAATCACTTGGGAAACTTCCTCCCTAAGGTAAAACTCTCCCCTGCCCCAACCTCTGTTCTACTTGGAGTTGGAAAAACCCAGAGGGGATTCAGAGACAGTAATGGACTCTGCCCTTATACCTATATCAAAGGACACAACAATCCCTCAATATCGATTAATTAGAAAAAGAAAACAAACTTTTATCATCAAAACAAAACTACAGTTGCAAGCATAATAAAGTGGCTAGATGAAAAAGAGCCACCAATGGATTTAGATACTCGGGGGAAAAAAAGTCCCTGGGTTAGAAAGCTTTCATTACAAAAGAGAGAGAGAAAACACTTTTAACAGCTCAGACATCAATTCCAAATTCCCAAACCATAAAACAATAAAACCTGATGGACTATCTAAACTTTGCCCTATTTACACATCGTGAGAAGTCTTTTCTCTTAGAGAAACGTACCTCCCATTTCCCTGTTACTTGGAAGAAAACACTCTTACCCAGACAAAGGAGGGAAAAGATAAAAATTCCTTTGTCCGTTTGAAATCCCTACCTGCTCTTGGCTGACCAGATACCTGGCTAGGGACAGGAGACATAGTTAACCCCTTATTCCCCAGGTTCTGGTCAGCACGCCTGATTATGACACCCCCTTCCTGAAATTAAATGCTACAGTGTTGTAATGTTTTCCCCACCACAGGGGTGTTAAATCTAATTATATTATGATCAATGTTCCCAAATGGTCCAGCGAGATTCACCTCTCGGATCAGATCCTAGGCTCCTCTTAGGACTAAATCAAGAATTGCCTTTCCTCTTGGGGGTTCCCAGTAGGGATGTGAATGACTAGTTGACTATCTGATAAGCCTAGGCTTATCCGGTAGTCGAGTCACTACTCGACTAGTTGCTCCCCCCACTTGCTGCCTTAAAAGCTGGTTCCTCCCAGCACTGTCTCTGCGGGGGGCAGGGGAGGCAAAGGCACATGGGGGAAATGGCGCAAGCCACCAGTCTTACTACATTTTAAAAGCAGAGCCACAGCGAGCCCCCTTATTGACTAATTGAGTAGTGAACAGAAATTCCATCAACTATTCGATTAGCTTCCTAGCCACTATTTTACACCCCTAGTCCCTAGTTCTTGGACTAGTTATGCCAAGAAGCAGTCATTTGAGGCGTCAAGAAACTTTCTCTCTGCATCCCATCCTGGGATAACATGTACACAGTCAATATGGGGGTAACTGAAATCCGCATTATTGAGTTTTTTATTTTTATAGCTGTTCTAGTCTCCCTGACTGTATATAAGCAATCTCTTAAAAGTCAATCCCCTTCCCTTGATGCATGTTACACTATTGATGCCAAGAGAACTGCAAACAGCTGGTTAACCTCTTACCATTTAGCTTGTTTATTTTTTGTTTTTCATTCAGTTTGATTATTAATCAGTCATAAGCCCACTGTCCAACAAAACCAATCAGAGTGCTCAATAGAAAAATAACCTCTTCCACTGGATCTAAAGGACTAATGTGCCAGTAGCCACAGCGTTCTCATTCTCTGTGTGGGCAGCCTCTAAAGGGTGATAGGACACGTAACAGAGTAGTGCATCTGTGATGCTGTGTGACGGGATGTACCAACCCCACACTGGGCAGAGAGGGTTAATCTGGCTCACCTGGCCTAGGTGACCCCACCGCCACAGACCTAGTGGGCATGCTCCAGCTGGAGGCTAGGTATAAAGGGCCTGTGGAGCTGCTCAGTCAGGGATGACTGCCACTGGGGAAGGAGGTACCAACAACAGACCAAGCCATGGAGGCTAATCAGTGGGGAACTGCAAGACAACCCTCAGTCTGGAAGGAAGAGCTAGAGAAGAGTGCAAGGAGGAGATGAGTAGGAAATAGCCCAGGACGAGGAGCTGTACCCTGGGAGCTCAGCATGTTTCGTTCGGCTTCCCTGCTGAGCTAGTGGTGGTCCATTCTGTTGCTGACAAGGCCCTGGGCTGGGACCTGGTGGAGAAGTTGGGCCCACGTCCTCCTACCCCATCCTCACCAACCCCACACGGGGAACTACACCCATCCTTATTGACTCTGGCTGCAAGTTCACACTGCCCAGAGAGAACAGCATTATTACGGATTCTGGCTGCTAGGCCACACTGCCCATAGAGAGAAGATTGTTGTTATAGATTCCAGCTTCTAGGCTATACTGCACACAGAGAGAGAGATGCCTGGTTAGAGGCTTGGCTCAACACTCCGGACAGTTGGGAACGACCGCAGGAGGAATGGACACACATGGGCTTGAATGCTATTTAAGGGGTCACTGAGGCCTACCACTCTTCCTCTGGAGGGCAGACAAGATGCCCCGTGACATGCTGGCAAACAATTGCCAGTTCATGCCAAGACCCCTAGACCTCATTGAACACTGGTTTCCAGCTATGCATTTATCAGTGTGGTGATCTGTAGGTCAGTATTGTTAACAAGTGTTAATTTCTTATGAATGTATTTAGATCTGATGAAATGCGTGAAGGATGCTGCATGTATTGATCTCATTTACAATGCCCACAGTCTCTAGTATAAAGTTATACTGAGCATTTGCACTGTAAACATCTAATTGTCTCTGTGGTGTAGCTGTGTAAGTCTGTATCTGCAAAAACAAAGAGAAGTCCTGTTGCATCTTAGACTAACAGATTTATTAGGGCATAAGCTGTTGTGGGTAAAACCCACTTCATCAGGTGAACTGGAGTGGAAGTTATAGAAGCAGGGATATCTATAAGGAAGAAGTTGTTTGTGTTAATGAAGCTAAACAAGTCAGGGTGGAAGTGGGTCATTTACAGCATTTGGTGTGGTGATGTGACTATTCAGAGAGGGGAAATTGCCTTTGTAATGTGTTAACCAGCTGAGATCATTATTAAAGTTGATAGTAGGGCTATAAAATCCCATTTAATTGGCTAACCAGTTAAACATACTGGTTAACCGATTAAAGGGAAGGTAAGCGGGGGCTGAAGTGCCCCCCCCCCCACCCAGCCTGCCACTGGGCTGGAGTGGCCTACACCATCCCTCTGCCACAAGCAGGAGCTACTCCAGCTAGGCTGACGCAGCCCCTGTCTGGAAGCAGGCCCCCCGCAGGACTGGAGTAGCCACCTGCCCATGGCAGGCGGGGAGCTGCTCCAGCCCCCACCAGTTAACCTTAACTGATTAGCCTCACCCATTAAGGGTGAGGCTTACTAGTTAATCAGTTAAACATTCACATCTCTAGTTGATAGTGTTGAATTTAAAAAGGAATTCCAGTTCAGCTATTTCCCTTTGTAATCTGGGTTTGAAATTCTTTTATAGAAGGATGGTTACTTTCAAATACATCCAGGCAGGTTAAAATGTTCCCCTACATGTTTGTGTGTTACCATTCGTGATGTCTGATTTGTGTCCATTTATCCTTTGGCACAGAGACTGCCCAGTTTGGCCAATATACATGGTAGAGGGGCATTGCTGGTACTTGATCAAATATTTCACATTAATGGATGTGCAGGTGGACGAGGCCCTGAAGATGTGACTTATGTGGTTGGGTCCTGTGATGGTGTCGCTTGTATAGAAATGGGGACAGAGTTGGCAACAGGTTTGTTGCAGGGGTAGGCTCCTGGGTAAGTGTTTCTGTGGTGCACTGTCTGGCTGCTAGTGAGTATTTGTTTCCAGTTGTGGGGCTGTCCATAGGTGAGGCCTGGCCCACTTCCCAAGGTCTGTGAGAGTGAAGGATCATTTTCCGGGATTGCTTGTAGATTGTCAATGATGCGTTGGAGGGATTTTAGCTGGGGGCTGTAAATGATAAACAGTGGTGTTCTGTTATTTACCTTGTTGGGCCTGTCCTGAAACAGGTAACTTCTGGAAATAACCAAACACTACTGGTCATTGCCTATAACCCCCAGCTAAAACCCCTCCAGAGCATCACTGACGATCTACAACCAATAGCATTGCTGATTCGCATTGAGGTTGTGATCCACCACAATACCCAGATCCTTCTCAGCAATGCTGCGCTCAAGTCTCATTCCGTATCTGTGCATTTGGTTTTTTGTCGCTAAGCGTAGCACCTTGTCTTTGTTGACTTTCATTTTGTTGTCTACAACCCACTTCTCCAATTTATCAAGATAACGTTTAAGTTTAGCTGTATGTTCCAAAACATTTTCAACCCCTCTGGCTCTGCATTATCTTCAGATTTGAGCAGTACACTCTCTATTCCTACCTCCAGGTCATTAGAGTAAGAACAGAGAGCATATACCTCACTAAAAGAGCTGACTAAGAGCTCCGTGTTGCTCACAAGCTTGTCTCTTTCACCAAAAGTTGATTCAATAAAAGAATACTACCTCACTCATCCTGTCTCTGATATCCTAAGATCAACATGGCTATAACACTAACTTTACAGAGGGGTTTTTATATCTCACCCATCTTGGGATAATGACATTGTCTACCAGGAGTGTTGGGAGGATTAATTAACATTCTAGCATTCTCAGAAAACAATGGCTGTATTATCTAACTTTTTCATGGTGTGGTAAATTAATTTGCTGAAAAGTTGGCCTTTTTGCTTCGCAGTACAAGTTTTGAAAGAGAGAGAGATAATACAATGAAACAAAAAATAAGCAGAAAGGCCAAATTAAATGCAAGCTCCCCAAAGATTACCCTATGAGCCAAAATCTTCCCCGTTACTCTAAGGCTATACTACTCTCTCAGCATCTTGCGTGAGAAATATGCAAATGAGGCTAAGCGTGGAATATCAGAGCCTCATTTGCATACCTAACGAGCCGCCATTTTTGCAGCAGAGGCTTTTGCACCAGAAGGAGCTGTCTACACTGCCCCTTCTTGCGCAAGAAAAACCCTCTTGCGCAATGCCGCTACACTGATTATTTTCAGAAATAAGGGCATTGCGCAAGAGGGTTTTTCTTGCGCAAGAAGGGGCAGTGTAGACAGCTCCTTCTGGCGCAAGAGCCTCTTCTGCAAAAATGGTGGCTCATTAGGTATGCAAATGAGGCTCGGCGATATTCCACACTTAGTCTCATTTGCATATTTCTCGCGCAAGAAGCCACGAGCGTAGACATAGCCTAAATGTATACCATTGTAACTCCAGTGACTTCAGTGAAGTTAATATGGAACCAGCCCAATGTAACTTAGGGATGTAGTTTAATTTACATCCTTTTCAAAAGAAGGATGTCTAGACAGATCGAAATTGCAAATAAAGCCAGGATTTGAATTTCCCGCACTTCATTTGCATAATGACGGCCACGTGGTCTTTTGAAAAAGGGCTTTTCAAAAGTAAAACCGCCGTCTAGATGCAGGTCTTTTGGGGAAAAATCCCCACTTTTTCAAAAGATCCTGTATGAGTACAATCCTGTATGAGGCGCAAGCTTCAGGAAACCCATTCAGCTAATGGGATATCTGTATAAAAACAGACTTGCATGCATTTTTGTCTTTCAGAGGAACATGGAAGAGAACTTGCCTTTTAAGAGCTTCCTGAGAACCCGGCACAGCTGAGTCCTCAATGTGAAGTGTGCCACTGAGATCGACCAAGACGGCTTTCAACACGCGCCACGCTGCCATCCTTCATTCGGGGAAAAAAACCAAATGAAACAAACAAAAAACCTAGTTAGGAGACAATGGACAACAAAAACAAGGAATGCTGTTAAGCATCTCATTTGTGCGAAGTCGGATAGTCCTCAGTACATTACTCATAATATTAAATGGGCCCCTTTATATAGAAAAATAAACAGCAGTGTTAAAAAAATACATACATGACTGGTATTTTCTCCAAGCTGCTAAAAATGGAAATCAGGTGCTTTTTGTTTAAGGGCTGCTAGCTGGATGGCTAAAAATTTTCTTTCATTTATGTTTAACTGAGACCAAATCACTAATGACCCTGCTGTCTAAGGTACAAGGTAAACTCTTCAGATGATTTTATGATCTGCCTAAATTTTCTTTAATACACACTGGTAGATAGCATCCAGGAAGATTAAGCATATCTTAAAAATAAGTCTGACACTAGGAAGGCCAAGGCTGAACTGCAATGATGAGAAGCTGATAAAGGATTACACTGGCAAAGCTAGTTAGGGAGCTTTGGCAGTTTCATTATAAAGCAAGCATCTGGGGTAACTCAAGACCTTCTCGAAGGGTAAGATCCTCTGGCCCAAATTAAGGCCATGGATGTCCCCGAATGCACGGAACTAGCATGACTTCACACTACCTAAATGCCAAAGAGTTGTTTTCCATGAGGCCCTACAACCCTAGCACAGGAGGTTTTGAAGGGGACAGAAAAGCAGACTGGTGGATCTGCCAGTGTAATTACATGAACTAATCAGCCATATCTCATGCCATATGAACAGCAGCTCTTAAAAGACAGTGGCTATGCTGCCACTCCAGCACCTGATGGGAGGGAGGAAATACCTTTCCCTCCCCCTCACCTTTGATCCCTGTTAACTCCTCTGTATGCATCCCATTTACTCAGGGTGTGCTCAGACAAGAAGCTTTCCCCATAATTAATAAACTGGGTTATATACAGAACTCCTTTCAATGTAACCTAAAAGTAGAGCGATTTAAGAATAAGCTTCAAAATCCAGTCAATCCTATGGTATTTGAAATCCAGGCATCAATCAGGGATGTTAAATTTAGATTATTTTAGTTATCAAGTAGTCGATAGAATTTGTATCGATTGCTCGATAGGAGAAGGCAACTCTGTTCACTCCTGGCTTGTGCCGGGACCAAACCCCACTGTGGTTCTACAATTTAAAAGGCAGTAGGAGCTGAGCAGCCTGCCCCCAGCAGCTAATGTGTTTTAAATTGCTGACCCAGCGCAAACAGGGACTATCCACCCAGCTCCTAAATTCAGTATGAGCCAGGCTGGCAGCCAGGCCAGCTCAGTCCCTGCTCACGCCAGGTCGGTGACCAAAGCTGCGGCTCTGCAATTTAAAACACAGTAAGAGCCGAAGGGCAAGCTGCCCGGCTCCTACTGCCTTTTAAATTGCAGAGCTGCAGTAGGGTTTAGTCCCAGTGCAAGCTGGGACTGAGCAGGGCTGTCTGCCCAGCTGGTAGCAGCCCCTCTGCAGCACCTGGCTGCGAACAGGGTATGCTTTGCAGCAGCAGCCTTTATCTATGGAGGGTCCCAGCAGGAAATTGGGACCCTTGCAGACAGTGGTTGCTTCACGGGCAGCAGCCCCTGAACACGGGGGGAGGGTCCCAATTTCCCGCTGGGACCCGTGCAGCCAGGGGCTGTTGCGAGAGTAGGCTCCCCTGCCGCCCTCCCCCTGCTGTCTCTGACAGAGGCAGCAAGGAGGAGGGCAGCCGAGACAGTGCTCGGGGGGGGGGGGGGGGGGGGGGGGGGGAAGACCAGCTTCCCACAGCACCAGCTCCTGCTTCCCTCCCTCCCACTGCCTCTGAGATAGAGGCAGCAAGGGGGACATCAATGCTCACTTACTTACACATCAAGGGGCTTACTATAAGAGACTGGAGAATGGCAGAGACGCAACATCCACCCTACGAACCTTGAAAGGCACTGCGCACAAGCCCTCCCTTTCCACCGTGCATCCTCAGCCTCCCCTGCTAAGAGTGAGGATTACTGGGAACCATTCAGTGCCCTAGTTCAGCTACACACATCAAACACACAGCGAAGCCTCTTTATACAGGCACCCACACTGCCTCAGAGGGGAGTGGGCCACTCCGCACCACACTGAGTCAATGCTCAGGCCTTTCCTTCATCGCCCCCCCCCCCGGGGGGGGGGTGTTGCCAAGACCACCCCACAACAGGGCGCCCCAATGCATTGTGGGAAATCAGAGCCCTCGGGGAAGATCCCACATGGGCACCCGCAGAAAGCCGGGGCGGGGCGCCGTGGTGGAACCCCGCCCCCGAGGAGTGGGGCCTGCAATCCCCACTCCCCTCAGTGCCCCCCGCCAACCTCTCCCGGACCTGACACCCCTGACAGGGAAAGGCAGCAGGAGGACGATGGAGACTCAGCTCCGCACCCCTGCGTGAAAAGCAGCAGCGTGAAGACCCTCCCCCCCCCCCCACCAAGGAAATGGTACCGTCCTCTCACCACAGAACATAGGGCCGTGGATCTATTTATTCTCTCGCGGAGGGTGACACACAGTGTGAGGGACAAGTGCGTCCTCTCTCCTCACCCTTTATCACGCAGTTGGTCCCGCCCTCTCCGCTGAGGCAGCGGGATTTGGATCGCTCCATTCGCGGAGGCGGGGGAAGGCAGGTTTTTCATGGTATCCCCATTTTAGCCCCTCTCTCACCTAGCTCTTTGACTAACCTGACTCCAGCCGAGCACGGGAGGGGGAGGGGAGAGTGAACCCCGCTGCCTGTGCCTGAGGGACCTACCTGCCCTGGCGCAGCGAGGTCCTCGCGAGCTCTGAGAGGCTGCCCACGCCAAGCGCCTGATTTTTTTCCCCGAAGACCAAAGCGATGTGAGCTATTTTCACAAGCTGCAGTTTTGCGGCTCCATGACTCACATTCCTGCATTTTAAAAAAAATGCAGCCTCCCTCGAAGGATTTTGGCACTACAGGCAGGCGTTTTGAAAGACAGCCTTACGCCCAGGAGTAGAGGCAAGCAGAAGTGAACCCTGGAGGAAGATATGGGAAACCTACAGCCATGCGCCTTGCCAATGCTCGTCTCGGGCGTGGGGCAATCTATGGAGGGTGTGGTCCATGGATGCTGGTCTGCATCACCAGAGGCGGTGCAGTCCGCACAAGAGACAACATGCCAGGCTGCATTGCCAAGGGCACTCTCCTGGGGTGAGGGCAGCCCGAAGCAGGGACAGAGCCCAGCCTTCAGTGCTAGTATTGCCAATTTTGGGTGGACAAATTTCTAGAAATTTAATCCCATGATATAATATGTAGTTCCTGGTGATATAGAACCAATCTTGGAGGATTGGCAACTAGGCAGTGTGAACTGTAATGGGGGTAGGTCCCCACGCTGAATGCGCCAAAATGATTTGGACAACTGGAGAACTGGTGGTAAATAGGATAAGATTCAATAAAGACAAATGCAAAGTACTCCACTTAGGAAGGAACACATACAAAATGTGCACACATACAAAATGGGAAATGTTGCCTAGGAAGGAGTACTGTGGAAAGGGATCTGGATGTCAGAGTGGACTGCAAGCTGAATATGAGCCAAGAGTGTGAAGACCCTCACACATTTTGTGCTGTATCGGTAGCGGCACTATCGTGTGTGTGTGTGGGGGTGGGGGGTAACCTGCAAATGTGACAGGTCACAGCTACCATGGTCTACCATTTAGAGTAGTGTCATATAGCATTGTGGCCAAAACAACAGGCTCTACCTTGGAGGGCTACTGTGGTAGGAGCATGCTCATATGATGGTGAAACCTATGTGAGCAGCAGGTTTCATCAGGCCTGACACTCTATTGATTGTTGTGCTTTCATATGTTCAATGGCTCTGTCCAGGAGACATCGTTCTCCGTTATCATGAGTATGTTAATCATAGAAATGTAGTGTTAGAATGGGTCTCAAGAGGTCATTGAATCTGGTCCCCCACAGTAATAAAGGGATAAGTATACCTAGACCTTGCCTGACATGTTTGTCTGTTTTTAAAAACCTTCAATAACAAGGCATTCACAATTTCCCTGTGTAACCTGTTTGTCTTAATTATCCATAAAATTAGAAGGATATTCCTAATATCTAACCTAACTATTCCTTGCTACAAACTGTTTACTTCTCCTACTCTCGGTGGACATGGGGAAAAGTTAAGCACTGTCTTCAGTATAAAAACCTATACAATCTATTATATAATAAATTTGAGAGAGTTTGTCCAAGTCTGTCTGTTCAAGAACTCTGAAGAAGTGGCTTATGCCCACGAAAGCTTATGATACCATCCCCATGTTTTGTTAGTCTATAAGGTGCTACTAGACTATTTGTTGTTTTTTAAATTTTTCTAGTTACAGACTAACTTGGCTACCCCTCTGAAGCTTTTTCTCCTAAATGGTAAGAGTTAGGACCATCAAATTTGGTATATAGCTAACTCTTATAACTTAAAGCAAGGTAAGGGTTTGGTTGTGCTGGGAAAATGTGGATTTGCCTGGAATGGCATTGCTTCTCATAAAACCATACAGAAGAGACACAAAATCACCAGGTAGGTGAAAGGGGCTGGTTTGGGGCGCCCCACCCAGATGCCCTTTAGGGACAGGGGAGGGGGAACTGAAGCTTCCCCCTCCCCCTTTTCATACAAGAACATTGCTAGCTCTTCCCCTTCATCAGGGAGTGTGGGAAAAGCGCACAATTTGCAGCATTCCTCACTCTGGCTGGAGGGTGCAGGGAGCAGATGAGCCTGGACCTATCCCAGCCAGAGAACATGCATTTATCCCCTGGCTGTGCCCACTGGAGCTGCATTGGAGAGGCACTTTTCACCTGGTCCCAAGCTGCTGATGTCATGGTCTTTCCTCAGGGCAGCACCCATACTGAACTCCTCATCCCCACCCCCAAAACAATGATTTAAATGAAAAAAAAAAAGTTGAAAGATTTATCTGGCATTGTTCTTTAGTATTACATATTTCTGGAGCTAGCTGAACTCCTCTGAAATAGTTTGAACATTAACTCTTCAACAAAGTATTTTATTTAGCAATCTCCCTAGTATTTTTTGTTGTTTTTTGAATAAACAACAGAAGTGGAAATTGGGTAGAACTTTGCCTCAATAGATCTTATGGGCCTTCTGCAGAATTGCTCAAACTTATACTTAGAATCTCCTGTGCCTAGAGGCACATGAGGCAACTCATCTTCCCGTTGTTGTCTACTCAGAGCAAAATGTGTGATTCTATTTTTCTATGATGGCAGCATCCTTTTCAATCATCTTGCAATTGTCATTCTTTGTCCTCTGTGCTTTCACGTCCCAATTTGTGCTTCTGTTAGCGAGTATCTTACTGACAAAACCATCATAGCCTTCCTCAGTTTGCAGATTGGGCCTCGTGCCCCCATGTCCTGCTCTCCAATCCACCACAACTTTGTCTACATCTTCCTCTCTTGAATAATTTCCTTATTTTATAACCCCCAAATGTACAACTCTCCCACTTCTGGCTCAATCCAACAGTTGCTGTAGCATCCAGCTGTACTCAGCAGGTCTGTGTTTATACATATGTATGCTGATAGCTTAAACATCACTTTGTACACTTAAAATATATTTTTAAAACGCCCTAATTTTTCAGAAGAGCACTATTTGAGCATTAGATCATGCATGTGAAATTTCAGGAAGATCAGTTTCTCATCAGGAAACTGAAGAGGGAGAAAGAAATGCTGTATTAAAAAAATTCAAGCTCAAAGCCTCATTCAGCTCCACTGAAATCAACTGGAGACTTTTGATTGACTTCAGTTGGCAACAGTTCAGGCACATAACAGGAAGTTAATTTCATTCTTAAGTAGCCACACTTGCTTTCAATTTTTTAAATTATAAGACATCTAATCACCTACTTTCAGATTAATGTTTAATCTCATACTGGAAACTATTATGAGTGAAAGTCATTAATAACTTTTTGGGGGGGGGGCAAGAGGCAGCTCCTTTCCCCTTGTCTTAAATACTGCTGCTGCTTGCAGTTTTATTTTTGCTTTAATTAAAACTAGAGTTCTATAACAACCTTAGTCAATAAAGAGTATATATGTAGTGATATGCAGATAACACTTGGAACTCGTTAAGGGCCAAAATATGACTTACCTCTACATTAAGATCCAAATATACATTTGAAATGACCAACTCTGCATGAACTCCCTGTTCTGGTTAGCAAAAGCAGTAGCCATAGTTGACAGAATGGTAGTGCTGTGTAGGGAGATTTGCATTGTCATTCCCCAGTGTCATCTAGTTTACGTTAGTGAAGGAAGGTATTTGTATAAAATTAGTGTAATAATAAAAAAAGCCTTGATACCGTTGTGTAATTTTTAAAGATCTCAGGTAATCTCCTTTTAAAATGATGTTCTCCCTGTTCCCTGGAATTTCCAAGATAAGCCAGTAGGAACTGATCCCACTCTGGCCAAAAATGCCATACCTCTACAGCTGTACAGCAAGCTGGCATTGGATTGACTACTGCCCTTCCACACAGAGGAAACTGTATTTCAATGGTGGTAGAAGCAAATGCTTTATGAACCTTGAGAATGGACAGTACATACAAAATAAATATCTTAATTACCTGAAACAAGCTATAGATTGGTCTAAGAACCTTCCACTTTATGGAAAGTGAGTTATGAAAGAGAGAGTGCTTAGTTTAGAAATTCAAATTTATTTACAAATGTTCACTAACAAAAATCTTTTTCTCCTAAATAAACTCTGCTTCTGTAAGACCCTACAACTGAAGATCACCAAACTCAGTCACATGCTGTTTTACAGATTTATCCTTGTATAAAAAATATTTTATCTTGAGTCAATGACAGAAGAAGAGGTGATAAAACTGAAAGTAAACGGTTCTAAAACAATAATATAACTACCAGGTTTCCGCAGTCTTCTTTTCTTCCCCACTTTTTTTTAAAGTTAAAATAGTTTGGGTCACACTCTAGAAAATGGGAAAAGCAAAATAGACATTTGGCTTTTCTAAAGGTACACAAGAATCAGTCTTTTTTAATTCAAACTTACTACAGAACATAAGCCTGATCTTTTAATCTTATTTCAAGGCAAGATCTTTACTGAATTAGGAATTTTACCCAATTAAGCACTGCAGCATTTCACTCTGAGTAAGTAATAAAACAAGACAATAATATAACTGCCTCCAAAGTTTGTTTCTGTAGTGTGACTTTTTAAAAACTAAACTGCATTTAAAAAAAAGGATGCAGTATTTTCCTTCAGTATTACCCAAAGCAGTTTAGAATATAAACACGGCTACAGAGCACCACAGCAGGCATACTACTTACTACATGTATGCTTAGCAAATACTTTGAGAACTCTTTGACAAAACAAAAATACTAGTGAGCACTTCACTTCCTAATCTAAATTTTAACACTCAGGTACTGGGTTTCCTTCCCTTAGGTACATACAGTTTAGATTTTGCATAGTTATTGCACATATTGTCAAAACACTGTTTGCCATTAGCTTCCATTGTCATTGATCTGATGAAATTATGTACCATGGATGAAATCCTAGTGATGACAAACTCTTCTTGTTTTCAACAGATTTCACCTATCTCCATTCATGCGCGCACACACAAAAAAAATCTGTTCCTGAAATTGTAACCCATCTTAATAGCCAAACTGTCTACTTAATAATACTGTGTTAACTACGAAACTGAAAACTCTACAACTTATTTTTTAAATAAAAATAAACTTAAGTGTACTGTCAGGAAATTTATCCCTGAGTGATAAGACATTTGTTAAAAGGGTGCAGTTTTGTAATCATTACACGTTACAACATACTAACAGTTGGCGCTATTAACCATCAGCAATAAAACTTGTTTCAGTCCAATATATTTACAGCATTGTTGTATTGATCACATTATCTTGTATAATGAAAATGCAAGTGAACATTAAGAAATAAGATAAATAGAAATTGTGTCTTTATTATTTTAAATTGAATGCCAAGTTTGACAGCTAATCCATGTTGGATCCAATAAACTCATGATGGTGGTGGCTGGCAGTCTCTTCATTCCAGATGTTCAAAAAACTCATTTTCAACAGACGGTCTTCAACCAAATAGCAAGAGTAACACAATTGTAATGGAGTTCACTGCTATTAATGGCACTGTGAAGAAAAAACAGAAAATTATGGAAATTCTCATTTTACATTGGACAGACACAGAATGAAATATGATCACTGAGCTTGGAAACAGGGAGTTACAGTTACGGCTTTTTTCAAATTTAATTTGATTTTGTAAATTCAGGGTTTGTGAAATGTCCTGGGATCAATAACCCAAAATACAAAGGACAAAATAGGAAGCAGAAGTACAAGCTGTACAAGCCTCACAGCCATCAAATGATAGCCTCTGGACTGGGCATGTATCAGTAAACTAGAAGTGAAGGAGTCCTGTATTTTCATTAACCATACAGGCTCCACTTATATGTAGGACTGCTATGAATTATTCTGATGTCATTTGCCACTCACACTTTGTATGTGAATCAACTGAATTATGACTAAGTAAGTACTGATAGTTGGGTCAGTGAAATTGCTAATTCTCACTGATAGTATTGTGGAATATCAAGATTCTTGTGTGACTATGCAGAACACAATCTTAGTGAATGCTGGCCTACAAAAAATTTCCAGGTCTTTTGTGCTCTAGAGATGTAGGCTACTTTCTATTCAGAGGAGTAAATATCCCCTTACTAGCCTAGAATTCTACAAATGTCCTCTTACTAGGAACTAGCTGAGGTCATCTTGTTGCCATATAACTCATGACACTAATAGATAGGTAGGTTCTTTTCCTCATGACTGAGAAGTCATTGAAAGTGTTGAAGTCAGTAACATGGCCACTTTCCTTGCCTGCTGATCTCCTGACTACTAAAACCCCACTTCCAAAGCAGATCTGAGGAAGGCAAAAAGAGAATTGGACAGAAGGGAGGAAATGAAGAATCCAACTCATGGTGGGATAAGCTCTTCCAATTATGGTTTAATTTTATACAGGGGATGGAGATACAATAATTCCAGCTACCCCAATTAAGGGTGGTTGGATGGTCACAACTTATGAAGTATATAAGATAGAAAAATAAGGTGACCTTTCATGAGGTAATTCCAGAGCTTTCTATCACATGGATTCTGGGGTATGGGAAAGGGGGAAAAACTTGCTTTTATGATAGGCGGAATACTTATATGGTTTGGATGACCTGTTGGATAGCCAACATTACAAGCCTGCATGGCCTGGAAAGGCAGTGGGTATTTTCTGCTGTATTAAGTCGTGGGTACCATACATGGCCATTAACCATGTAACCTGCACCTTCCCTCTCAAGAGTCAATCAGAAGGATGATCCATGCATTTTTCATGAAAAAGAGGATTGGAGAGGACAGATTGAAAATAATGAGTAAAAACAATAACAAGGGGGTAAGGTATAATAATATAGGCTTCATTTGACCCTTTTACTAAGGAGGCAAAAATCCTCATTCACGTGCCTGATTCAATAAAAACACACAGTGAGTACCTAACTAAACTGTTCTTTTCACCTTACCTCTCATGACTGTTCGTACAGATCGAATAAGATTCATTAGCTGTGCTTTAATTCCTGGTTCTTCTCCAAATCCGCCAGTCCCTTGATCTGTTCCCCAGCCAACTGTATGACAAAGATAATTAAACCCCATTGAAAACCACATGCTTATGTTATTAGCAATATTAAAAAGTGATGCATCTTGAAAAAAAGATGACTTTCAGCCACGAGTAAAGTCCTAACATTACGATGAAAACCGATTTCATACTAGTAAGCCTTACTTCCAGACCAGGTAAACCTGCTGAAATGATGTGTGGAAAGTAGGGATCTGAATCTGGGCTAAGGATGTTAATGTCCCCTTTCTCTCCTGGAACCCAACCCAACTTTCAGTCCAGACATCCACACCCATCCCCCAACAAAGCTCATGGATCCTGAGGGAGAGAAAGCCTGATGCTTAATCCCAAACTTGCATGGAGTTTCCTGTGCACTGTCCTCTCCTTTCCCCAGGAGGTGCTGGGAACTGTAGCTGTCAGGTACCCTTTAGGTCCCTCTCTCTCCTTTTCCCCCCTCCCCCACCCAGCAGCATCTTCTATGTACAAGATGGGCTCTGCTGGGTCCAGCAGCCCCTACTGATGGCCGCAGCACTACAGCCCATTTCTATGGGAGAAAGGAAATTCTGCAAGCATGTTAATCTCTGCAAAACTGCATTGTGCAATGACACAAAATTCCCCCAGAAATAAGAGTCAGATAAATGCATAGCACAATGACAAATGAAATTTAGTGCTAGGCCGAACCCATGCAAATGCAAGGCAGAACCCATGAAAGGAATAATTTGAACTGCTCTTATATATGGCTGGACTTTAAATGAACTACCCACTCAGAAGAAAAAAAAAAAAGTCCTGCGTATCACTGAGGACAGCATAATAAAAACCTCAGCTCAACATGCAGTAGTATTTAAAAAAGGAACAAGTTGTTAAAACATAAAGAATGCAACAGAAAAAAACCTGGAATCAGTCACTCAGAAATAAAAAAATATAGCCGACATAGAGGGGTTTAGAGACACGTGATATAAATAAGTGAGGAATGTAATACTTCCATATGAACAAAGTTTGAAAAGAATGGGTCTTTTTAGTTTGCAGAGAAGACAAAAGGAGGTACCTCTTAAGCACATAAAGCAATGAATTGCAATACAAAAATAAGGGGGGAACTGAATAAAACGCAAATTTAAAACTTGTAAAAGGATCTGAAAATACGCATCACAACCTTTGGAATCCATTGCTACAAGAAACTCTTGAAGTCAAGAGTGTGTCAGGACCCGTGTTCCTTCTAATTTTTTTCCATTCATGTGTAGAATAAATATTATTATGTGCATCAAGGCATGATGGATGTGCACTACCAGCAGAAACATATGCTGTGGCTGTGGGCGCTATGCTAATCTGGTGGGCACATTTGAATCTCTCCTGTGTGGCCACCCAAGCAGTCAGCTTATAGGGAGTACTAGACAGGAGGATCCAACACAGTGCCCCCAGCCACAGGAGCTGTGGCCCCTGCCTCTCCACATCAGCTGGCAGCTGAAGAGAGATCCCCACCCACCATAGGTGGTAAGTATAAGAGGCAAGCCTCCCTTGGGTTTCAGTGCTCAACCTCTCCCCTCTTCCTTCCATCCCTGTTCTGAGGGTTCACAGCACGTGTTGCAATTTGCAGACTGGTGACTCTTCTGAAGTGAATTTGTTATCTTAAAAGTGAAAAGTCTTCCAGCATGCCAGACCTATTAAAATACACTGAACCTGTGAAAGAGCCATTAAGTAGTAATGAAACCATTTAACAGCATATGCCAACCCTATTTAGTGACAAAACACAGTTGTGCATTACTACTTGTTACAGAGCCTCAGTTTACAATTTGCTTTAAATATTTCATTAGTTTGTGGCCGAAATGATAAAATCACATCTCAAAAATCCACGCATAGATATTTAGATGCACAATCTGAGAATTCAGCTTTGACCTTAAGTACTTGATTCTTTAGACATAGAATTTTTTTAACATTGTTTCTAAAGACCATCTTTATCTAAAATATAATAATTAAAATGTGTATTACAAAAACTTGCTTCCAAAGTTTTCCTGTCCTTCCTATCCATTCCTACTCTCCTTTCACTCCCCTGTTGAAGAGAGCCCTTAAAAGGACAACATGCCTTTTCTTCCAGATAGTCAAAAGTAAAAGGGAAAGTCATTTGTCCAGCTATTTGATGAACTAGTTTAAAGAGAACTCTCCACCACAATCAAACCTTACTAAGATATAAAATCCTTTGATATGCCTAAAATCTTTGAAAATCAGGTAGTTAATGTGTATTCGTGAACAGGGTTAACTGATAAGCCTGGGCTTACAAGTTAACCCTAATGGTTACATGCACCCTCCCCCTTGTGGTGCCTATGTATCAGAGGCAGGGGGACAGGGCAGGCAGGAGCTGGTACTCTCAGAGAGCCAGCTCCCGCAGGGTCGCCTGTCCCCCGGCACTGCTGCTTCTGAAAAGAGGCAGCAATATGGGGGGAGAAGAGGAGCTGGCTCCCTGCGCATACCAAATCCCGCAGCGTCACTTGCCCCCTGTTCTACTGCTTCTGCTTTTAAGCCAGCTCCCCATGAGCACCGGCTCCCTCCTACCACATGTAGAGGCAGCAGAGATGGTGGGAAGGGGCAGGCAACTCCGCTGGAGTCAGTATGCCAGTGTGGGGAACCTCAGGCCCGAGAACTGGATGCGGCCCTCAGCTTGCCTGGATCTGGTCCCTGAGGTTCAGGACCCTTCCCCCCAGCATTGAGGATCCCGTGCTGGTGCTCAAGTCCCCCAGCTGTCCCCCTGGGGGCTGGAACATACAAAATCTACTAGGCTGGGCCCCCTTAGGATCTGGTGTGCCAGGGGAATGTCTTTCTCCTTCTCAGTCCAGGGCCACAGTGAGGGGTTTTTTTTTCCTACTTCTCACTTATGTGCTGCCCCCAACTGCTTTTTCTGTGGGTCAGTGGCCCCCGAAACAAAAAAGGTTCCCCACCCCTGCAGTACACGTAGGGAGCTGGCTGAAAAGCTAGCTCCCCATGCACATCATCTTCCTGGGAAGCCACCTACCTCCCCCTTGCATGTAAACATGTAACCCCGCAGGTATACATTTACCCAATAAAAGAATTTGAACATCCCTAGTCCCCAAGCATTGCCACCAGTGCCTCTCCCAGCTGCTCCAGCCACTGCTGAAGGGATGAGAGCTGGGGGAAGGGGATGGGCACTGCTTGCCTTAGCTGGAGAGCTCCAGCATCAGGGAGAGGGAGGATCCCCGCCCTCCAGTGACTGAAGAGATCTGGGTCCCCGCATTGCTGTTGGCAGCTGCAGAATTCTGGGGTCTCCCCAGGGCCAGCTCTAGGCACCAGCAAAGCAAGCACATGCTTGGGGCGGCACATGTCCAGGGGCGGCATTCCGGCCAGCCTTACCGCCCAACCCGGGCCTGCCTGTGGCCGCCCAAGGCAATAGGCGGGGCGGCGGAGCCGGCAGAGGGAAGCGCAGCAGGGAAGGCACCAGGCAGCACGGAGACAAAGGCAGGGAGGGAAGAGGGAGACGGGAGTGGGGCTATGCGGCAGATGCCGGAGCCCAGCCACCTCTGCCCCCTGCAGCCTCCCCCCCGGTGGCTGCGCTAGGCGACGACTGAAGTTCGCGGGGTGCCCGATGCTGCTGCCGCTGCCCTGGGCAGCAGGGTCCCGGTAGTGGGAGGGGGAGGCGGCACGGGCGGGGAGCCACAAGCCGGCATGGGGGGGGGCCGCCGCCACACTCCGCATATGCCCAGCCAGGCTTGGGCATGAAGCAGCCGAGCATGTGCGGAGCGGCAGCCTGTGGGGAGAGGCGACGGGGCCAGGGCTGGCATGTAGGCAGGCACAGCGCACTCTGCTAGCTGCCGCCGGTGTCCTAGGGGGCGCCGCCGCGGTGGGCAGCCCAGCTGGGAGGTGGGCAAGCGCTGAGCCCCATCGCTTGTGAGCCGAGCCCGCGGGAGAAGCGGGCGCGCCCCGCACCTATTCCCCCCCCCCCCAATGGCCAATGCCAGCAAGCTCAGCAGCAGGCAGGGGCGGACAGCTGTGCTCCACGGTCTGAGTCGCCTGTCACCGTCCCCGCTCAGACTGCTGCCGCGCTACTTGTTGTTGTTGATTTCACACCCCCCCCCCCCCACCTATCCCCTTCCCTCCGGCCTCTTGTCTAATCAGCACCAGGAGAGCTCGGGAGACCCTCCTCCTGCTCCACGCGGAGCTTGGACCCTGGTGCGCAGCCAGTGCCCCACCCAGCGCTCTGCCTCTCTCCTGCTCCCAGGTGTTTGCCCAGGGCAGCCAGCCAGCTGTGCTACCACGCTGGCCCCTCAGCATTTCCGCAGCACCCCCGGGAGCCGCTGGCCACAGAGTCCCTCATGGCAGCTGCAGGAGAGCCCTGGCCTGGTGGCTCCTCTCTCTCCTCTTGCAGGGGAGAGGAGCCCACGGTGCCCCGCTTCACACCGGGAAAAGGTGTTTACAACTGTAGAGAAAGGGAAGGAGGGGGACCCATGCCACTTTCACCCCTCCCCCAGGGCTCTCCGACGTTTCCATGCATGCTGTGGAGAAGAGACACGAGGATTTGGCGGGGAGAGGGAAAGGAGACGGAGTTCGGTCAGTGGGAGGAGGTGGGAGAGGGGAGCGGACTGGGTCTGGTCGGGAGCGGGGGGGATTGGATTTGGCTGGGAGAGAAGAGAGGGCGCAGTGTGGATTAGGTGGGGGAGAGAAGGGGGGCAGACTAGGTCCAGTCACTGAAGGGTTGGGTTTGTCTGGGAGGGGAGAGAAGGCGGAAACTGGGTTCTGCGAGTGCGTGGGGTGGGGGTGTCGGGATGTGTGTGGACGGTGTTGTGTATGGAGGGGAGAAAGGACGGAGGCTGGGTTTGGCCGGAGGCCGTGGTGGGAGTCAAAGAGCCGCAAGGTGAAAGGGGCGCTTTCCTCCTCAGTGCCTGTCCTGCAGCAGCAGGCCGGGGGGGGGGGGCAAAAACCTAGAGCCGGCCCTGGGTCTCCCGCCAGCTGCTGGCAGCTGGGGGGGAGGATACAGAGTGGCAGCTGATCAATTGCAAGCTTCCCCCCAGCTGCAAGAAGGCCCCCCCCGCTGGTGGCTGGGCAGCTGCAGTGCCCCAGTGTCTAGCAGTCCTGGACTCCAAGAGGGGCATCACCATAGCCTTCAACATGCAATAACAGGTGCTAGAGCAGCTATTCCCTCCCTCACCACACAGCAGGGATGTAGTCGATAGTGTAGTCCATTAAACAATTATCCCATAAGCAAAAGCATATAGGTTAATGCCACAGCTGACTGGCTTTTCCCTCCCCCCACCCCTCTGGGCCGGTGCCGTGGCCACCCTGCGCTGCTGCCTCTGTATCAGAGGCAGCAGCACAGGGCGACGGGCAGCCGGTCTGCGAGGGGACGGGCTGTCCTCACCGACCACTTCCCGCCTGGCACCCTGCGCGGGGGGGGCGGGGGGCCCGAGCGCACCGGCTGCCGGCCCCGCCCCCCAGGACTACAGAACAGTCGAGTCACCGCTAAGAATTCGTGAGGGGCCGATTCAATTAACCCCGGCAGGGGCATTACACAGGTAACCGACAGCCCAGCGCCCCCCTTCATGCGCCACCGTGGCAGGAACGGGGGGGGGGGGAAGGGGGGCAACTCAGGCGGCCCGTTCCTGCCCCCTCCTCCCTCGCCAGGCCCGGCCGCTGAGCTCCCCCCTGGGCGGAAGGCACCAGAGACGCGCTAGCGGCCGGCTGGGCAGAGCCACCAGCCCAAGGGAGGCGCCCGGAGGGGCAGCGGGCTCTGGCCACGCCCCGAGGGGAGGGCGGGCCCGCTCACCGTTGCGGAGGAAGCGCTCCTCGTGCAGCACCGCGATGGCGTTGACGAAGAGCAGCGCGGCCTGGAGCAGCGAGTACAGGGTGAAGGCCATCGCCGCGGCCTCCGCGCTCAGCCCGCTGCCGCCGGGGCGGGGCCGGGACGTGGCAGGGCTGGGCCGGGAGCGCGCCGCGCGCGGGGGGCGGGGCCGGGGCCGGGCCGGGAGCGCGCCGCGCGCGGGGGGCGGGGCCGGGGCCGGGCTGAGGAGACGGCGCGGCGCTCGGGGGGCCGGGGCCGGGCTGAGGAGACGGCGCGGCGCTCGGGGGGCGCGTGCGTTGCTCGAGGGAGCGACCCCCCCCTTGCCCCTGCTCTTGTCCGTCTGTCCGGGCTGGGGAGGCGTTTCTTCTTCACAGTGTCCCGGCGTCGGTCTCTCTCTGTCGATCTCCTCGCGCCGCAGCGTCTGTCTGTCTGTCTGCCTGCCTGCTCACACCACCGGCAGGCTGGAAAAAAAAAAAAAAATTCAGCCCAAAGGGTCCGCTTTTAATGAAATTGCAAGTGCTGGAATCTAGTACTCTAGAGCAGTGTGGCTCAACCAGGGGTAGGAGAGAGAAGTCCGGGGGGGGGGGGGTTACGTCGACACGACTGAAACGTGGAGAAAACTGAACGTTTGTTTTAACAGCGCTTTTACTCTTTTTGTGCTTTTTTTTACACCCAAAAATTTCATCGCCCACCCGGCTACGATTAAGTTGTTTAAACAAATGTGTTGCAATGGTAGAAAATTGTGCGTGTCTGAAACCTGTAGGTACTGGGGGTACTTAAAATTTTTTTAAAAGGTGGGTTTTTTTTTTAAGGGGGTACTTTATAAAAAAAAAAAAAAAGGTTGAGAAACACTGCTCTAGAATGGGAATTTCCTCTACATCCAGCAGCAGTCACTTACAGCCCCATGGTATCCGTATTATAAAGAAATGCAGAACCTATTGCCTGCAAAAGAGGTCTTATCATTGTCTTTATTTGGAAGTGGGATTGGCCTCTTCATCTATTTGTGCTCTCAGCTTTTTGAGTTTGTTTCTTTTAGGGATGTTAAAATGCATTTAAAGAAGTAACAGTGTAACTGCTGGAAATTTCCAGCAGTTATATGGTTACATGGGAGTGGGGAGCTGGCTTTTAAGATGGCTCCCCATGCCTACTGGCTGCAGCCTATGCCCCTCTCCCTGCGTTGCTGCCTCTGTATCAGAGGCAGCAGCGGGGCAGAGAGGAGCATGCAGGGAGCCGGCTTTTAAGCCAGCTCCCCATGTGTACCCAGAGCCTATGTGTAACCTGAAGGTTAACCCTCAGGCTCATCAGTTCACCGTGCACACAGTTGCACTTTCACATCTTTAATTTCAGACACTTATGATAACCACCTTCTCTGAACATTATATAGCTGACAAATAGTCACCACGTCTGAAGGTATATATTTGTTTAAATGTTGTCTAAGGGATACAGGAAAAGCTTGTAATTTGTGACATAATACATTCATGCTTAAATTTGACACTTTACGAATGGGCCTTAACAAAGATGCTAATTATCTTACCCATTACAAAGATAGCTTCCCCAATTATCACCTCTGATATCATAATCTCATAGACACTCACCTCTCCCCTCATTCCCTCTCTGTTCTAAAATCTGATTTGTCTATTTTATATGTATTCACTTTTTTTGATTGTATCCCTTTGGTATATATGGTCATGCCAATTTTCTTCCACAATTTGATCTGAGGAAGTAGGTCTGTCCCACGAAAGCTCATCACCTAATAAACCATCTTGTTAGTCTTTAAAGTGCTGCATAGTCCTGTCTTTTGTTCCTTTTTTGTGTGTGCTTGACTTTGCAACCTTAACAGTCACTTGCCATTTTTGTGTGTAGTATAAATATGTAAGTTCATCTACTGCTTCACGTGTTATTGTTATTTCTTTGTACTATGACAGTGCCAAGGTATCCCAGTCCATGTTCCAGGAGTTGGACAGATACTTTGCAGACTTGACAGTCTTTTCCCAGTCTAGGTGTCAGAGATGTTACAACAGATGAACAAAGCAGTCAAATGGGAAGGAAAAGCGGGGGAGGATGAGGTAACAACATGAACAGAGTTGATAAGAGAAGTGAAAGTCTCAGCTCTTACCTGCCTAGCCAATAACAGACAGCAAGGATTTGAAGGCATCACAGCAGCAGTGGGTTTTAAGGAGAATATAGTGGTGGCTTTACAAATTTTGGCAGGGAGCTTTTCCCATGCACAGTAGAGGCAGTCTGGGAGAAAAAACGGAGGCATGCAGAGAGAAAAAGCATATGGTGGTGGTGGAGGTGTGATTGAAATGGCCATCACTGGCAGAGCAAAGGCAAGGATCAACAGCTCAATCAGCAGATCAGAGAGATATAGATGGGTAAATGTGAAAGGCTTTAAAGGCCAACACAGGGAGTTTATGTTTGGTGCAATTGAGATGCAAAGATGGGAGTGTTGTGCTCAGAGCAACGACCCAGGAAAATGGTCTCAGCAGCAATATTTTGAATGAACTCACATCCGTGTGCGGTAGGGGGAAGGACAGGGAGAAACACGGCTCTGAGTTTTTAAACAATCTGAGCTGTGTCTGTGACGATCCCCCCCATACTTTATGAAAATTGTCTTATGAATGTAAATATGCATAACTTGAAGACGCTTTAGACAAAATATCTCATGCAACCTTTCAATTTTAATGTTACAGTCTGCTGGATCTGTATATCTTATTTTGGTGCATGTGTCATTCTTGTATGTAAAGATAGAAATATGAAATATGAGACTGTTTATAGTTACAAATGTGCTAATGAAGTTGATCACAAGTAATGGCTTTAAGGACTTGTAAACAGCCTTGTTTGTCCCGTAAGTTGAAGCAGTGGTTTGTCCTAGGAAAATCACTTGGCACTGAATTCCATCTTGAACTTGGTAAATTTCTACAGAAAGGGGGATGTAGAGCAAAGGGTTCCCTCCCTGGGGGAAAGACAATTTCCCATTGCTTAAATAATCAGTCTTTTATCTTCAGTTAGCCTTGCACAGTCCAAAGATATACAAAGAAGGCAAGAGACCCAAATCAGAGTAAAAGAATTTGTCTCTGGCTTGAAGACTATGCTTGAAATAAAAACAGCTTTTTAGGGTAAGAATCTGCTTGCAGTATATATTTTTTTTTAAGTGAATTAGTACTAGCTATGCATTTACTTTTCATTTTAATTTAGTAACTTACTTTGATCCGTCTGCTTTTACTTGCAACCTCTTACGTCCTACAGTTTGTACTTCATAAAAACACTTTGGTTTACTATCAGGCCGAGTGTAAATAGTTGTTACCTGGGGGAACAACTAGTGTGCATCTCTCTCTCTCTCTCTCATTGATAAAGAGGGTGAACATCCTCATGAGCTTTCCCTGTGTAAAACTTTTACACAGAGAAAGATGAATTTATTTGGGGTTTTGATCCCTTTTGGGGGCTGGTTTCTTGGGTGCTGTGCTCTAGAACTGGATCCTCCCAGAGCTGAAGTGGTTCAGTGCCTGCATTGCTCTTCAGGGAGACAGTAAACCCAACTCTGTGCCTTGTCTGGGGGGAAACTGGAGGATCTGGACCAGCAGGACAGAGTGGTGGGGAGCCCCAGAGAGCAAGAAGGTGGATGTCAGTGGCATGATCAGCACACCAGTGAACAATGCCAAGGGCACTTCCGTGACCACACCCCACCACAGTGCCTGCATTCTCACTATGGTGTGTGCCATGCTGCTGGGCTGGAATGTCTCCAGTATCTTTAGAAATTAAATCAGACCTAGTTCACTTCCCTTCTCACTGAAAGATTACACAAGCTTTTAAGCTTGAAATGAATAGGAGTTAGGCAGCTAAATACCTTTGAGGATCTGGACTTTAGTTTCTTAGGGTCAAACAGAGAGGGGACACAATAGTGATTTAAGGTAGAGGCTGACTTAACCCTTATGGGAGAGGCAATAGGTCTGCACTCAACCTGCAAATCTCTCACTATGTATGGGGATTTCAGTATGTAATCCCTATATCTATGTGCAAGTTCTGGGTCCAATGCCCTTCTGTAAGATGGTTCCACTGGAGTCATGTCATCAGGGCCTCCCTAACTAATGGCTTCCCACTGCAATGTCCCCAATTGGGGTTTTTTCACCCTGAAGTTGAGGCCATGCAAAGATAGCTAATCCAAGGTTTTGTTATTCTCCGTTTCATCTCCACTGGGACTGGGATGTTTGGAAATACACAATTTGAAAATGTTGTATTAGTTTCTTGCATGAGACGATCATGCTGGGGATGAGGCCTCCAGTTTGGCGAAAGCAATGTACCCTGTATGATACCCCCTATGCTTTCTGAGTATTGACTTATGGGTATGAATATGCATAACTTGAAGATGCTTTATGCAAAATATCTCATGTAACATATCAATTTTATGGGAGCAAAGGGAAACCATCCCGTAGTTGGGACCCTCCTCCCAGAGGATGTTGCGGTATCCTCTCGCACTGAGGATACCTCTGAGGGGGAGGGAATGCCAGTTAGGAAGATGCAGGTGTTAGTAGTGGGTGATTCGATTGTTAGAAACATAGATAGTTGGGTTTGTGATGACCGGGAGAACCGTATGGTCATTTGCCTGCCTGGTGCGAAGCTTGCGGATCTCTCGAGGCATCTAGATAGACTTATGTGTAGTGCTGGGGAGGAGCCGGTGGTTGTGGTACATGTAGGTACCAATGACATAGGGAAGGGTAGGAGAGATGTCCTGGAGGCCAAATTTAGGCTGCTAGGAAAGAGACTGAAGTCCAGGACCTTTATGGTGGCATTCTCGGAAATGCTTCCAGTTCCACGCGCAGGGCCAGGTAGGCAGGCAGAGCTTCAGAGTCTCAATGCGTGGATGAGACGATGGTTTAGGGAAGAGGGGTTTGGATTTATTAGGAACTGGGGACACTTTTGGGAGAGGGGGAGCCTATACAGGAAGGATGGGCTCCACCTAAACCAGGGTGGAACCAGACTGCTGGCACTAAACATTAAAAAGGCTGTAGAGCAGTTTTTAAACTAAGAGATGGGGGAAAGCCGATTGGTGCGGAGATGCACGTAAATCGGAGGGAGACTTCTCTTAGAGGAGAATCCATTGATAGAGATTCTCTAAGCTGTAGTCAGAAAGAGAGGAGGGGAGAGGGCAAACCATGGGCCAGAGCAGACAAACAACCGCATACAAAGGAATCCAATGCACCAGGGAAGGGCAGACAAATAAGCAGTGGCAAATTTTTAAAGTGCTTCTACACAAATGCAAGGAGTCTGACTAATAAGATGGGTGAACTAGAGTACCTAGTATTAAAGGAGGAGATTGACATAATAGGCATCACTGAAACCTGGTGTAATGAGGAAAATCTGTGGGACACAATCATACCGGGATATAAAATATATCGAAAGGATAGAGCAGGCCGCGTGGGTGGTGGAGTGGCACTGTATGTGACAGATAATGTAGAATCAAATGAAATAAAAATAAGTGAATCAACATGTTCGCTAGAATCGCTATGGACAGTAATTCCATGCTCCAATAATAAGAAATTAGCAGTAGGGATATATTACCGACCACCTGACCAGGACAGCGATACTGACATTGAAATGCTGAGGGAGATTAGAGAGGCTACCAAAATAAAGAACTCTATAATAATGGGGGATTTTAATTATCCCCATATTGACTGGGTACATGTCACCTCAGGAAGAGAAGCAGAGATAAAATTTCTCAATGGCCTAAATGACTACTTCTTGGAGCAGCTGGTGCAGGAACCCACAAGGGGAGAGGCAATTCTCGATTTAGTCCTGAGTGGAGTGCAGGATCAGGTCCAGGAAATAACCGTTACAGGACCACTTGGGAATAGTGACCATAATATAACAACATTCCTGTGGTGGGTAGAACACCTCAGCAGTCCAGCACCCTGGCATTTAATTTCAAAAAGGGGAATTACACAAAAATGAGGAGGATAGTTAAACAGAAATTAAAAGGCACAGTGATTAAAGCCAAATCCCTGCAAGCTGCATGGAAACTTTTAAAAGACACCATAATAGAGGCCCAACTTAAATGTATACCCCAAATTAAAAAAACATAGCAAGAGACATAAAAAAGTGTCACCGTGGCTTAACCACCATGTAAAAGAAGCAGTGAGGGACAAAAAGGCATCTTTTAAGAAGTGGAAGTCCAATCCTAGTGAGATAAATAGAAAGGAACATAAACACTGTCAAATCAAGTGTAAAAATGTAATAAGAAAAGCAAAAAAAGATTTTGAGGAACAGCTAGCCAAAAACTCAAAAAGAAATAACAAAATGTTTTTTAAGTACATTAGAAGCAGGAAGCCTGCTAAAAAACCTGTGGGTCCCCTATACGATCGAACTATAAAAGGCGCAATCAAGGACGATAAAGCCATTGCAGAGAAACTAAATGATTTATTTGCTTCAGTCTTCACGGCTGAGGACGTTGGGGAGATTCCCAATCTGCACCGTCCTTTGTGGGTAATGAATCTGAGGAACTGTCCCGGATTGAAGTGTCATTAGAGGAGGTTTTGGAACAAACAGAAAAACTTAATGTTAACAAATCTCCGGGACCGGATGGCATTCATCCAAGGGTTCTAAAAGAACTCAAATGGAAAATTGCTGAACTATTATCTGTGGTTTGTAACCTATCTCTTAAATCGGCTTCCGTACCTAATGACTGGAAGGTAGCTAACGTGACATCAATATTTTAAAAGGGCTCTAGAGGCGATCCAGGCAATTACAGACCGGTAAGTCTAACTTCAGTACCAGGCAAATTAGTCGAAACAATAGTAAAGAATAAAATTGTGAAGCATGTAGAAGAACATAATTTGTTGGACAAAAGTCAACATGGTTTCTGTAAAGGGAAATCCTGTCTTACTAATCTATTAGAGTTCTTTGAAGGGGTTAACAAACATGCGGACAAGGGGGATCCAGTAGATATAGTATACTTAGATTTTCAGAAAGCCTTTGACAAGGTCCCTCACCAAAGGCTCTTGTGTAAATTACATGGCCATGGGATAAGAGGGAAGGTCCTTTCTTGGATTGAGAACTGGTTAAAAGACAGGAAACAAAGGGTAGGAATAAATGGTAAATTTTCAGAATGGAGAGGGGTAACTAGTGGTGTCCCCCAAGGGTCGGTCCTAGGACCAATCCTGTTCAACTTATTCATAAATGATCTGGAGAAAGGGGTAAGCAGTGAGGTGGTAAAGTTTGCGGATGATACCAAACTGTTTAGGATAGTCAAGACAGAAGCAGACTGTGAGGGGCTCCAAGAAGATCTCACCAAACTGAGTGATTGGGCAACAAAATGGCAAATGAAATTTAATGTGGATAAGTGTAAAGTAATGCACATCGGGAAAAATAACCCCAACTATACGCACAGTATGATGGGGGCTAATTTGGCTACGACAAATCAGGAAAGAGATCTTGGAGTTATCGTGGACAGTTCTCTGAAAACTTCCACACAGTGTGCAGCGGCAGTCAAAAAGGCAAATAGGATGCTCGGAATTATTAAGAAAGGGATAGAAAATAAGACCCAGAATATCTTACTGCCCCTGTATAAAACTATGGTACGCCCACATCTTGAATACTGTGTACAGATGTGGTCTCCTCACCTCAAAAAAGATATTTTGGCCTTGGAAAGGGTTCAGAAAAGGGCAACTAAAAGGATTAGGGGTTTGGAACGGGTCCCATATGAGGAGAGGTTAAAGCGACTGGGACTTTTCAGTTTAGAAAAGAGGAGACTGAGGGGGGATATGATAGAGGTATATAAAATCATGAGTGGTGTGGAGAGGGCCGATAAAGAGAAGTTATTCATTAGTTCCCTAAATAGAAGAACTAGAGGACACCAAATGAAATTAATGGGTAGCAGGTTTAAAACTAATAAAAGAAAGTTCTTCTTCACACAGCGTGTAGTCAGCCTGTGGAACTCCTTGCCAGAGGAGGCTGTGAAGGCTAGGACTATAATAGAGTTTAAAGAGAAGCTAGATAATTTCATGGAGGTTAGGTCCATAAAAGGCTATTAGCCAGGGGATAAAATGGTGTCCTTGGCCTCTGTTTGTCAGAGGCTGGAGAGGGATGGCAGGAGACAAATCGCTCGATCATTGTCTTCGGTCCACCCTCTCTGGGGCACCTGGTGCTGGCCACTGTCGGCAGACAGGATACTGGGCTAGATGGACCTTTGGTCTGACCCAGTACAGCCATTCTTATGTTCTTATAGTTACAGCCTGCTGGTCTGTAGATCCTATTTTTGCTCATGTATCATTTTTGTATATGAAGTTGGAAATATGAAGTGTGAATCTGTTTATAATTTTAAATGTGCTAATGAGAGCCATTACTGGTGCCCTGGAAGCCTAATGGCTTGATGATCAACTCAACAATATGTAAACAGCCCTGTTTGTTCTTTAAGTCCAAAGGTGATTGGTCTAGAAAGACATGTGACCAAACTACCTGATCCTGGAATCCATTTTGAGCCTGATGTTTTTCCATGAGAAGGGGGAGGGGGTTAAGAACATAAGAACATAAGAACATAAGAATGGCCATACTGGGTCAGACCAAAGGTCCATTGAGCCCAGCATCCCATCTGCCGACGGTGGCCAATGCCAGGTGCCCCAGAGAAGGAGAACAGAAGACAATGATCAAGTGATTTATCTCCTGCCATCCATCTCCTGCCCTTGTTATGAAGGCTAGGGCACCATACTTTATCCCTGGCTAATAGCCATTTATGGACCTAACCTGCAAAAATGTATCAAGCTCTTTTTTAAACCCTAATAGAGTCCTGGCCTTCACAGCCTCCTCGGGCAAGGAGTTCCACAGGTTGACTGTGCGCTGTGTGAAGAAAAATTTCCTTTTATTAGTTTTGAACCTACTACCCATCAATTTCATTTGGTGTCCCCTAGTTCTTGTATTATGGGAAAAGGTAAATAATTTTTCTATAATCACTTTCTCCACACCATTCATGATTTTATATACCTCTATCATATCGCCCCTCAATCGCCTTTTTTCCAAACTGAAAAGTCCCAGTCTCTCTAGCCTCTCCCCATATGGGACCCTTTCCAAGCCCCTAATCATCTTAGTCGCCCTTTTCTGAACCTTTTCTAATGCCAATATATCTTTTTTGAGGTGAGGAGACCACATCTGCACGCAGTACTCGAGATGTGGGCGTACCATAGTTTTATATAGGGGAAGTATGATATCTTTTGTCTTATTATCTATCCCTTTTTTAATAATTCCTAACATCCTATTTGCCTTACTAACTGCCGCTGCACACTGCGTGGATGTCTTCATAGAACTATCCACTATAACTCCAAGATCCCTTTCCTGATCTGTCGTAGCTAAATTTGACCCCATCATGTAGTACGTGTAATTTGGGTTATTTTTTCCAACATGCATTACCTTACACTTACCCACATTAAATTTCATTTGCCATTTTGCTGCCCAATCACTCAGTTTGCTGAGATCTTTTTGTAGTTCTTCACAATCCCTTTTGCTTTTGACTGTCCTGAACAACTTTGTGTCATCTGCAAACTTGGCCACCTCACTGCTTACCTCATTTTCTAGATCATTGATGAACAAGTTGAACAGGATTGGTCCCAGTACTGACCCCTGGGGAACACCACTAGTTACCCTCCTCCATTGTGAAAATTTACCATTTATTCCCACCCTTTGTTTTCTGTCTTTTAACCAATTCTTGATCCGTGAAAGGACCTTTCCTCCTATCCCATGACCACCTAATTTACGTAAAAGCCTTTCGTGTGGGACCGTGTCAAAGGCTTTCTGGAAATCTAGGTATATTATATCCACTGGGTGCCCCTCGTCCGCATGTTTATTAACCCCTTCAAAGAATTCTAACAGATTAGTTAGACACGACTTCCCTCTGCAGAAACCATGCTGACTTTTGCCCAACAATTCGTGCTCTTCTATGTGCCTTGCAATTTTACTCTTAACTAGTGTTTCTACTAATTTGCCTGGTACTGATGTTAAACTTATCGGTCTATAATTGCCAGGATCAGGCAATCAGGGTTGCCAAACAAAAGATTCCCGCCCTGTGGGAGAGTCTATTTAAGCAATGAGAAGCTATCAGCCCTTTGTCTTTGGCTGGCCTTTGAAATTTCATGACACATCCTAAGACAGGGTAGGCAATAATTTGTGATGGGGGGAGGGGGCCACTCCAAGATTTTGGAAAGTGGTAGAGAGCCGCACTCTTCCATAGTATTAATGGAGGAGGTGCGGGGTCTGGAATGGAGGTTGGGTGCAGAAGGGAGCTTAGGTCGAGGGACTGGGGTGTAGGAAGAAGTATGGAGTCTGGGAACTGGGCAGGGAACTGGGGTGCAGGGTTTTGGGATGTGACCTAGGGTAGGAGGGGATTGTGATCTTGGGCAGGAGATTGGGGTACCAAATCTGGGAGAGGTAATGGGGTGCATGTGAAGGAGTGGAGCAGGAGTGGAGGGCAGAGGGTTGGGGAAGGGAGGGGCTAGGGTTGATATGATTCACACAGATTTTATTGATTTGTGTATTGATTATAATGAATTAATGGGTGTAAGAATGAATAAGTGTAGATGTGGTATGATTGTGGAGTGGACAGAAGAGGCCAAAGGCAAAGAGGCAAAACATCAGGAGACCCGATTGTGCAAAGTGACCGTGGGACAATCAACATGAAAAAAGCAAGATTAAGGAGAATGACTGTTTGTGAACACCCAAAGGAAAGTCCTATGCAGCAGTTTCGGAGGAAAGTTTTACACGGCAGTTTCTCAGTGAATCATCAACAGAACTACTGATTAGAAGTGAAGAAGGGTCCTTCGCACCGGGACATCAGTAGAGACGAATCAACAGAGAAGCTGAGGCAGCCCGTGCACTGCCAGATCTTCAGCTTCTTCCAGCTGTTATCAGGGTTGGCCATCTGATAAGTACGCTTGTGTAAGTATGCTTGAAAAGGGGAATAGAATATATTGCAATTACATATAAGAGATCTTAACATCTTTGTCTGTTGATATATATACGGAATAAAACTAATATAAGGATACTGCTCTCATTGTGCCCTCAATCCTTCAGCTCTCCTCTATAAGATCCCTGGAGTGGCCTGATAATCCACACCCAGAGGGACAGATTTGTAACAGGGTACCAAACCAGCCTGCCTGCCTGCAAAGCTCAAGGCATGCAAAGCTTAAAATGTTTCTGCCTGCTCAGCCACGTGCTTAAGTGAGTAACTGAGCAGGAGGGTTGTGCTTCGTGGCTCTCATTAAACTGGCCAATGGGATTGTGCTGGGGGCAGGAGCAGCATCTTAATCTTCCCTCTTCCCCTCCGGACTCATAAAGAGAAAGCGCCCGCAGCCTCATTTCTGAGTGGCATGCAGGGCTGCGGGGCAAGAAGAGGAGCCTGCCTGGGGCTCCCCACTGCTTCCGCGGGATAGATCTGGTGGCTTGGAGAGCTGAATTTGGCCCATGGGCCGTATTTTGCCCAGGCCTCCCCTAAGAGGACACTTGAAGAATTTGGATAGTCTGGAGATCCAAATCAGAGTAAAAGAGTTTATCTGATTTGAAGCTGATACCTGAAATAGATACAAATTCTTACTCTAAGAAGCTGTTGTTAACAAGTTTTAAGTGATTTAGAACTAGCTATGTGGTTTTTATTTACTTTAATTTAGTAACTTACTTTGATCTATCTGTTTTCACTTGCAACCACTTAAATCGTATTTTTGTGCTTAATAAAAGGTTTAGTGTCTGCATTGTTCTGAGGGAGGGCAGTAAGCCCAATCCTATGACTTATATGGGGAGACCGGAGTATCTGGTCCAGCAAGACAGAGTGGTGGGGAGCCCCAGAGGTCAAGAAGGCAAGCGTCAGTGACATGATCAGCCCACTGGAGAAAAATCCCAAGGAAACTACTGTAGCCACACCCCATCATTCCCTGGAGTTACCAGTTCCACATATTGAATTCAAGCCAACGATATGGTCAGAAATAAAGGAGTGTGCCTTGGTCACTGACGCCGATGGTCACAGCCCCACAAAGGGTGTGCTTTTGTCTATTAGTGATTAATACTTTTCTTCATAAGTACGCACAGGCCTTCAGGGTCCTGAGGCATGTTGGTGTAAAGGAGCTACTGGGCATAAGACCCTTTGTATGAACGCTTCTGCAGAGGTTCTCTGTGCCACCTCCGAAAGAAACCACCTTCCCAGGCCCAGGATACATGTGGCAGGCAGTCCCAGACAGGCCATAGTAGGAAGGGGTATGCCGGGGGCATTCTGCGCCACTGCAGTGACACACAGAAAAGCCAGTGAAGCAGGAACACAAGATAGATCTACCGTAGTCTAGGCCAAGGGCTCCACTTGATCCCAAAAATGCCTGTCTGAGTGACAATTCAGGAATGAATTTAGCTCTTTGTAACTATCAACTGGATAGAGAAGAAATCATGGGTGTTTCATCCTTAACAAGCTGATGCTATGCAACCGCCAACAAAGCTTTATTAACTGGGAGCATAGTTCATTTGTGCTTTGGAGGTCACAGGATTCAGTTTAAAGATTAATAGAGCATATCACGTTAGATTCATAAATCCAGACAGATAGAAGATTTTTTAAAAATAGACCATCTGGCAGTGGCTGTTCACCCTGAGGCAATACATGGAGGTGCTAATGCCTGTTAGCACAACAGCAGATTCAGCCAGCTATCGTCAATGAGAAACCATTCATAGGATATTGAGACTGACTTAAAAGTGTGGGAATAATGCATGTGTGAGAGAAGGAGGGAAAAGCCTGTGAGGAGGGGCAGGGCAATTCAGAAAAGCTTCGGTTGCATATTTTCCTGTGAAATGTCCTGCAGAAGAGAGAAGAGAATAGATTTTGACAGAGTTTGCAAAGAACTAAGGCCTTCAGATTAGTTCCTTTTCTCCTCCTGCCTCCAGCCACTCTGGTGTTCAAAGAAGCCCTGCTGCCATTGGCTGGGTCCCTCTGTGGCAACTCAGGAGCAACTCTGGTCGCTAACTAGCTAGAGCAAATACTGTTTGTACTCGAAGCTAGATTTCTGGGTAGAAATCCTACAGGAACTGATATTACAAAGTGGGGCCAGACCGCCAAATCCCAAAGCTCTGCAGCACTTTGGCAGGTTGAACCGTCGATGGAGCCATGTAGATTAGTTTACTCAAGAAAGGGAAATGAAGTGGCAATTTTAATAATTGCTGCTTCGTTTAAATCAAAATGGCCACTGCGCTGTGCCGATCAGCTGTTTGTCGGCACAGCGCGGCAGTCTAGATGGGGATCTGCCGACCCCAGAACCCTTTGTCGGCAGATCCTGTAAGCCTCGTTTCATGAGGCATAAAGGATCTGCTGATGAAGGATTCTGGGGTTGGCAGATCCCCATCTAGACTGCCGTGCTGTGCCGACAAACAGCTGATCAGCACAGCGCGGTGGTCATTTTGATTTAAATGAAGCGGCGATTATTTAAATTGCTGCTTCATTTCCCTTTGTTGTCCTGCTTCATCTACATGGTTCCGTCGACGGAGCCATGTAGTCTAGACACACCCTAGGAGAAACCTCTGGACATATCAGCAAAGGAGGGCTTGCATTTCTATTTGGAGTGATCCATTCCTGGGTTTCCTCCAGTAATATATTTATACCTCCATTTATACAGCTGTGGACAGAGATACCATCCATATATATATTCATATAAAGAAGGTTGGAACTTGAGCTCCACCACTGAAAAGAATCTGCATTTTTCAATCCTGGAGTGTTGCAGGTTCACATCCCAATGTATGAGCATTTTGCCCTTATGACAAAGGAAATAAGATGGCCTGTGTCAAGCAACAAACAGTTTGCTCATGTATACCCAGAGCTTTCCAGTCATTTTTCTTTCCAAATGAAAACTTCGCTCTTGGAAGAAACCTTGGTGCCATCATTGCTTTAGCAAGGTGTCAAGGAGTTTACCTTATTCTTCATTCTCATTCTCTGGTAACACACAACTGGACAATTTATTTTCAGAGCTGGGAAGCTCCCTGGGTAGAGTTTCCTGTTCAGAGAAGTAGTTTATACATGCAGCACCCGTAATATCTACTGTTGAAATCTTGTCACAACGGTTATGTTTCATGGTACTATTTTCCAGAACCACCTCAGTTGTACTAGGATCATTGGAGGAACAACATAATTTACTTTGCCTGGAACAACAGAAATAAAACAAAACAAATATTAACTACTTGATACGTCTGAGAGCCATTTATTCAACTGTGAACTTTTAGGAAAGGAAGAAATCTTGAGATATCTGGCTTACATATTATTCTGGACATGACCACCAACAATGCTGTTTCTCTTACATTTTTCTACCTCATAGCATAATGATAGATCCACTGGCTACACCTGTCTCCTGTCCAAACTAGAGATGGTCAGAGTTTTTGGTTTGAAAAGGCTGATTTTTTTTTTGTTTCATTTCATTCTTCCTAGAAAGAAAATAGCTTTTTAAAAAATATACACAAACATTTTTGTGGAAAATTTTAAAAAACCCTGAAAACACCAACTATTTTCAGCTACGAACAACAAAATTGTTTTCTGAGTTTTCTGTTATTCCAGAACAAAACACAATACATTTCTGAGAGAATTTTTCAACAAAAATGAGAAAATAAAAACAATACAAAATTCATTTTCCAAAAAAAAAATTCACACACAAAGTTTTTCAACCAGCTTTAGTTTAAAGATTATTGCATGGGAACACAGAAGCCTTTATGAAATTATGTGCCACAAACTACAGTTGTTGGCAAACTCTCAACATGGGCTTCCCAAATCCTGCTTTTTCCCAGTACCTAATGGAGCATTGCATTTTATATCTGCGGGACTCTAACTGGCTTCCTTGAACTTCATCAGTAACTTGATATGCATCTGAAATTGTAATACTTACTTCCTGAAAACTTTCACTGCAATAAAAATCATTGCCAACAATAACATACTTCCACTGATAGACACCATGATGATCTCATAAATTGCATTGGAAGGACCTTGCAGAGAATAAAAAGTATGAGTAAGTTTTGCAGCCAACCAAACACCTGAAAAGCTGATCATTTTAGATAGTAAGGAGGCATTTGTAAGAATACTTTGCTGATTTGTGCTACCTTTCATTCAAGGTATCAACATGCTTTACAGCTTAATTAATTAACATTATAATAAGTAGTTTGACGGATGTTTTACAGGTGTCACAGAGCAGTGAAGAGACCTGCCCAGAGGGTCAGACTGAAAGTCAGTTGCAGAGCTGGGAGTAGCACCCAGCTCCACAGATTATATTCTAACCATTAGACAATGCAGCCTCTTCACATGTGCATTATTGGGTAATTTCAGCCTTGGTTTAGCAGTGTAAATAGCAGCCTCCTTTATTGTTAACTCATTTCTTTGTGAGTGTAAAACAGTGGTGGGCAAAATGGCCTCCGTGGCCGCATCTAGCTCGCCAAGCGGGTGGATCTGGCCCACAGAGGCCCTACTGCTCCCCCGCCCCCAGGCTAATTAAAACCTGGGGGCAGGGAAGCGCCTGAAGCCTTCTCTGCTCTGCCCCTGCCTGCGAGCTTTGAAGCGCCACGAGCTGCTCGCAGGGTGGGGGAGAGAGTGGAGGAGACTTCGCGCACTCCCCAGGCCAATCAGGGCCTGGGGACAGGGGAGCTGCGTGACGCTTCCTTCGCCCTGCCCTGGCCCTGTAAGGAGCCTGCGGCACTTCAAAGTGCCACGTGCTCCTCTCAGGGCAGGAGGAGGCTTCCCATGCTCCCCCGCCCCCAGGCCCTGATTAGCCTGAGGGTGGGGGAGCGTGCCAAGCCTCTTCCAGGGCATGGGTGCCTAGTGGGAAGGAGGGGCAAAGGGGCTCCCTCACTTCCCATTTAGGCCCCGTCCCTTCCGGGCGGGCCCGGGGCTACTTCAAAAATTTTTGAAGTGGCCCCCAGGCAAAAATTATTGCCCACCCCTGGTGTAAAAGGTGCTGTAGAGACCCAAACTTGCTTCTCTTAGAGGATGGTTAGTCATAGAGAGAAATAAAAAAACCCACAAGGTTAAGCAACCTCTCTGTGTATAGCAGTGGCAGCTAGGAGGAAATCACAGTGAACAGACTATGGCAAGGCCGAGCCCCTAGTCCAGGGGTGGGCAATAATTTTTGCAGGGGGGCCACTTAATGAATTTTGGTAGGTGGTCACAGGCCAGCTCCACCCCCAAGAAGGGGTGGGGCCTAATGCATAAGGGGAGGGGCCATGGACTAGCCTACTCCCAGAGTTGTCTGAAGCTGGAGGCTTTGAATTAAAAACACAGCAAAGGGCTCGTGGCTCCTGGCCCCGCCACTACCACATTGGCTGGCAGCTGCCCAGGATTGCTGCAGCTATTTAAAGGGTGGTGCCATATCTGGGAGCCCTTTAAATAGCCACAGCAACCCCAGCTGGCTCCCAGGCAACATGGTAATAGTAGGGCCAGGGGCTGCAAGCCGTTTAAATAGCAGAATTGTAAAGGGCTTGGGACTCCTGGCCCCGCCACTATGAGAATAGCACTGTGACCGTGAGCCATTTAAATAGGATCCTGATATAAACAGAAAGTGGCCAGATGCAGTGCATAGGCCAGATCAAAGTGTTAGGTGGGCCGGATCCGGCACCCGAGCCGCATCTTGCCCAGCCCTGCCCTAGTCCTTCCCCAGCAGCAGCTAATCAACACCAGCTATGGCTGAGGTCTCATGGCATACGTCATCTCCATGCGCCTCTCTTCATGGGTCTAGTCTGGGATGCAGGGCTGGTGACCTGACCTCTCCCCATCTCTATACAGATAAGAGCTGTCACAACTTCCTGATGCCATCACTAAGCTCTGACAAGGGGGCCTCTGGCATTCCCTCTTCCCTCCATAGTTGCTGTATTGCCATTGGTTGTTGGGCCCTTTTATCCCTGCTCGTCTCTTGCCACTGTAGACCCATTGTTCTTTAACCTCACGTTCCACCCATTTGGCTGCTTGGGCTTGATCCAGAACTCACTGAAGAGAGTGGGAGCCTTGCCATTTACTTCTGTGAGCTTCGAATCAGGCTCCTTGTCTTCTTCCTGATCATGTTCCCCACTCCTCTCTTTTCTTCCAACAATCCCTTCTTCTCCTCCTCGTTTTCGCCCCCTCCAAACCATAAAAATCTCAACAGATGTGGGGCTAAGGTAGCATGTGCCTGACTCCCCAATCACTCTGCCCACCCATTATATATTTCTTGTGTCTAGTTAAATTTCAAGCCCTTTGGGGCACAGACGATGCCTCTCTTTGTGTTTGCTCAACATCTAGCTGAATGGGGTGCATACTTGTTGTACAGCAGTCATGGGAGGATTAAGTGGGTTACCCAGACTATTATGGGATGGAGCCATGCTTCACCCCTTCCTTACTTACAATTTTAGTCAATGGGAGGGTCCTCCCACCCTGTTGCAATGCTGTTCAATATAGCAGCAAATTTCCAGCCTGCAAACCTGTGAGTGGACTTCTTTTTGTTGCACCGAGTGGTCCCAGTTATACAAATAGCAATTGGGGTCTTTGAGTGCTACTGTAATACTAATACATAATAATAATAGTAAGTTCTTATGAGAACAGTTTAGAGAAAAGGCACCTGCATTCTTGAGAACCATCGTGCTGTGAAGCGTCTCATCATCATCACCAGCCATACTGCAAAACAAAATGAAACAGGACATTTAGACCAGGTGTTATTATTGAAATTCAGTCTGTCTGTCCTAGGTACTTATACAGCATCTGAGCACACCACCAGCCTCAATGTATTTATCCTCATAATAATACCCATCTACAACTGGGAAGTACTGCTATCCTTATTTTACAGATCATAGAATCCTAGGGCTAGAAGAGACTTCATTGGGTCATCGAGTCCAGCCCCCTGCCCAAAGCAGGACCAACTCCAACTAAATCATCCCTGCCAGGGCTTTGTCAAGGCGAGACTTAAAAAAAAAGCCAGGACTTTGTCAAGATGGGGAACTGAGGTCCAGAAAGGCTAAGGGATGTGCTCGCAGTCACACAGGAAGTTTGTGATAGTGAAGAGAACTGAATCCTGTTCTCTTGAGACCTGGACTAACATCCTAACATTGGGCCATCTTTTGTTAACTTTTCTGTGGTTGGATACCTGACTCCTCTAGGCTCCTTTGACAATCTCAGCCATCATGGAAGAGACTATTACACATTGGAGATAATGTGATATACAAGGTATGTTTGCAGCAGAATAACAAAATACCATTTCTTCCAATGAATGTGTTTGCTATCATGACCCTTACCAAGATATGAGGAGCTCAAACACATTATTGAAGGTAGCTTCAGAATATCCCTGTGATGTATAGAAGCATTATGGCCCCTACAGTGCTATTAGTGATTTGTCCAACATCAGACTGGGAATCTGTGGTAGAGCCTGGAAGTAAATCCCAATCTCCCTGTTTCCACTTCTGTGCCTTATCCTGAACCGTTCGCCCCCCCCCCCCCCCCCCCCCCGCCTCCAAAACAGGGTTAAAATAACATTTTGTTACTGGAAAAATACATTTGATAAAACACCAGGTAAAAGTTATAGAAAATAATTCCTAAGTCAGACACAGGTATGATCTTCCATTAAATCATCTGGCTTTAAAGCCCATTTTTCCCCATTTACCAATTCCAGAGCTGCTTTTTTCTATTTTACACATATCTTTTCCCTTGTGTTTTTAATATATTGGTTTCCATCCAGTATTTGTGCAGCCTCTTATTCAGAATATAAATAAGTTGTGGAATCACAGAATGTGTATCCAACATTTAATAAATATGTTAATCAACTGACTGCAGTATGTCCTCAGGTATCAGAAGAACTTGTACCTAATGTTAGGCAAGTAGCACTTTAAATAATAGTCTCTCTGCAACAATAAACTTAAGTTAAAATAGATTTATTGTGAAAAAATCAATTCACAACAGGTTACATATTAAAGAAACAAGTGACTGAGGAAAAGCCCACAGGAGAAAAACAACACCACCAGCAAACAATCCTCTTTCATATCTGACACACCAGATTTGAAACCTGGATTAAAGAACCCTGTTCATAGCGAAATGCTGTGCATCACATGGGCCAGATTCTGCAAAACCTGGGAAAGATAATGAAAAAAAAAGACTGTTTAAAAAAATGAACAGCAAAAGCCGAAGGCACATTTGTGCAGTCAGCCAGATTGGTCTTCCAGTTCTGCCCTCAAACACACTGGCTTCACTGGGAGGTGTGACTCTGTGCCTGAGGAAAGAAATGTTGCACCAGATCTCCCTTGCCGTACTCTCATGAGAAATTCCCTGGACTCCTGTGAGAACTACTTAGATGAGTAAGAACAGCACAACTAAAAGGCTTGATCCTGAGAGCTAACGATCACCTGCCCTTCCAGTTGGCTCATAGTGTGAATGGGAGTTCATATCCGAACAAACTCTCCTTTTCTATTATAACACGGACATTAAATGGAGAACCACCTCTCAGGATGAGGCTGGTGGCCCATTGCTTCAAAAGAAAAATAGTTTACTTTCAAAACTAACAACTAGAAAAAAACATGAAGAGATTTTGTAGATTTCTGAATTACCTTGTTATTGTAGATGATACTTCGGCTGGCTTCACTCTGTCAGACTGAGGAGATGAGAATATCATATGAGGTATACCTGGCTTGATGACTCATTTTGTTGGCCTCTGTTAATCAGTGTTAATGTTAGGGTCTATTGCTCTATGCTGTTTATTGAAGAGCAATAAAATATGGAGGTGTATCACAGACATTTTTTACTCACAGCTTTCTTGTTGGGCAATTCTTTCTCATTCCTTTATATGAAAGGATGTGGTAATTAAGACACTCCATCTGGAGGCCTGGGATTGCATTTCATGCACACCAAAAACTAGCTGACCTTGGTGGGATTTTTGGGTCATGTAATGCATGTGTGATCCACACACCTATTGGGTGTGGTTCACTGTCCCATGGAGTGACACTTAGACCACTGACAGAGAGAGAGAATGAGGGTACATCTACATAGCAGCATTATTTTGGAATAACCGACGTTATTCTGAAATAACATATTGCTCATCTACACTACAAACCATTATTTCAAAATAATGTCAAGCTGGAGGACTTCTTACTCCAACTCATGATAACCCTCATTTCATGAGGAGTAAGGGAAGTTGAAGGGAGAATGTTCTTCATTCGACTTCCTGCTGTGTAGACAGCGCCAAAAGCCAAGTTAAGCTATTTCGACTTAAGCTACGCAATTGACATAACTGAAGTTGCATAGCTTAATTCGACTTTAGCTCTGCTGTAGACATACCCTGAGTATGTTCTACAGCTTTAGCTGAGAGCCAGCTGGCTTTTAACTCAAGTGATAAAGGCTCATGCACTAAGCTCAAGAGGTCCCAGGTTTGGGTCCGCCTGTTGGCACTACAAACACACAGGACCATCCCTACCGATATGCAAAACAAGCAGCTCTGTTAGGCACCGTGAAATTTGAAGCACCAAATTACCCCCTATTTTGTGATGCCCTAGGCAACTACATACTGTGTATGGGTGCTGGCTCCTGTGGTCAGCTCTGTCCCCCAGCTGTCTCCTTTACTGGCTCCCATGGCCAGCCCCATCCTCTGGCTGCCCCATCCCCTCACTGCAGGCTGCGCTCAGCAGCTGCTCACTAAGCAGTGGAAAGCATGTGAAGGGAGGCCTGAGGACTCAGAGGGAGCAGGGGGTGGACATGCAGCCGGCTGCCCCCTGTCCCTCCTGAGTCCTCTGACCCATGCTCATGCCACTCACCACTGCCTGCGCCTCCTGCCTGCACCCCTGAGGCTATCAGGTGGGCTTCTCTCCCTGTCCTGCTGCTGCCCCCCACAGTTCTGACACTGCTCCCCACTGCTTCTGCCCCTGCAGCTCCTGCCCTGTGGAGGAGCCGCCCCCCTTCAGAGGTGTGCTCAGGCTGCATAGGGCACCAGTTTTGGTAGGGACAGCCCTTTGAATGCAGGATTGGATTCCCAGGCCATGTCCACACTTGGAAAAAAGGTTCATTTTACCATGTGTTAGCTAACAGGATTTCACTTCTGTTCTGTGGCAGAGCAGTCAGAAGGAAGAAATCATAGCAAATACTCAACTTTGGTTTGCGACATGTATTCTGGAACTGAGCTATAGCAGTTCCTATCATTTAAACTCAAGAAAGATTTCTTAGGGCAAAGCCAGAGACAATCCATGCCTGCTCATAGCAGGGGAACTGCGAAAGCGTAGCCAACTTCAGCAGTGTTACTGAACATGCCCAGAGCGTTTGAGCAAACAGCAACTATGGCAGAGCAGTGACTCCACATGGTTCCTCCACCATGCTGTCTTTGGGCAAATCTCATGTTGCTCTTTAAATAATGGATTCCTGGCAGAACTGCATATTTGGTTGAATACGCGGTTCTGTCAAAATCAAAATGCTTTTCAGTTAGAAGTTTTAAACTTTTGTATTTTGCTGAAATTTAAGCATATACTGAAGTGCTTTGCTAAACATGGATGAACTGCTGATTTTGGGCGAACAGGAACAGTTAACAGGGAGTTTGGAGAGGGAGTTCTCCAGGTAAAAGAGTAAAAGCGGGACCCTTGTGGTAAGTGGCTGTCTGGAGTGTGTGTTTGTGTGTGGGGGAGTTATTTGCTGTGTGCTGAGCTTGTGTTTGTGTGGTTGGTTGGTTGGTTTGTTTGTTTGAAGGAGCTTCTAAAAGGTTTGAAATCTAGAAGCCTCTGTTAATTGGCTGAGCCTCAGTCAAGGGGAGGGGCTACCAGAGCTATATAAGCCTGTGACTCAGCGACCAGGGAGCTTGTGAACAGGAACAGCTAACAGGGAGTTTGGAGAGGGAGTTTAGACGGGGAGGTTAGAGGGCACGAGGGACTTCTGACCTTCTTAAAAACAATTCTTATAATAATCTATATTCCAGAGGTTTAAAAAGAATCCCAGTTTCTGCTGAAACTTATTCATGAGAAAAATGGAGACAGAAGCCCAGCAGCAGAGTGGGGCCTATCCTGTTTATTGCGTCGAGTGTAACATGTATGATTACCTTCCCTGTGGGCGGGTGGCGTATGTGTGCACCCGTTGCAAGGAGCTCCTGACCCTTAGAGACCGGGTTCGGGCTTTGGAGGCCAGGGTGGCTGAACTGGAGGAGCTAAGGGAGGTAGAGAGATATGTTGATGAGACTTTCCAGGACATTGTAGTACTGTCCCACCTCGAGTCTGAGAGCCCCAGTGCTCTTAAGGAGGATGAAAGTCTCAAGCGAACAGAGCATTCAATGGGAGCACAGGGAAACCATCCCGTAGTTGGGACCCTCCTCCCAGAGGATGTTGCGGTATCCTCTCGCACTGAGGATACCTCTGAGGGGGAGGGAATGCCAGTTAGAAAGAGGCAGGTGTTAGTAGTGGGTGATTCAATTGTTAGAAACATAGATAGTTGGGTTTGTGATGACCGGGAGAACCGTATGGTCACTTGCGTGCCTGGTGCGAAGGTTGTGGATCTCTCGAGGCATCTAGATAGACTTATGCGTAGTGCTGGGGAGGAGCCGGTGGTCGTGGTACATGTAGGTACCAATGACATAGGGAAGGGTAGGAGAGATGTCCTGGAGGCCAAATTTAGGCTGCTAGGAAAGAGACTGAAATCCAGGACCTCTATGGTGGCATTCTTGGAAATGCTTCCAGTTCCATGCGCAGGGCCAGGTAGGCAGGCAGAGCTTCAGAGTCTCAATGCGTGGATGAGACGATGGTGTAGGGAAGAGGGGTTTGGATTTATTAGGAACTGGGGACGCTTCTGGGAGAGGGGGAGCCTCTACAGGAAGGATGGGCTCCACCTAAACCAGGGTGGAACCAGATTGCTGGCACTAAACATTAAAAAGGCTGTAGAGCAGTTTTTAAACTAAGAGATGGGGGAAAGCCGATTGGTGCGGAGATGCACGTAAATCGGAGGGAGACTTCTCTTAGAGGAGAATCCATTGATAGAGATTCTCTAAGCTGTAGTCAGAAAGAGGAGGGGAGAGGGCAAACCATGGGCCAGAGCAGACAAACAACTGCATACAAAGGAATCCAATGCACCAGGGAAGGGCAGACAAATAAGCAGTGGCAAATTTTTAAAGTGCTTCTACACAAATGCTAGGAGTCTGACTAATAAGATGGGTGAACTAGAGTACCTAGTATTAAATGAGGAGATTGACATAATAGGCATCACTGAAACCTGGTGGAATGAGGAAAATCTGTGGGACACAATCATAAGAACATAAGAATGGCCATACTGGGTCAGACCAAAGGTCCATCGAGCCCAGCATCCCATCTGCCGACGGTGGCCAATGCCAGGTGCCCCAGAGAAGGAGAACAGAAGACAATGATCAAGTGATTTATCTCCTGCCATCCATCTCCTGCCCTTGTTATGAAGGCTAGGGCACCATACTTTATCCCTGGCTAATAGCCATTTATGGACCTAACCTGCAAAAATTTATCAAGCTCTTTTTTAAACCCTAATAGAGTCCTGGCCTTCACAGCCTCCTCGGGCAAGGAGTTCCACAGGTTGACTGTGCGCTGTGTGAAGAAAAATTTCCTTTTATTAGTTTTGAACCTACTACCCATCAATTTCATTTGGTGTCCCCTAGTTCTTGTATTATGGGAAAAGGTAAATAATTTTTCTATAATCACTTTCTCCACACCATTCATGATTTTATATACCTCTATCATATCGCCCCTCAATCGCCTTTTTTCCAAACTGAAAAGTCCCAGTCTCTCTAGCCTCTCCCCATATGGGACCCTTTCCAAGCCCCTAATCATCTTAGTCGCCCTTTTCTGAACCTTTTCTAATGCCAATATATCTTTTTTGAGGTGAGGAGACCACATCTGCACGCAGTACTCGAGATGTGGGCGTACCATAGTTTTATATAGGGGAAGTATGATATCTTTTGTCTTATTATCTATCCCTTTTTTAATAATTCCTAACATCCTATTTGCCTTACTAACTGCCGCTGCACACTGCGTGGATGTCTTCATAGAACTATCCACTATAACTCCAAGATCCCTTTCCTGATCTGTCGTAGCTAAATTTGACCCCATCATGTAGTACGTGTAATTTGGGTTATTTTTTCCAACATGCATTACCTTACACTTACCCACATTAAATTTCATTTGCCATTTTGCTGCCCAATCACTCAGTTTGCTGAGATCTTTTTGTAGTTCTTCACAATCCCTTTTGCTTTTGACTGTCCTGAACAACTTTGTGTCATCTGCAAACTTGGCCACCTCACTGCTTACCTCATTTTCTAGATCATTGATGAACAAGTTGAACAGGATTGGTCCCAGTACTGACCCCTGGGGAACACCACTAGTTACCCTCCTCCATTGTGAAAATTTACCATTTATTCCCACCCTTTGTTTTCTGTCTTTTAACCAATTCTTGATCCGTGAAAGGACCTTTCCTCCTATCCCATGACCACCTAATTTACGTAAAAGCCTTTGGTGTGGGACCGTGTCAAAGGCTTTCTGGAAATCTAGGTATATTATATCCACTGGGTGCCCCTCGTCCGCATGTTTATTAACCCCTTCAAAGAATTCTAACAGATTAGTTAGACACGACTTCCCTCTGCAGAAACCATGCTGGCTTTTGCCCAACAATTCGTGCTCTTCTATGTGCCTTGCAATTTTACTCTTTACTAGTGTTTCTACTAATTTGCCTGGTACTGATGTTAAACTTATCGGTCTATAATTGCCAGGATCTCCTCTAGAGCCTTTTTTAAATATTGGTGTTATATTGGCCATCTTCCAGTCATTTGGTACCAAAGTGGATTTAAAGGATAGGTTACAAACCACTGTTAATAACTCCGCAATTTCACATTTGAGTTCTTTCAGAACCCTTGGGTGAATGCCGTCTGGTCCCGGAGACTTGTTACTATTCAGCTTATCAATTAATTCCATAACCTCCTCTAATGTCACTTCAATCTGAGTGAGTTCCTCAGATTTGTCACCTAAAAAGGCTGGCTCAGATTTAGGAACCTCTGTAACATCCTCAGCCGTGAAGACTGAAGCAAAGAAATCATTTAATCGCTCCGCAATGGCACTGTCTTCCTTGATCGCTCCTTTTATATCTTTATCATCCAAGGGCCCCACTGCTTTTTTAGCGGGCTTCCTGCTTCTAATGTATTTAAAAAACATTTTACTATCATGTTTTGAATTTTTGGCTAGCTGTTCCTCAAACTCTTTTTTGGCTTTTCTTACTACATTATGACACTTAATTTGGGAGTGTTTATGTTCCTTTCTATTTTCCTCACTAGGATTTGACTTCCACTTTTTAAAAGCCGCCCTTTTCTCTCTCACTGCCTTTTTTATCATACCGGGATATAAAATATATCAAAAGGATAGAGCAGGCCGGGTGGGTGGTGGAGTGGCACTGTATGTGAAAGATAACGTAGAATCAAATGAAATAAAAATATTAAGTGAATCAACATGTTCAATAGAATCGCTATGGATAGTACTTACATGCTCCAATAATAAGAAATTAGCAGTCGGGATATATTACCGACCACCTGACCAGGACAGCGATACTGACATTGAAATGCTGAGGGAGATTAGAGAGGCTACCAAAATAAAGAACTCTATAATAATGGGGGATTCTAATTATCCCCATATTGACTGGGTACATGTCACCTCAGGAAGAGAAGCAGAGATAAAATTTCTCAATGGCCTAAATGACTGCTTCTTGGAGCAGCTGGTGCAGGAACCCACAAGGGGAGAGGCAATTCTCGATTTAGTCCCGAGTGGAGTGCAGGATCAGGTCCAGGAGATATCCATTACAGGACCGCTTGGGAATAGTGACCATAATATAATAACATTCAACATTCCTGTGGTGGGTAGAACACCTCAGCAGTCCAGCACCCTTGCATTTAATTTCAAAAAGGGGAATTACACAAAAATGAGGAGGCTAGTAAAACAGAAATTAAAAGGCACAGTGACTAGAGCCAAATCCCTGCAAGCTGCATGGAAACTTTTTAAAGACACCATAATAGAGGCCCAACTTAAATGTATATCCCAAATTAAAAAACATAGCAAGAGACCTAAAAAAGTGTCACCGTGGCTTAACCACCATGTAAAAGAAGCAGTGAGGGACAAAAAGGCATCTTTTAAGAAGTGGAAGTCCAATCCTAGTGAGATAAATAGAAAGGAACATAAACACTGTCAAATCAAGTATAAAAATGTAATAAGAAAAGCAAAAAAAGATTTTGAGGAACAGCTAGCCAAAAACTCAAAAAGAAATAACAAAATGTTTTTTAAGTACATTAGAAGCAGGAAGCCTGCTAAAAAACCTGTGGGTCCCCTATACGATCGAACTATAAAAGGCGCAATCAAGGACGATAAAGCCATTGCAGAGAAACTAAATGATTTATTTGCTTCAGTCTTCACGGCTGAGGACGTTGGGGAGATTCCCAATCTGCACCGTCCTTTGTGGGTGATGAATCTGAAGAACTGTCCCGGATTGAAGTGTCATTAGAGGAGGTTTTGGAACAAATAGAAAAACTTAATGTTAACAAATCTCTGGGACCGGATGGCATTCATCCAAGGGTTCTAAAAACTCAAATGGGAAATTGCTGAACTATTATCTGTGGTTTGTAACCTATCCCTTAAATCGGCTTCCGTACCTAATGACTGGAAGGTAGCCAGCGTGACACCAATATTTAAAAAGGGCTCTAGAGGCGATCCGGGCAATTACAGACCGGTAAGTCTAACTTCAGTACCGGGCAAATTAGTCGAAACAATAGTAAAGAATAAAATTGTGAAGCATGTAGAAGAACATAATTTGTTGGACAAAAGTCAACATGGTTTCTGTAAAGGGAAATCCTGTCTTACTAATCTATTAGAGTTCTTTGAAGGGGTTAACAAACATGCGGACGAGGGGGATCCAGTAGATATAGTATACTTAGATTTTCAGAAAGCCTTTGACAAGGTCCCTCACCAAAGGCTCTTGTGTAAATTACATGGCCATGGGATAAGAGGGAAGGTCCTTTCTTGGATTGAGAACTAGTTAAAAGACAGGAAACAAAGGGTAGGAATAAATGGTAAATTTTCAGAATGGAGAGGGGTAACTAGTGGTGTCCCCCAAGGGTCGGTCCTAGGACCAATCCTGTTCAACTTATTCATAAATGATCTGGAGAAAGGGGTAAGCAGTGAGGTGGTAAAGTTTGCAGATGATACCAAACTGTTTAGGATAGTCAAGACAGAAGCAGACTGTGAGGGACTCCAAGAAGATCTCACCAAACTGAGTGATTGGGCAACAAAATGGCAAATGAAATTTAATGTGGATAAGTGTAAAGTAATGCACATCGGGAAAAATAACCCCAACTATACGTACAGTATGATGGGGGCTAATTTGGCTATGACAAATCAGGAAAGAGATCTTGGAGTTATCGTGGACAGTTCTCTGAAAACTTCCACACAGTGTGCAGCGGCTGTCAAAAAGGCAAATAGGAAGCTAGGAATTATTAAGAAAGGGATAGAAAATAAGACCCAGAATATCTTACTGCCCCTGTATAAAGCTATGGTACGCCCACATCTTGAATACTGTGTACAGATGTGGTCTCCTCACCTCAAAAAAGATATTTTGGCCTTGGAAAGGGTTCAGAAAAGGGCAACTAAAATGATTAGGGGTTTGGAACGGGTCCCATATGAGGAGAGGTTAAAGCGACTGGGACTTTTCAGTTTAGAAAAGAGGAGACTGGGGGGATATGATAGAGGTATATAAAATCATGAGTGGTGTGGAGAGGGCCGATAAAGAGAAGTTATTCATTAGTTCCCTAAATAGAAGAACTAGAGGACACCAAATGAAATTAATGGGTAGCAGGTTTAAAACTAATAAAAGAAAGTTCTTCTTCACACAGCGTGTAGTCAGCCTGTGGAACTCCTTGCCAGAGGAGGCTGTGAAGGCTAGGACTATAATAGAGTTTAAAGAGAAGCTAGATAATTTCATGGAGGTTAGGTCCATAAAAGGCTATTAGCCAGGGGATAAAATGGTGTCCTTGGCCTCTGTTTGTCAGAGGCTGGAGAGGGATGGCAGGAGACAAATCACTTGATCATTGTCTTCGGTCCACCCTCTCTGGGGCACCTGGTGCTGGCCACTGTCGGCAGACAGGATACTGGGCTAGATGGACCTTTGGTCTGACCCAGTACGGCCGTTCTTATGTTCTTATGGGCCGTGATGTTGATTATTAAATCCAGGATACAGCTGTCATTACATTATTAAGTCAATTACACCTAAGTACATGCTTAAATTTCCTGAATCCAGCTCTAAGTGTTTTGATAAGTTGGAGCCCATAGCACAAACTGGGGATTTTAGAGGAGTACTAACCAACATTTATTTTTCAGGCAGTACTTCCTCAATGAAGCTCAGCAGGAAAATACCATTCAATTATCTTGTAACTCCAATTCCTGACCATGCTGTTTATGCCCTATGATCAAAGGTATGACACCCTTGTTGTGGTTGCTTTTTCATTCAATTAACACATCTGAACAGTTCAGAAGTGACATACTATCAGAGACTAGTTAAAAATTAATTATTGCTATTGACACAGTTTTCCCTTGAGATTTTTAATCCTCAGTAATCTGGCACTCGTATTACTATATAACGTAACAACATAAGAATGAATACATAAAACACACTCAGTATATGGGAGAACTAGAAAGATGAGAGAAAAAGAACTTGCGAAAGGGAGAGATCTTTTCACTTAGCAGTATTCTTCTAGAGCATTTTCCATTGTGGGATCTTAGTACACGTTAGGAATATTAATTAATTTTACATCTTGGTGTGGCATAGGGATATTACCACATCTGGAAAAAACAAGTCATGAAGATACTAAGTCATTTTCCTAAGGCCGCATAGCAGTGCTAGGACAGAGTCAGGAACAGAACCTGGGTCCCAGTCCTGTGCTTAAATTGAGAACAATGCTCCCTCTGGCTTCTAAGGCCACTGAATTTGAGCACGCATCAGGGCCAGCATGGGAGGAGGGCGGGTAGCTGAATGGGCTATAGCTACCTCAAAATATGCCTTAGTTCCACCATAGCCACCTCATAGCAGCTGCCACTTTCTGGTTGCCTAGTTCTGAAGGCAGTGCTGCTGCTGGAGTAAGCCCAGGTTGGGGGGTAGAGTGCCTGAGTTCAGCCCCTGGCCCAAGTCCTCACATAGGGTCTGGGGCACTGCACAGTGGCCTGGACTGACCCACTTCAGTTTGGGCTCCTGGACCTCACCCCCACAGTCGCTGCTTCCTGAGGGCTCTTCTGGCTCTGGAGCTGACTCCTCTCTTCTGGGCAGCTCTTAGTGACTGAACAGTTGCATGGTGGAAGGGAGCTGAGGAGCACCTGCAGTCCTGTGGCCACAGCACCAACAGCAGGAGGTAAGGGAGTGCCATGGCTGCCCACACCATGGCACCAGCCAGCACAGCAGCTGCTCCATCTGCACCAGGCTGGCTTCTAGCCTCCAACCTGGCTGTATGGTGTGGCCTCAGGGGGTAGGAGGAGATATGGCTGGCACTTACCTGAAGAGAAGTAGGAGGTGGGACAAAAACAAGGGGACAGGGCTTCATAGTAAGGGGGGCACAGACCCCCAAATTTTCTGTCTAGCCCATTTCACACACACACCCCCATCAGGAAGAGGCTGGCACTACCTCTGAAACATGCTATAAAGTCTGATAGACTGAACACAGGGATGAAAGAATGAGGATCCTAGAATGATGACCCAGTGAACATTTTGTTGACACACTTTGTGTAGATTAGTATTACGAGAAATAACACAATTTGTGTACAAATTTCAAATTTGCCTAAGTGGTTTAGGCAACCAGGGTCACCATATTTGAAACTGGCCTCTATATTCGATTTTCAAAAGTGACTAAGGGCCAGTTTTCTAAAGATATTTATGTACCAGATAGGGGCCTAGTGGGATTTTCACACGTGCCCAAGCAGAATAGGTAATTAATTCCTATAGATTTCTATTTGCATTAGGAACCTGTGTAGGTGATTTTGAAAATCCCAAAAGATGCTCTCTGCACCTGAATACCTTTGGAAATCTGTCTCTATATCACTTTTGAAAATTGGACATAGGCTCCTAAGTCACTCAGGCACATTTGAAAATTGTACTCATTGTCTTATAAATAGAACAAATGTTCAGGTCTGGGAAAGGTACTGAGAGTGAAATGGGAACTGTGTCCCTTGAAAGCTTGTCTATCTCACCAACAGAAAATGATCCAATAAAAGATATTACCTCACCCACCTTATCTTGCTGAATGGAAACATTGTGAGATTCTATTCATGGGCTCACCCTTGTTTACCTATGTGTTGACTCCTTCAGTGAAATCTAACAGCTTGGTGGGGTACAATTTCCCCTCTACAAAAGCTGTGCTTACTCTTCTTCTACTTATTGTGTTCATCTGTATGTCTGATCTGTCTGTTCTTCACTATCATTTCAACCAGTTTGCCTGGTACTTATCTGTAATTGCTAGGACTGCCTCTGAAGACTTTTTTTTTAAAAATCAGCCTTACATTAGCTATTCTCTAGTTAAAGGGTGATCTAAGTGATAGGATACATGCCCCAGTTAGTAGTTCCGCAATATCATTTGAGTTTCTTCAGAGCTCTTGAGTGAACATCATGTGGTCTTGGGGACTTTTTAGTATCAGTTTGTTCTAAAACCTCCTATACTAACACCTTAGTCTGGGACAGGTCTTTACATTTGTCACCTAAAAATAATGTTTAGGATTGAGAATCTCCCTCAGACCTTCTTGCAGTGAAGAATGATGCAAATAATTCATTTAGCTTCTCCACAACAGCCTCCTCTTCCTTTTTTAGCACCTTGAGGGTGCCTATACACTACACCCTTAGCTCAAAATAAGCTACACAATTTGAGCTATGCAAATTGTATAGCTTATTTCAAGTTAATTCCAAAATAGAGAACTATTCCCTTAATCCTCGTGGAACAAGGTTTACAGAGGCATTGGAATAGTACACCCATTATTTCAAAAGCATTTCGAAATAACGGGCACGCTGTCAAGATGCGGAAAATGATATTTCGGGATACTGGAACTATCCCGAAATAGCACCACTGTCTAGATGCACCCTGATTGTCCAGTGGTCCCATTCATTGTTCGGCAGACTTCTTGTTTCTGAGGTACTAAAAACATTTTGCAGTCAGTATTTGTCCTTTGTTAGTTGCTCTTAAAAAAAAATTTTTTTTGGCTTTCTTTGACATTTGATGTGCCAGATTGTATGCATACATCCAAGGACGGCGTTAGCCCTTTTGACCACAGCATTGTACTGGAAACTCATGTTCAAATGATTTCCTACCATGACTCCTGTCATAGTGTGTGAGATAACTGCACCCTGTATTCCTCATACATGGTCCCTCAAAGGCAGGGGCCAGCAATAAGCAGCCCATGGGCCGGACCACCACTTCTGCAGCTCCCATTGGCCGGGAGCAGTGAACCGCAACCATTGGGAGCTGCAAGTGCCCATACTTGCAGATGCTCAGGTAAATAAAGGGTCTGGCAGCCAGCCAAGGGCTAACCCTGATGAACCGCATCCATTCCATGTGCCGCTTATTGCCCACCCCTGCTCAAAGGCATATACTTAAGGCATTAGCTCCCAGCCATCATCTCTCTTGCGCAGAGACATGTGTCTCCTTCCTCCTAAGGAGAGGTATTATGGCTGCATAGCTCCTTGCCTTACGCTGTGATATCCCTAGCAAGCTAGACTGCCCAAAGAGCAGCATCTGTACTTTGTTTTCTGTCTGAGTTACAAGTCACCATGCAGCTCTTTGTCAGCAGAGTACATTTATTTAGACGGCAAAAGAATTATAGAGAAAACATAACAACAACAGATTCTACACACTTATTAATAAACATACCAGAAATTGCCCATCAGTCTTCTGGGACCCCATAGGCTAAAGTTATTGCAACCCTTCACTGGAGCTTCCTGTTGGACGGAATGGTCTGTCCATTTGCTCACTCAAAATGAAGGCCCAGACTGAGTCTATTTACCCTGGATGTTATGTTGCCCAAGTTATTTATTTCTTGGTCTCTGGAAAACCCATCCTGAACCAGTATATGCAAACCACTGTGCTTCTCTGCAGTTGTTTACAATCACAGCAGTAATCATTGCCTACTATTTTTAGGTTCCATAGGAGCAGTGGTAACTCTTGAATAAAGTAGAATACAATTGTACATAAACTATTCATACTATTCATAATGGTCTCAAAATATAGTGCATGGCTTGCAACATGTTATAACCCCCAAATCTTCTTCAGAGCCACAGTCTCCTAGGTTAATGTTCCCCTTCTTGTGAGTCTCACCTATGTTTTTTGCTTCTAGTTCTATGACTTTGCATTAGCGACATTAAAATGCATATTGTTTGTGTAACCACCACCAGGTGGATTTGAACCTGGGATACTCTGGAGCTGAGTATAGGAGCCTCTACTCTCTGAGCTAAAAGCCAGCTGGTGCCCAGCCTATGGTGTAGAGGTCTTTTGGTTTTAACTGTTGCTGTGGTCTACGTGCCACTGCATGGTAACCACACTAGGTGTGTGGGTTACATTTGCATGCACAAATCATTTTATCAATGACTTGCCATCTTCATTTTTATCACTCCCACAATCTTTGTGTCACCTGCAAACTTTATCAATGATGAAAACTATGAGTAGTCCTGTAGCACCTTTGAGGCTAACAAATATATCTATCTATCTTTATACAGTATCATGAGCTTTCATGGGCAAAACTTACTTCTTCAGATGATCTCTGGCCAGTTGGGGCCAGCAGCTGCTAACTGGGGTGCTTGCTGCCCCCTTGTAGTCACGGGTGAGTATAACTGCCCCTGCTCTCACACCCCCTCCTTTCCATTTGATATGAAACTCACATTCTACGCACATCCCATTATCCTGGCACTACCAACTCTTGACAAGAGGAAGCTGCACACCAAATTTGGTGGTCCTATCCCTTACCATCTAGAAGGAGTTCTTGAACAAACGGACTTATGGATGGGCGGATAGACAGACAAAAGCACATTTCTAAAATATATAGACAGATTTTGAGCCAAATTGTTTAACCAATTTTTTAAATCAAATTAATGTATTTCATGTTCATTTTGGACATTGTTTATCCTTGTGTCCTTTTGCTTCTCATCAGTTTTTTACAATTCCTAGCTTCTGATTTGTATTCCTTACTATCAACATTCCCTTTCATTTATTATATAATGGGTTAGTTTAGTTTATTTTTATAGCTGCTTTCACTTCCCTACTTTCACAAGTGCAGTCTTCTTTTCTAATTGTTAGATTATGGTGTTCTGGGTATCCAGTAAAATGTGCTTAAACATTTCCCAATAATCACTCTGATTTTGCTGTTCAAATCCCTTCCCCAATTGACGGGGTTCAGAATTCATTTTCCGCTTTGTAAAATTGGGCCTTTTAAAAGTACCAAGTGTCTAGACTACTTTGGACTTTATTCAGCCACATAACAAAGGTACAGGAAACCCTTTCTATTTGCAGCGGCTGTGTTCGTGGCACCACCGCGAATGGCAAAATTCATGAATAGTGGAAGCCTCAACTCCCGGTTCCCTGTGGTGAGCTCCTTGCAGCCTCTGAACTCACCCCAAGTTTAGGAGTCACGGGGAACTCTCCACAACTTCTAGGAGCTGCAGGAACACTGTGGCTCCAGGCAGCTGCAATGAGTTCCTCGTGGCTTCTGGGCCCGCCACGCTGCTTGCAGACCAGGACAGGAGACCCTTGCAAAGTGATCAATTCCTCTGTCAAGATGCAATCTAATACAGAGTTCCCCCCATGATGGATGCAACAGTTTTTGACTTAGGAAATTGTCATCTATAATTTTTAGAAATTCTGAGGCTATTTTAGTACGGCAGCAGTATCTGCCCTCCAGCATATGTCACTCAGATTGATGTCTCCCATAATAAGGCAGCATTGTTTCCCCTACACATTACAGGTAGGTGCTTAAGGAGCTGTTTATCCTGGTAATCCTGATGTGGTGCTCTGTAGCAGACATCTGCTAGTACTCTATCATTTGGTTTATCTGTTAGAACACTGATCCATAAGCATTCAGGATCATTTGCCTCTGAGTTATTAGTGACTTGGAAACAAATAATGCCATCTTTGACAATAGATTGCTACTTCCCTCCTCTTTTGCCCACTCAATCCTCCTTAAATAGGCTATAACCATTATTTTTAACATCTCAATCATGCAAATCACTCACCAGATTTCAATAATACCAACTAGATCACATTTATATTCATAAATAAGCAATTCCAATTTCTCATTTGCTACGTAGGTTTTTACCACTGGTTTATGGGCAAATTAGATACTTTCTTCTAACTAGATAACTTCAGGTGGTCCCAGATGTATCTCTGTCATGCTGGCAAATCAGGTGCCAGCTCTTACCAAGCCTGTAGGCACAAGCTCAGCACTGACAAATGTATGGCTGGAAACCAGACCAGCTCTCCTCTATGTTAATATTGTTTAAGATAAGGATTAGATTTGTAAGGATGTGTTTAATGTTCAGATTCTATTATAAAATGCTTGTAAGTTGCTGCATTCATTAATCCTACTTATAATGCTTGTATTCTAAACTATAAGGTAAAATATAAGTTTGTTTTATAATTGTACAAAAGCCTATTCTGCACTTGTGAAACAAGATGGGAAGAGTGGTTCCCTCTTCCCCATCCTGGAGAATGATCAAAATTCAGTAGGCCACCGTAAGACAAAAGCTTTGTTGATTGCCCCACCCACCCATGGAGAAGTACGTGCAGAAGGCCTCACCTCAGCTTGAATGCTGGAAGAGGGAAATAAAGATAGCTGATGTGACAATTTTTCATCTCTTTGTTGTTTGGATTCTTACAAGGGCTGGAGCTAAGATACAAAAAGCAGAGATCCTGAGGGTCACTCTGGGTTAACCTTGAGAAGACATTCAGTGTTGACAGATTACTACATTTCAGCTACATCACCTTTTGGAACTACAGACTGAACTAATTCATGCATATATATTCCCTGTGTTAATCTCTGAGGGCATGTCTACACAGCAGTGTTATTTTGGAAAAACTGACGTTATTCTGAAATAACAGTGCATGTCTACACTACAAACCATTATTTCAAAATAATGTCGAGCTGGAGGACTTCTTATTCCAACTCATGGTAACCCTCATTTCACGAGGAGTAAGGGAAGTTGAAGGAAGAATGTTCTTCCTTCGACTTACTGCTGTGTAGACAGCACCAAAAGGCAAATTAAGCTATTTTGACTTCAGCTACACAATTGATGTAGCTGAAGTTGAATAGCTTAATTTGACTTTTGCCCTGCTGTGTAGATGTACCCTAAATAACTCTCTCATTTCTTCTTCCTAGTTAATAACACCTTGATTAGATTGTCTCCCAGCTTTGTCTCTGGTGTGAGATCTAAAGTACAAATTTATCTGGGGTGAGTAGTCTCTTGGAACAGGGAACAATCTGAATATTTAGTGATTTTTGATGCAAGTGACTGCTTAACTGGGGACCAAGATAGACTGGAATGCCCAAGAGGACTGTCTGTGATTCCATGATAAGACTGTTACAGAGATAGAATCATATGAATGGAAGGGACCTCAACAGGTCATGAAGTCCCGTCCCTTTCATTAATAGCAATAGCAACCATCATCTAGACCATCCTGGAGAGGTGTTTGCCTAACTTGCTGTTAACAACCTCCAGTGATGGAGATTCCACAACCTCCTTAGGCAATTTATTCTAGTGCTTACCCATCCTGACAGGACATTTTTCCTAATGTCCAACCTAAACCTCCCTTGCTGCAATTTGAGCTCATTGCTTCTTGTCCCATCATCAGAGGTTAAAAAGAATACTTTTTCTCTTTCCTTGTAATAACCTTTTATGTACTTGAAAACTGTTTCATCCCCTCTTTTCTACTCTAAACAAACCCAATTTTTTCAGTCTTGCCTCACAGGTCATGTTTTCTAGACTTTTAATCATTTTTGTTGCTCTTCTGTGGGCCTTCTCCAGTTTGTCCACATCTTTCCTGAAATATGGTGCCTACAACTAGACACGCTACACCAGATGAGGCTTAATTAGCACAGAGTAGAGCAGAAGAATTACTTCTTGTGTCTTGCTTATATACCATATCTGCTAATTCACCCTAGAATGATGTTTGCTTTTTTGCAATAATGTCACACTGTTAACTCATATTTAGCTTGTGGTCCACTATGACCTCTACATCCCTTTCAGCAGTACTCCTTTGTAGACAGTCACTTCCCATTTTGCACGTGTGAAATTGATTGTTCCTTCTTAAGTGGAGTCCTATGCATTTGTCCTTATTGAGCTTCATCCTATTTACCTCAGACTATTTCTCAGGTTTGTCCAGATCATTTTGAATTATGACCTTATCCTCCAAAGCACTTGGTATCAGCTTGGTATCATCTGCAAACTTAATAGGCATACTCTCTATGCCATCATCTAAATTGTTGATGAATATATTGAACAGAACTGGTCCCAAAACAGACCCAAAACACTTCCAACCCCCCTCTCCTAGCTTGGTATCATCTGCAAATTTAATAAGTGTACTCTATGCCATTATCTAAATTATTGATGAAAATATTGAACAGACCCAGAACTGATCCCTGTAGGACGCCACTCAATCCTTCCAGCTTGAGTGTGAACCACTGATAAGTTATCCAACTAGTTATGCGCCTCTCTTATAGTAGCTATATCTGGGTTATATCTTCTTAGTTTATTAATGAGAAGGTCATATGAGGCTGGATTAAAGTCTATACCATTTCTACTTCTTCCACCTCTTACCCACAACGCTCATTACCCTGTCAAAGAAAGCTATCAGGTTGGTATGACACAATTTGTTCTTGACAAATCCATGCTATTTCTTATCACCTTATTATCTTCTAGATGTTTGCAAATGGATTCCTTAAGTATTAGTTCCATTATCTTTCTTGGTACACAAGTTAAGCCGACTGGTCTGTAAAAGATCCAGAAATTTACATTTGTTACTGGAACATACCTGCCAGTTTGGAGTGTCTGTCCTGTTTTTGATAATCTCTCTGAGGCTGGCACTCATGCAGATGAACCACTCCAGACACTGTGACAGTTTTCTTGAAGGGTGAAAGGTTAGTTCATTTCCTCTGAAACTCCAGGATGGAATGGGATTTGTGACTCTGAAGAATCCTCTTGCCCAAACCACAACACACGGTCAGTAACTGGAACAGCCATGCCAATGTACTGCATCAAAATCTTTGATCAAGTCTATTCAGACCTCTTTGGCTAGTGCCATGTCATCCTAACTAGTCAATTCCAATAGAATATGGCAAGTTTCAAATCAAAGAAATATTATCAGAAGCTGGACTCAGGAAAAATTATGCCCTCATCTGCGACCGGTCAGGCATTTTATAAGGTTTTTTGAATTCCTTCGTTGAATCCATTGATCTGTTATGGTCTAGTAAATCTTATAGGTTTGTTTTAAGATAGTATTCCCAGTAGCAAGACCTTAGTATTTTTACATTGAAGATGCCTTTTTGTTATATTTATACCATGATGCTCCCACAATCAGGTATTCCCAGATTCTATGATTCCACAAAGTGCATAGAACCTAACTAACTTGCATATCATTGGCAAGTCAGAAGTACAGTACATTTGGAGTAAACAAGAGAGCACTGGTTTATAATGCAGCTTGCAAAGCAGAGGGCACTTTTTTATTTTGGATGACAGGATAAAAGCTGTTTCTTTCTAAAAAGAATACAACTTTAGTATCTGCTTACTGGGAGTCAATGGGAGCAGTGCACATTCAGCACTCTGAAAATTAGCTCCCCATTTAGAAATAGCAAGGGTTCCTCTTGTAACCTGGTAAGCTTCACTATTGATATAGTAATGTTTATCTGATGAAGTGGGTTTTACCCATGAAAGTTCATACTACTATATATTTTTGTTAGTCTCTAAGAGGCCACAGGACTACTTGTTGTTTTTAAAGTTACAGACTAACATGGCTACCTCCTGAGACTTTTTAAAACAAGGGTGATGAAAGCACAACTTGCAGGTTAAAGGGAGTTCTACTACATAATTAACGGGCATCTTCAATTATATTAGAAGAGACACAGCCTGCAGATGCCAAAGGTCCCAGCATATATGTGGCCTCCACCGTTTGTACCTCCAGCAGAGTGCCTATTTTCCACTACATTTAATGCCACTTTGGTGTGGCCCTGAGTCTCTTTACAACTTACCCACACAGCTTTTGCTGGGGAAGGTCTGGCCCAGAGGTGAAATTCACAACAATTCTGGAGGAGCAGGGGTGTGAAGGACCTTCTATGAACTTCTACATTGAAAGATCATATGGTGTCTAGGATCTAAAGTGGGTCACCTGCAAGAGGGTGAATTTGACCCAATAGCATTAAAACAATTATATTGCATGTAATTCAGAAAGCCATTAGACTATGGGTGTGATTTCAAAAGCCCTCAGAACTGGTCTGTGGTTGCTCCATTGACTCTAATGGGAGCAGAGTTCATTAACACTGCTGAGCACATTTGAAAACTCTCTAGCTCCAATAATTTAATTCACTCATTGCCAAATTTTATTTTCTAATAACCATTTAAATGGATTTCCACTTTAAAGTAAATGTATTTCAAGCTCAAATATTGACTTGAAAAAATGTCTCCATGTACAGGATTCCTGTTGTTTTCATTAGAACATAAGAATGGCCATACTGGGTCGACCAAAGGTCCATCTAGCTAAGTATCCTGTCTGCCGACAGTGACCAATACCAGATGCCCCAGAGAGAGGGAACACAACAGGTAATCCTCACGTGATCCCTCTCCTGTCATCCATTTCCAGACAAACAGAGGCTAGGGACATCATTCCTACCCACCCTGGCTAATAGCCATTGAGGGACCAAACCTACATAAATCTATCTAGCTCTTTTTTGAACGCTGTTACAGTCCTAGTCTTCACAACATCTGCAAGGAGTTCCACAGGTTGACTGTGCGCTGAGTGAAGAAACTTTTCCTTTTGTTTGTTTAAAACCTGCTGCCTATTAATTTCATTTTGTGACCCCTAGTTCTTATATTGTGGTAATAAATAAATACTTTTCCTTATTCACTTTTTCCACACCAGTCATGATTTTATAGACTTCTATCATATTCCCCCTTAGTCTCCTCCTTTCTAAGCTGAAAAGTCCAAGTCTTTTTAATCTCTTTTCTTCATATGGGACCCGTTTCAAACCCCTAATCATTTTTGTTACCCTTTTCTGAACCTTTTCCAATGCCACTATATATTTTTTTGAGATGACCACATCTGTATTCAAGATGTGGGCATACCATGGTTTTAGCAAATCAATGTACCATGAAACTACAGGGAAGCACAACTATTATGTCATAGTTTTCTTTTTTTATTATAGACTTTTTATCCACATGAATGATAAAGAAACTACAACAGAGTTAAATACCTTTTTTGATAACAGTGATTATATTCTTAATTACACTCAATATTAAATTGTAAAATATTTCCAGAAGAGTACAATCTTAATTCATACAGCAGGCAAAGTACCAGAGGACGAGGAGAGGGGGACCAGGAGGAAGTGGGTTGGGGGGTGTTAGAATTTCCAGTCTGCTTTTAAAAAGCACTGTGTATGGCTAATGCTTTTCCTTCCATTCATCCAAAGGGGATTCTGGCCCATCAGAGAAGACACGCATTTCTTTCCATCAAAACAATCTCTATTCAAAAGCAAAAGATGAACTTGCAGATGCTTCCAGTGTTTGTGGCGTTGAAAGGTTCAGCAGTTCCTTTCACGGCTTCTCCACATGATTCAAAAGCATTTTCTCAGACTGTCAAGTTCAGTTGTCCTTCTAAAAACACCGAGACTTAAACTTTGGTACCACCAAAAAGATCCAGGACAGGCAATTTTTGATGTTTTTCATTTGTTCTTACTAATAAATGGCTGCTACATTCTATTTGACATGGTTGTCCATGATGCTTTGAGGTCACTTGTCCTTGGGCTCACAGGAACCTGAAGGTTTTGCTTGCATTTTAAATTCCCAAGCCCTTCCATTTCTCAGTCTTTATACAAATCAGATTTCCGAGTAGCGGGTTGTATCTTACAAGATAACAGCTTCAGAAGATCCTGTACTTCTGTTATTAAAAGAGAGAGAGTGAACATGAAGATTTATCGATGATAGCACTTTATTTCTTTACTCAGTTTCAAAAAATGTCTGTATCCCTTTTATTTTCCCAACAGTAAATTCAACAATGGAACATGTAAAACAGCACTTCTTCATTACAGGGGTCATCTAGTGGTTAAACCAGGGGACTGGATTTAGGACTCCTGGGTTCTATTCTTGGTTCCCTATGTGACTTCAGGCAAGCTACTACCTTTCTTATGCCTCAATTAAAACCATCCATGAAGGGGGATAGAAGTAAGTTACCCACCTCACAGGCATTTTGTTAATGTCTGTAAAACATTTTAAGATCCTCTCATTAAAGGAGAAGTGCAAAGAGTTGTGAACAAGATGTGGTCAATACACCACAGTACAGAGCACAGACATTTTTCCATTTCAGGGCAGCTGAAGGTAGCAGTGGTACCGAGCATACAAAGGTTTGCTAAAAGACACGGAGCAATCTCTAAACACTGTAGGATGGTTTATTGGAAGGAGGCTGAACATTGTTATAAGAAGCTTTCCCCCCCTGGAGGCTCACAATACACCTGCCAGCAGTGGAAGGAGAGCTGATACTTCAAGGGCCATGCTCATCAGACACATCGGGCATTAATTGAGTAGCCAGGGGCTGCTCAGCAATGCCAAGTTGCTTCACCTCCCTCAGAGCAATTTTTGCATGTGTGCATTTCCTTTTGAGGCAACTCCTTTTGGCTTGGCACACAGAGAATCAGAAATTACTTCTACCGATATGATTGTGATTCTCTGCTTGGCTGATTTAGCTTAGCATTTAAGTAACCGCTAATCTTTCAGAAGCACTAGGGCCTACTTACAGAAATCCCTGCTGTCTGCAGGGAGGTCACAGAAAGCAAAAACGGCATGAGAAATGCATCTGGCCTTCGCTCTTTCTGCATGTCAAGTGTGATGCTCGTTCTGATGCCAACATAGTCTCACTGGTGCTAAGAGCTTCTGTGCATGGAACGTTTAGGGTTCCATGACCTCCAGCAGCAGAGTGTTACGGGGCTAATGCTTTTCTTTTAGATCAATCCTTTATTGAATTACTCTAGTAGAGGTCTCCTCCACTTAGGATTTTTTTTTTTGTATTAAATGTATTAATGTGTTTTAATTATATTTTAAATTGGTATTTCGTACAGAATCTACTGGAAGGCACTCAGTATGGTGATGAGAGTGGTAGAAGAACCTATATAGACTAGAATATGAATGTTACATCAACCTGTGTAACCAGCTATGCAACTGCTTGGGGGCAGGGAGCATGAGTTATCTGTCTAGCTACTCTCTGATTATGTCTACGTTTTTTATTTTTAAACCAGTTTTTTCCAGCAAAGAACCGGCAAGCTTTAAATAATCTATGTTATCAAAACCTTGTTCAACTGCCCCAGACTCTCTCCATAATTCCTTTCCATTGAGGATTTCCATGATCGCTGTGTGTAAATAGAAGCTCTCTTTTTTCTAATCTTCCTATTCCCTCTCTAGGGATTTGTTCAGCAGTGCCACAAGCCAGAATTTGTGACATGATAATTCACCACCGATCCTATATGCTTTGTCCCCCTCCCAGCCTTCTTTTCTTTGCCAGAAAAATAAGAAACAAACATGCTAGGGGCATCCCCCACCTGGTAATAAAATCTCCAAAGCTGCCTCATCTTCCCACAACTTTGGGAAGGTTATTCATCCTGCACTGCCTTTCTCTCAGATCCACACAGGGATTTAGGTGCCTAGAAAACCAATGAAACCCCCAATGCCTGAGTTAGGTGCCCGTGTTCCTTCTATGATGCTTGGAAAGAGGCAGATCCAAAGAATGGGATGCACAAAAGCCAGCATGCTAGATAGGGAGTTTCCTCAGGTAGCCAATGGGAACTTCTAGTGAGAGGGGTGTGTCCTAAGCCCCATCCCTCTCATGGACTCTGGTGCCTAACTCCAGGCTGAAGAGAGGTGCTTTTCTCCACTTGCCATCCACAATGAGGAACTTCTCTCCTGCTGTCAGGTGGTGTTAGCACTGAGGCCTTTTCACACCAAATGGCCATAGTGGGTGGGGGAAGGAGGCCTCCCACCCATAACCACAAGCCCAGTCATCACTGTATTCACCTGGGAGTTGGGGGCTGAGGGGTTTCTTGCATCCTACTGGGCTACAGAGCAATTCTCATTCTGTCTTCAGCCCAATTAATGTTTAACTGTTTAAAGAACTTCTAGAGGAGAGACTGAGAGACCCACGCCAAAATATTTCACAGTCCAGTGTTTAGGGCACTCACCTTAAAGGCGGAAAACCCCTGGTCAAATCCTGTCTCCTCAGCAGCCGGGTGGGAGAATGGACCCAGGTTCTCCCACATCCGGGGTGTGGTTATCATGGAGTCCCCATGCTATTTGTGTGTCATCAGACATGCTCAGAGCACAGCTACCAGCCCTTATAGGTGAGATAGTCAGAGCAATGCCCTACCTCCCCCTGGCTCGAGGGCCGCACCAGCACTTAGGCATGGCAGCCTGGGAACTGCCTAAGGCAGCAGTGCACATGCTCAGGGACAGAACATTTTAGGTACCTAGGGAACCTTTAACAGCAAAAATAAAGGTACCAAGTGAGCTTAGGCAGCCACAAGGTTAGGGGGCTTTTGAGGATCTGGGCCTTTTGGCTATGCCTACACTGCGGAGCTATTTCTGGATACCGGAAGTATCCCGAAATAGCTATTCCGCGTCTTTTGAGCAAGCCCTTTATTTTGAAATATAATGGGCTTGCTATTCCGATGTCCCTGTAAACCACGTTCCATGAGGATTAAGGGACGTTTTGGAATAGCACTCTATTTCTAAATTAACTTGAAATAAGCTACACAATTTGTGTGCGCAAATTGTGTAGCTTATTTCAAGACAAAGGGCGTGTCTACACTGCACCCTTGAGTCCAAATCCCTCTCCACTCTGCCTATGCAATGTACAAGACTGACAATTAGCGAACACTGCAGCACCTAGCAATGGCTTTGGAAAATCGTAAACTAGGACAACATTGTGATCAACATCAGGAAGAGACGGTGGAATTAAATTAGCCAGGTACAAAGCACCACTGCAAATGTTAATTATTTTTAAAAAATGATTAAGTTTTGGAAGTTCTTAAAAACCACATGTAGCCTAGCAATATATTGATTTCCTTCTCCTTCCAGGCATTTATAGCATGCTATCCCTAGGAAAACCCAAATCCTGATCACATCCCACATGTATGACATGTGAACCCCTGTACAGATACTGTCAGAGCGGTGACTAAGCCACAGTCAGAACTTTCAGGATAGTACTGCTAGCATACTTCTGCCTAACACAATGAATCTCTTTAATACTTGCATAGGCAGGAATCAGAAATGTGAGTTAGTTGCCAAAATACATGTTCCTTTTTCACAAGTTCACCTTTTAGCTTTTGCTGAGGTGTGCACCGAGCTTTTCTTTCCTGATCAAGCTTGCTGCATAGGGAATCTGCAATAACACAGAGACAAAACCAATGTGGTAAGCCAAGAATTTGATAATAAGGTGTCAAAGACAGATCCTTCAATACGATGGAATCCTTGGAAGTGAATTTATTTTGCACCTTACTGTAATATTTTAGGACAAGCTGTTTAAGCAGTTGGTACAAATAAAAGGCAGAGACAAAATGAAAACAATATACCATGTCTTACAGCAAATCAATGTAGTATATAAGATCAGAGACTTTTTTTAAGTTATAGCAAGTCATCTAGAAAAACTACCAACCAACCTTGCAGCAAAAATCAGCTGCTGTGTAATAAAGTGGACAAAACTATTTACCTCTGTACAGTTGGAACAAACAAGAGCATGGGTCTCATTCTCTACTCAATCAACATAACTTGTTTGACTTTATAAGTTACTCCTTGATTTACACCACTGAGTGGCCTTATATTGGAATCCATAACTAATGAAAAATGGAAGAGAACATAAAGAGATACACATGAGAAGATATTGTGGCTGGGAATGGTTTGTGCAATAGGCTTTAGAATATAGCAAAACTCAGCCAGCATTAACATTTTGTCATGTTTGAAAATTAAAACTATTAGAGGGTTACCATTATTTGACATTGGCTGGAATGTTTTGAAGTGCCTTCCTAATGATTGCAAAATGTGCCCTGTAAGGACACCAAGACGTAATTGCACATGAAGTGACCTGCTTTTGCTTTCAGATACACCAGTGTCAATCAAGAGTAACTTCAAATAAACCAGTGTAAGTGAGATAGATCAGTCAGGCCTGAAGTTGCATGAGCAAAAAAGTAACTAACTGTGCAAATGTATGAGAGTGGTCAATGATCCACTTTGCATCTGCAAATTTGACACAGGAAGACATGGATTTATACTCCAATCCATACATTTTGTAGTCTTAAATTATGAAATTATTTTTGAAAAAAATGCGCCCCTCTCAGTCGTCCTAAATTGTATTAATTTAGGCCCTGTTCTGGTATTACACAGAACCCCCAGCATCCAAGATTATCTCTATGTTTTATATTCAGGGTATCAGTGTACTTGGGAAAGTTACCATATCTCAGTGTTATCCATCTTCGAATGTGCCCTGTACTGTAATCATATCTAGGAATAAATGAATTACCTGGTAATTCCCATGACAAGACCAAATTAAAGCTTCCTCATCTCAAGAGTTAACCCTGGAAACTTTGATGAAGAGAAGCCAGTTTGAAAGTGGCTGGACACTACCAAAAGGTTCCCAGGAGTTACAACAATGAGCTATCAAAGAGAACAAATGCATGAGCCTTCTTAGCTTTGGTCACTCAAGAAGTAATCTCATTCCCACCCAGGTGCAAACAGCATGAGAAGGGTGTGTATACCTAACATAAGGGGGGGACAGACAGGAAGAGGTGTCTTAAAAGCTTCCATTACCTTTCATGGCAGGAGAAGACTGCTGGGATGTCCTGCTTTCAGATCACAGCAGAGAACTTTCCACTGGCTCTGCACTATTTGAACCTAGTGATCTCCAGCATAGGGTGAAAGGCTTCCCTTATTTACCCCAGGCTGGTAAATTAGCAGCCTTTCAAGACAGGAATTATATACATATACTTTAATGGGTGACTCATCTGGATGATTCACAGTCAAGGCTGTTAAACTGACTGTGAGATATCCAGACACTAATACAATAAGTGTTTCACAAGTAATTCATCTGCACTGTTCTCATGAGAAGGTGTAGACATCTTGGCCACACATGTCATTGCTAGTATGCAACATCCCCTTGGATAGCTGGCAGGAATGCAGTTGCTCTGGCAAGGTTTTACAGAGCAAGACAGCATAACAGTTTCATATTGTCACAAGTTACCTATTCTTAAATCATTTCTCTGATATATTTGAGATTACAAGCTTTTCCTCCACTTGTGTAAGCCTGTCCATTTTACCTTAAAATTTAAAAATGTAATTGTAGGCCAGGAAATTCCCATTTTGTTAGAACATAAGAACAACCAGACTGGATCAGATCAAAGATCCAGCTAGCCCAGTATCTTGTCTTCTGACAGTGGCAATGCCAGGAGCCTCTAAGGGAAGAGCAGAACAGGTAGCCATCAGTTGAGCCATTCCCTGTCGTCCATTCCCAGTTTCTAGCAAACAGAGGCTAGGGACACCATCTGTTCAGCTGTAGGCCAGTACCAAACCTTCTTCTGCTTTCATCTCTGGAAGATTCTACTTCAAGACTCCACAGCTGCAGTGGAACTAACAGAATTTAATGCTCTTCTCTGACAACTGGGTTCTCTTTTTATGCTTTTGCGATGGTGGCCACGATAGTGATAAGAAGAGCAGGAATGATCCTTAAATAGACATGAAGATCCGGTATGTTCCTTACATGCAAGGTCACAAGAATGTGCACCTGAACCAGCAACAGTAAAGAAGTTTCTGTGCACCATTGAGGGTGGCTCCACCATTGTGTCTTAATACCATGTGAAATGCACATGGTGCTGACTTGACATTGCTACCTGTGTGGTTCAAGGTTGGAATCTCCACTTGTCCAGTGCCGTTGTTTTAACTCTATATCTGAATAATCTGCTTAGCTAAACTGCTCCAGACATAAAATTAGTGAGAACATGGGTTAGCCAACAGAGCCAGCCTCCACAAAGACTATTCAGAGGGAAGGAGACAGACGTGTAGTTTAAACACATGCTGCAAAAATTGTTTCTAAGAGCCAGACTTTCAATACAGTCTCTATTTATGCATGTGATATTTTTGCCTAAAACCAGGTATCCAAACCAAAAAAGCATCCATTCACAAACTTCCATTTAGCACATGACAATTTGAACAAATTCAGTGCAAATCGGTTTGCAATGGAAGGGCGTGTTTCTCCAGTGTCTTCCACCTTGTGCAATCATTTAACTACTACGGAGAGTAAGCATCAAGCTCTTCCATTAGGACTGGGTGCAAACTGATTGCACAAAGTGCAAAAAAAGTGACAATTGGATATGGTATGTATATAATCTCTCAAATATAAGTAATAAAACACAAAATTGCATGCATATAGGATTTTGCATACATGCTCAAGCAGCCGCTAGTTTGAGGCCTCTTTGGAAATCTGGCTCTGGATACACAGGACAAACATTTTTCAGTCAACTGAAATAGTGTGGGTCACCTTATGACAAAATTATTTAAAAGGAAAGTTATTTGGTTTGTCCCTCTGTTTTTATTTTTGCAACAACTGACTCTACAATGACATCCTTTTACAGTCTGGATTTACTGAACCACGGAGAAGCAGCACTGTTCCATCTTATTCACCCAGCACATTCTGGGACACAATCAGGTAACAGGTTAGTTCATAAAACAGTGGCCCCTGGCAACCAAAGAACTAGAAAAAAATAGTACCTGCCCACGCAACAGAGCAGCTTGCTGTGGGCATGGAGTCATATATGCTGACATCAGTAACAAAAGGAAGTTTTAACTATAACCATGCAGAGCCAAACCAACTCTGGATGAGAGAGCTGGATTCTATTTTGGCTCAATCAGCAAAACGGTTAATTAAGCTCAGCTCTGGGGCCATGTTCTGTTCTTGTTTAGACTTGTCTCTCTCCAAAGAGGTCATCTCGATGCAGAACTTGAAGACAACAGAGCTGTACAATGTCACCAAACACAGAATTTGGCCAACAGTATCTTCATTATTGGCAATAATGCATGAGATGGAGAGAGCTGAGCTTGCAGGACTTGCTGGTATGTGTGGGGAGGGAGGAGAAACATCTTTTCATTTTTAAAGTGAGGAAATCTGTCTTGGAAATCAGCAAGAAACAACTATAGGGCCCCACAAAACCACTTTTTACACAGTCAGTTGTGTTTCAATGGACATAAGTACCAACAGAGGGAGGACAGGGCTGAGCTCAAGGAATCTAGAGTCACTTTAAGACTGATTTCCACCTCTAATATCCTTGCCTAAGCCAATCTGTTCTAAAAACATTAAGCAAAGAAACAAACTGGTACTGCCAATGATGCACTGATTTGCATTTCTGCTTCTAGTCAAAGAATCCCGAATGGCAGAAAGGCAGGCAGGCTCTAACTGAACTCGTTCACATACAGCTAGATATACTCACATGTATACCCAGAACCTTGATCATCCAAAGGGCCTATCTGTCATACAACATAAAATTGTGAGCTATTTAATTTTAGTGCAACCCCACTGCTGTTTCTTTTTTAAAATTATAGTAGTCCCTTAAGAATCCAATGAGAAGTGCCGTCTCTTCCCTCAAAAATCTAATGTTCAACAGAATTTTGTTTTTTAGTTACTCATGATCATTTAAAAACCTGCAGGAATGGCAAAACTGAAAGGCAGACCAAATTCTGCAGTTAAATAGTTACTGAATTATTCAGTTCTTCAAACAGACCAGAAATAGACACAGCTCCAAAATACCCTGGACAGGATACCTCAAAATGTTGAGGAAATTCCAGTTGGCTACACTTATGGATCTAAACTTTGTGACTAGCCCAAAGTTGAGCAAACAAAGAGAAGGGGGTTTGCTAGAGTCACTTTGAAATAAAATAAAATAAAATAAAAAACAAATGGGAAGAGTTAGGTCACCATTTAAATGCTTTACATTTCTAACTTTCTTAAAAGCATTTCTGTGTTACATTGTAGGGTGAAGAAGAGTCTCTCAGTAACCCAACAGAACTCCTGGAGAGTTGAATAATAATAACGAAGTAACCTCTTCTGTTGCACTGAACAGATTAAAATGTCACGTCCGATCTTTTCCACACTTGAAAAGGCAGTATGAAAGATTCTCTCCCACCTGCAGGATGCATTTGACAGACAAAACATCCAAGGCTATGCAAGACCACACTAGACTTTGATCAGAAACCATCTGGAAAAACGTGACAGTCAAATTAAAAAAATGGATGCATTTGATGAAAACCACTAGGGGTTTCTCCCTCTTTGGATCACTTGAGGTGGCCCACTGTTTATTGCTGCCCATTCTTTATTCAATTGGCGCACAAATACGTATGCAACTGCTCAGAAGAATATATTAGACTTGTTGGTCCTGAAGTCTCAAGCAGTTGCTCAGACTGTAGCAGGTTAGGTTTTTGAAGTCTGGAGATGCCCATCAATTTGGTCAATTTACACCACAATCAGACCTACAATAAGCCAGAGCATCTCAACGAGTTAGCACCCAGTTACACTAGATCTGAATTGACTCCACCCTTCTACACAGTTTCATTCTCCTGGGCCACTACGGTAATGCATGATGACCCTTCTGGCTAAAGCCAGAGTATTTTATACCAAGCATGTATTCTTTCTCCAAACATAATTACTATGCTGGGTCAGTTTTTGGCAAAGGGGAGGAATCCAGGGTTTCAAAATCCAGTTTCGCATTCGAAGTGATGATCATCAATTTCTTCTCAGCAGAAGGAACAATCTGACTGGAACATTTCCCACTAACCAAAAAGCACATGGTGAAGCTGATCAACTCTTCTCATCAAAAAAGTTGCTGTACCTCACACTGGGTTTGAATTGCTATAAAAAAACCCACCCACACTAAGCCAAATTCTGCAGTCAATTACTCCCTCCAAAGTTGTTACTCATTGCAGAGAGTGTAACTGAGAGCTGAAATGGGCCCACATTTTTTCCAACAATTAGGAGTTTTACTCCTGCCTATCAGAAAGTCAAAATAATCTTTACAAGTCCACAGCAGGAAAAAAAAACCATGAAAATTAAATGCATTGATTGAACATTATTTTAAGTGACGTTTTCAATGAAAAACTTTAAAATGATGAAGAGTCCTGACTGCCATAAAATGCAGGAATCATGTGGAAACAGCAGAGGGCACTTCAAGACTGATATATAACTTCACAATACCCGTCTCTCTCCAGTTCATCCAGTGTTGTTGGGTTAGGAATTTATTTCATGGGTTCTGCATTGCAGTTTCACAATGTAATTCAACAACTGTGATAAAAGAATGTATGTCAATGTAAGAACCAGCTATTCGTGAAGCACTAATTTCAAATACTGCTTCTACATTAACTAACAAAACACAACTGTCATAATAATTGGCATCTGAAAACTTAATTGACAACTTTCCCCAAAATACTTCACACAAACTTTCTCATGCTTAGTTCTCAGCCCAATTGTGTTTTCCCACAAAAATGTTATTTTTGCACTTGAATAACTCAAACAACTTTTTTTTAAAATTCCAAATGAACACTGGCTTAGTAACCAATGACCAGACCTGAACAACTTGGATTTAAAACAGTGGTTCTCAAGCAGGGCACATGTAGACTGGGGATATGCAGACATCTTCCAATAGGTACACATCAACTTATCTAGATATTTGCTGAGTTTTACAAGATGCAACATAGAAGCACTAATGAATTCAGTACAAACTAAAATTTCGTACAAAATTTGTTTATACAGATCTATAAACTAAACATTGAAATGTAAGTACAGTATTGGTATTCCAATTGTTTTATTTTATAATTCTATAGTTGAAATTGGAAAGAAATTTTTTAGTAATGGTGTGCTGTGACACTTTTGTATCTTTATTTCAGCCAGGGCTGTCAATCCCAATTAACTCACATGATTAACTTTAAAAATTGTGATTAATCGCCGTTTTAATTGAATGGTTAAACAATAGAATACCAATTGAAATTTATTACATATTTTGGATGTTTTCTACATTTTCAAAGTATATTCATTTCAACTACAACACAGAATACAAAAGTGTACAGTTCTCACTTTATAACAATTACTGACAAACAGTAAAAATGATAAAAGAAATAATATTTTTCAGTTCATCTTATACAAGTACTGTAGTGCAATCTCTTTATTATGCAAGTGCAATTTACAAATGTGTAACCAAAAAAATTCTACAACTGCACTCACAAACAAAACAATGTAAAACTTTAGAGCCTACCAGTCTACTTCTTGTTCAGCCAATTACTAAGTCATACAGCTTTGTTTACATGTATGGGAGAGAATGCTGTCCACTTCTTATTTACAAAGTCTCCTGAAAGCGACTTAAAAAAAACAAGTGGTCCTGCAGCACCTTAGAGACAGAGAGAGAGAAAAAAAAAAGAGCTTTTGTGGGCACCACCCACTTCTTCAGATGAATGGAGCAATAGACAAAGAGAAGCAGCACAGAAACCCCAAAATATAAAGCAGTAAAAGAGGGGAAAGGGGAGGAGGAAAAAAGCCTGTCAATGATAGGGTCTGTGCTAAATGAGGCTAATAGAGTGGGTTGTAAGTGTCAGATACTTAGCTTTAGATGTCATTTGGGTGTTGAATATAACGGCCCATCCAGTTCATGCCTTTGTTCAATCCCTGGGTAAACATGTCGAATTTGCATATGAAGACCAGTTCCGCAGTCTCTCTCTAGTTGGTTCCTGAAATTACTTTGCAATAGAGTGGCCACTTTTAAATCCATTAATGAGCACCCAGCCAGGTGAAAATGCTGCCCAACAGATTTGTGCATGTTACCATTGCAAATATCTGTCCATTAATCCTTTGTCGTAGAGACTGTCCAGTCTGGACAATATACATGGCATAGGGGAATTGCTGGCACTTGATGACATATCACATTAGAGGATGTGCAGCTGTATGAGCCTCTGATGTGGTGGCTTATGTGATTAGGTCCTGTTGCTTGTATAGATGTGTGGACAGAGTTGGCAACGGAGTTTATTGCAGGGGTAGTTTCCTGGGTGAGTATGTTTGAGGTCTGATGTGTGGTTGCTGGAAAAAATTGTTCTGGGTTAGGGTTTTGTCTGTAGGCAAAGACTGGCCTGCCTCCCAAGGCCAGAAAGTGAGAACAGGCATTCACATGGCACTTTTGTAGCTGATGCTGCCAGGAATTTGTGTGCCAGATATGTTAAACATTTGTATTCCCCTTTATGCTTTGTTCACCATTCCAGGGGACTTGCTTCAATGCTAATGATACTCCTTAAAAAAATAATGTGTTAACTAAATTTTTGACTGAATGCCTCAGGGGAGAACTATAGGTCTTCTGTTTGGAATTTTACCTGAATTCTGCCATACATTTCATGTTAGAGCAATCTTGGATGATGACCCAGCACACGTTTGTTTTAGGAATACTTATACTGCAGATCTGACAAAACACAAAAGAAGGTACCACTGTTACATTTCTCAAGACAGCCACAGCACTCTACCCAAGGTTTAAGAATCTGAAGTGCCTTACAAAATCTGAGCAGGATGAGGAGTGGAACATGGTTTCAGTGGAACATGGTCTTTAAAAAATCAACACTCAAGTGGAAACTAGAGAACCTGAGCCACCAAAAAAGAAAATCATCCTTCTGCTGTTGTCATCTGACTCAGATGCTGAAAATTATCATGAGTCGCTCCGTACCGCTTTCGATCATTATCAAGCAGTATCTGTCATTAGCATGGATGCATGTCTTCTGGAATGGGGGTTGAAGCACGGTCGGCCATATGAATTTTTAGTGCATCTGTCATGTAAATATCTTGTGATGCTTGCTATCCCATACTGCCATTTCAGCGCCTTCTCTCACTTCCAGGTGACATTGTAAACAAGAAGCTGGCATCATAATCTCCCCTAAACATAAATAAACTTGTTTGTCTGAGTGGTTGGTTGAACAAAAATCGGACTAAGTGGACTTGTAGGTTCTACAATTTTACATTGTTTTATTTTTGAGTGCAGCATAGTCTTTTGTACATCCAGGAGACCCTGTGTGGAATTGCTATTCATGATATTGCGTATTTGTGGGTCTCTCCTGCCCCACCCACTGCACTCCATCCCCTGGCCGGGAGGGGAGTGGGGAACACAGCCCTGAGTGGGAGGATATTGCTGGACAGCAGCAGCGGTCAAGGCCCACCCACACTCACTGCAGGGGCTAGATGCCGCTATTCCCAGTATTCGCGGATTTTGCCATTCATGGTGATGCTAAGCACACATCCACCTGCAAATGGTGAGAGTTTACTGTATTTTTACGTTTATAAATTAAACTTTCATGATAAATTGCCCTACAGTACTTGTATTGAAATACTATTTTTTTTACAATGTGAATATCTGTAATACAAATCAATATGAAGTGATCACTGTACTCTTTGTACTGTTATTGAAATCAAAGTATTTGAAAATGTAGAAAACATTCAAACTGTTTAATCAAATGGTATTCTCTTTTTGTTTTACAGAGCGATTAATCACACAATTACGATTAATTTTTTTAAATAATGTCACAGCCCGTAAGCAAGTAGATTTTAAGCAAAGTGAAACGTGGGAATATTCAAGACAAATCAGATTCTTTCCAATAATCTGGAAAGATTGAGAGCCACTGATTTAGAATGAGCAAAATTAAAATGTTTGAAAAGCATACAGTGCATGCATGGTACATTATTTTCCAAGAACTGTTTTCATATCATGATGTATGAAACTAAAGCTGTAACCATGCTCTTCTGGAGTTCTGCCCATTGAAATACACATGCACAAATAATATATTTGAATGACATGATTCTATACATGTGAGAACATTCTTATAAAACTTGTTCAATGTGTTTCTGTGACTCTTACATTAAACGAGTATAGCTGGTCAAAATCTGCAGTCAGTTACACAAGTGTAACTCCTATGATGTTAACAAAAATTCTCCAGTGCAAATAATGTGAATAAGGCCACAAATAGTTCTCATCTATATTCTTCTTGTTGTTTCAATATAAAAAGAAATTCAGTACAGACAACTACATTAATCCAATACTATCAACGGATCTACTCTCCTCCCCCCGCAAAAAAAGAAGAAATTCCAATTATGATTCCCTGATAATGTACATATATTTAAACTAAATTAATATATGATGTAATTCCACTGAAGTTAATGGAGTTATACCATGAATATATTTGGCCCATAAGGACTTAACATGTAAACAATACAGAATGCACTGGTATGCAAATGGCTTACCATTCCTGTAGAAAGCTTAACTTCAAATGTACTGACTAGATGTATAAATTCTCAATTAAAACATTAATGAAGATTTTTGCACTTAATTTAGAGAAATTATCAGCTATTGGCGGCATTATTTTATGCTAATACTTTAAATGAAAAGGTCTATACACTGGCCTTAACTGTACCAAAGCAGCCACACTGATACCCATGGGGCTACACAGATGTGATCAGAATTTGGCCTAAAGAGTTACTTTTCTTTCCCCAATGCTCTGACAAAATTAAACAACAATGGAACTTAGACAGTCTCATGAACAGAGAAGAGACTCTTACATTTTCGCACAGGACTTAAAAATGCAGACTAGAACTTGTCACTAAAAATACATCCATGCAGTGCTATTTAACCATTAGTATTAAGTTACTATTAGTATATCTCTAAAAGGCATTGGGAAACAATGATGATGCAAATTACCATGATCACACTTCTATTCCTGTTCATGAAAAAAACAAAACAAACCTTTTCCCCCAAAACTACAAAGCACTCAACCTCGTGATTTTTGCATTTGCTATAAATTAAGGAAATTGCCATAGTCGGTTAGATGGATGGATGAAGGAAAGCGAGAAGAGCTACTTCTTCATACAACTTCAGAACTCTGATTCCTCAATAACCAGGAGCATTACAGAAGTGATCCATTCAGACTCTGGTTTTGGGGGGAAGGTGCTCTTTTAGCTGCAGATCAATACCCATAGTAGTCTGCTGCAAGTGCATCCAAAAGAAGAGAATACTGGGGCTCTGTGTTCCCTCTAAGCTGCAGGGCAACACAGCTTCACAGGTGATGATTAATCAGCCCAGGCCAATCAGTCAGCTCTGTGCATGGAGCCCTGAGAGGCAGACTGGGCGGGGCTGATTAATCACCTGTGAAGCTGCGCTGCTTCCTAGTTTATAGGGAACACTGCTGGGGGTGGAAGCTAATTGGGCCCCCAACCTGCACACACTTACACATTTGTTTAAATTTTATTTCCAAGATTAGTCCCATTGAGCTGAATGGGACTACTCAAGTGTTAAAGATAAAAGCACCTGCTTAAGCATTAGCCAGATGGGGCACTGATCTCCAGCTATTGCTGCTAAACTATATACAGGTCTGACAAATATCCTGCCCGACTTCAATGGAAGTCTCCTGGAAAAGATCAGAGTATTTAGCAAATCACCCCTCCAAAATGTGCAGGGGAGGGGGAGGAGGAGGAGGAAAGGGATGGAGAATAATAGTAACCCTAAAACATGAAAATAATCTCAAATATCATCATGGTTTCTTTTACCAGAGTTTGGGCTTCTACATAAATGGCCATACTTTGGGAGATACTGTGTATCCCCAGCTTCCACTGCAATCTCTCTGAAGTTAGCTGGAGTTTGGAAACTCAGCATCTCTCTCTCTCAAAAAGAATAATCAGACCACTCCCAAAGGTATTTAACAAGAGTTTGATCATTCTGGCCTTCAGCTTCACTTCAGAGTTCCAATACATCTTTTGGCACATGACAGTACCCATAGGTTGGACGACCCCAGATACAGATCATCTATTGCAGAACAGCTCCAAATCACCAGGGATATCTGCGAAACCTGCCTCATGGAAGTGTCAAATAACACCAGACCGATGACTGCATTAAGAAGTTTTGGCACTTACAAGATGAACATTAACTAAAACCCTTCCATTTACTAGATACTTTTTCCTCTGTGAAAGATGGTTCTTTGATTTCAGCACCATCTAAGCAGAATTCTGTAAATTAAGGATGGAGCAACCTCAACTTCTAATATCCTTGTTTGTGTCAGTCTAAATTAGAGTTTTGGGGTCAAATTTTTAAATTAGACCCATTGCATAGAAAGATTTAAAGGCAGATCTGTAGATACCCACATTCATGAGTAAAGCACTTTTACATGAATCAGTAAGGTTTAACAGTTACATGCGCATACATTTTGCTGTGTTTTGAAAACCTGACCCTTACAACAGTTAATCACTTTTTGCAAACAGGTGAAATTCATCCACTGTGCAAACAGCCGCCACAAGTCTATAAACAGTTTAAAACTTAGGCCTGGTGCCAACCCTTTGCAGAGGGATCAATTTTACCCAGCGTGCATCTATGCCGGGGGGAGCATTGCCAGCACAATATGCAGACATTTAATTGCTTACTCTTCACCAGGCTAGTATAGGTAAATCCTCAGTTTCACTGAAGATGTACATCTCTCTGTTAAGTCAACCCATGGAAAGTAGTTCAATTTATCTGAATCGTGCAGATACATCTGCTGACTGTATTGCTCAGTAAATCTCCTAGTAATTAGACTTCAAACCAGCTGAGAGAACTGCACATTCAAGCTTGACTGTATAGAAATTAATATGAGCTCAGTAAAAGCACACTTGTATGGCTTAAACAAAATGGGAGGAATATATTTATCAGTGTAAATAAGAGAGTACAGGATGGTTCCTAACATTTCCTATAGAGAAGGACAACTTACAATTTGTAACTGCTGCACCATTTCTTCTCTGTAGGCCAGCTCCCGTTTCATCTGATCTTGAAAATTATCTGTGTAGATTGGGGAAGGGAAGGAGAAAGTTCACGTACGTGAATTAAAATAATCAACTGTACTACAGATTTTGCACATATCAAGTCAAACTGCCACTGAAGGATTAATTAAATGTGGCACAGTCCTTTGTCTGAAAATTATCCACCTCTAGTGATGGGCAATTTTGATGGACACTTCCTATCTGGGACAGAATATTGAGGATGATTACAGAAATGTTTTGGATGGATTAAGTTTTGTCGTTGTACCAAAGATTGAGTTTTCAAATGCTAGAAGCGAAGTCTAGGTGCTCCGTCTAGGCATCTAGCATTCAGGTGCTCAAATCAGTACTATCTGGAAAGAAGAAATTGGAAATCCCATGTAATTCTTTCTATGGGCCAGATTCTGAAGGCACTGCTTAGCAAAATTTCCATAGGCTTGAATGGGAAGAGCAAAATCATGTAAAGAGTCAAACTGTGCTCTCAGCTGCACTGGTATAAATTTATGACTTCCATAGAGATATTCAATAAGAGAACAGTTATAGGATAGGATTCGACTCAGGGCTTGCCTCTATGGCAGTTTAGTGTGTGGCAAGCTGGGGTGGGCTACAGAACATTAGCCGACCATAGTGAACACTGACTTACTAAGACCACTACAGAACATGTAGTACATGGCTTAGCGCATGGCAGATTAGCACTAAAGAGTCACACTTATCTCACCACGCTCTAAATCAATGTATTAGATAAGCACTGCATCTTTATAAAGCAGGGGTGGAGACTGAAATCCCAACCAGAAGACTCAGGAAACAGAACAAACTCTATAAAATAACAAGAAGGGAGATCTTTGAAGAGGCAGAACACCATATTGTAGACAGCTGGGTTACAGTGCAAGCTGGCTTTCCTCTATTTGATTTTAAGCCTATGTCTATACTACTGCAGAACGTCAACATAAGGTAGGCTAGTCCAGCTGTGTCAATAAAGTAGCTGGAGTTGACATACCTTACACAGATGCTATGGGGTCTACACTGCAGAGGGTCGAAAGGAGAAACTCTCCCATCGACTTACCTTACGCTTCCTGATGGAGATAGAGTACAGGGGTTGACTGCAGAGCTATCTGTGGTTGATCTGGAGGGTCTTCACTAGACTCGCTAAATCGACCACTAGTGGATTGATCTCAGACTGTGGATCCTGGCTGTGGTATAGACATAGCCTTAGGTAAAGCAACAGTGTTTGGTTTCTTTCTTGATGACCAGATCACACTAAAGCTCTTGAAGAAAAATCTCACCAGAATATAAGCTATTTTTTACTGTTGGATTAAGAGTCCCACCTAATTTAGAAGGGAAAAAATGAGATTCTAAATTGGACGAATGACAATAGAAAATAAAGATCTTTATGAGAAGGGAAATACTTAGATAGCTGTAACACAGCTATTTTGTCTGGAAATGGGTGACAGGGGAGGGATCACGTGATAATTACCTGTTGTGTTCCCTCCCTCTGGCATCTCGTATTGGCCACTGTTGGCAGACAGGATACTGGGCTAGATGGACCGCTGGTCTGACCCAGTATGGCCATTCTTATGTTCTAACACTGAAGATGACCTCAGGGGTACAAGGGACAGCTGGATAGGAACTTTCAATACAGTGTGGCAAAAAATCAACCCAAAACGTATGCCTAGCTGGGAACCTAAGGCACCGTCCTGGAGGTGACAGTCCTCCCCTGCAAAAGTGAGATTGCATGTAGATTATTGCATATACCACTTCAACAACAGAGATGCCAACAAATCAGAGGAGGGATTGACTTAATGAGTAAAGGAAGCAGGCTTACACCTTGGCCATTAGGACACTAGCCTGAGACTTGAGAAACCAGATTCAATTCCTTCCTCTATCATGGACTCCCTGTATAACCTAGAGCAAGGCACTTGGCATAATACCAGGGAGAAGCGATGTGAATATTGGCACTGTCCTGAACGGCACTGCCAGTACTCTTAATTCATAGTGTGCCCACAACTTGCTCAGTGCTTTATGGACATACAAGCCGTGGGCTTTACAATCTAAGCTGTGGGATAGAACTTCAGCTGGTTTGCCAGGCTGTTATGAAGTGGTTTTCCAAATTCATGTGTTGCCAGGGTCAAGATGATGAACTCCTCTTTATTTTTATACATTTGATTTTTGAAGGTGCTGACCTGTTAGACTGGCAGAGCTGCTGTTGCCTGTTCTATACCCTTCCTTTGGTTTGCAAGGGGAGGCGCAAGGTTCCCCAGAATTGCCCCTAGTATACCTTCACCCCAACCAGGTCTAGAGATGGGAGCGCAGTTTCACCTCCATGGCCCGTTTAACCCTTCAACTTGCTCGAGATCACATAGTGAGGGGATTGGAAATCAGGGCCTGCTGCTTCACAGCTCCATGCTCTTTCTCCAACTCTACTGCCTCTGATTCAGCGACAGAAAGAAGAGGTCCATCTTCCTTCAACCACTCATTTTCTGTACTTTTAATTCCTTTCCATTTTCAATTCAACTGCCTTTTAATAAGACCACTTGGTCCGTTTGTGATGGCCCCAGCACCAGTCATCAATGAGGAGCAAACCTAGGACCTAGAACAAAAGAGCAGCTCCTTTCACAGGTAGCAGCAGAGCAAAGGCGGGAGGGGAAGGGAAGGGGAAAACATAGCTAGTATTGTACTATACATATGTTTGCTTTAGAAAGGCCTGTTCTCCCATTGTACCATACATGTTGGGGGGCTGTTTGTTACATTTAAATTTGTAAACAGGTATTACAGTTCCTGATATCTAGTGTATATAGCACAAGAATTTATTTATTTTCTATTTTAAACTAGAGTAAAGTTGACCACTGCTTTGCGGTATATTGAAACCACCTATTTTTCATGCTGGTGCGCACAGATGCCACTTCCTTGGTCAGAAGTATGCATTATTTTCTTTCACTGGAACTGTATTTCATGCGGTTTAATTGCAGTGTTTATTTACATGGCAATGATGGGGTATTAATTTTACTGCAGAACAAAAGGATAAATGTGAGACCTGAATGGCAAGGTTCCAAGATGCCATTTTTACAATCCCATGAACGTAAATGCTTTCAAGTACATGAATTGAAGTACACGAATTACTTTAAAATCATCGAGTTCCAAGCCCAGTAGCTAAATTTGCACTACATATTGGGACACCCTTATTTTATGGCATATTTCACATAATCTCAGGATTTTCTTTGTTTTAATTAAAAAGATGTGCTCATCTTCATAATGTCCAGGCTAAAAATGGGAGACATTTAGAGAGACTTAACTTGCATTCCTTTCCTTTTCTGTATTCTCCCCAATATCATGCCTTTTTTGAGGTAAAATTCTACTCTTTTCTACTTAAAGGTGGGGAAAATATTATTTATACTCCCTTTTCCCTTTTCTGTGATGTGCAAAGACCTATTCTTCTCCTTGTTTTTTAATGGGAATATCTGGCATATCAAGTCTTGTCTTCATTGATTTTTGTGGAAGGTCTCTTTGCAGAAACAAAGAAGTGGAGTGGTTTGCAGCTCAAGAAATGGTAGTGTGTTTAGAGCTTTTTGCCCAAGTAATTGTCGGTGCTTTCAGTCAGATAAGTGATAACAAAAAAACCAAGCATCCACTAAAAAGCCTTCCTCTCCCAACTGATTAAGGTTCAGCTTTTAGATTCTGGTGAGATCCTATTCAAATAATTCTCTGTCAATCCACAGAAGCCTATAGCAAAAGGGGCATAGACTAGACCTGATATTAAAGTTAAAAGCTAACAGTTTGCAAACAACAAATGCAACCAAACTTGCAGGTCTTCCTTAACCAACATAAAGAAGCAGAAAAGGACACACATGGTTTCTTTTTTCCTTTTCAAGCCTCTTTTAACACTGAGCTTGGCTCCATCAGTCTTCAGTGGAGCAAATGGCAGCAGAGGATTGTGTGCTTGAACAGCTGCACAACAGTGACATCTCCTTATGCACAGTGGGCCGTACATGGGAAGAACTGGGTTGCAGTTCTGAGCACTGTGCTGCCTGGCATTACAAGTAGCAGAGAGCTGCAGAGGCACTTTGGCCTGCCCACTTCTAGAGAATCACAGAAGTCAGAAAGAGAAAAGGCTTATTGTGTCATCTAGTCCGTCCCTGACCAGTGCAGGATTTTTCCTTGCAGCGTATTTTCCATTGCTTCATTCAGTCTATTCTCAAAGACCTAAAGCAATTGGTTTTTCACCACACACATGGGGAGATAATTCCACAATGGTTTTATGAAGTTCCTCATAATCATTTGTTTATATGGCATATTCCACCGCCTCTTACTGGCCCCGATCCTCCGCAACGTCAAGGAACACAGAAGCCACCTCAGGATGGAAAATGCAGCAGTGGCCTTTGCATGCCTCAAATTTAGGCTGGGCTAGTCCCCCCCCAGCATCATTTAGAACATCCTGAAGGCCACTGGCTATAAAGACCTGATGGGATTGATGCAACAGACAGGCATTAGAGGGCAGAGTGAAGCCCCAGCCATTCCCTTTTGGCCAGCTAAGGGGAGAACAGGTGTGGCACAGGCCCTAATGCTGTAGGTTCCCCTTCAATTAGATGTGGCTAATTATGCTGGCTTCCTGGTCAGAATACAAGCAGTGTTTTGGGGGACCCCTAATGTTTCAGGTAGAGGAAATTTACCAAAAGCAGCGTGACAAAATTCTTGTATATTCTGGAAAATATAAACATAACCCTTGATTCAAGTTTATGACTAAGGGCCTGATCTACTGCCACTGAAATCTGGTAGAATTCCCATCATGGTAAAATTCCCATCTATTTCTGTGGGGCCATCTTAGGTGTCTAGTGACAAACACAACTTTGAATATCACTCCTATACTTTTATAGGCTGATAATAAATAACAATAACATTCTACAAACAACAGTGAAAACACAGAAACATATCTTACTGAATACTGGGAAAGAAGCGTTTCCTTTCAACACTTGGAATTCCTGTTCTAATCTCCTCCGTAAATCTATTTGTTCAAACAAAACCTTCTGAAGTTCTTCTAACAAAGAGGAAAGAAGAGCTGTGTTACTAATGTGTATAAATAACTCGAGAGAACTGTTATGTGTGGCAATTCATTATTATAAGAAAAATATTTTAGTAGTTTAAAAAAAAAAGCCATTGCATAGACCTAGGATAGATTTTGTGCAGAAATCCATGAATATAAATCAATGTAATATATTATTTTAAAGTATTGTATTACAGTGTCATGTATTGATTGATATGTATGCATTAATCTCAATTATATCCACCCAAAGGTCCATATATTATTCATATGTTACTTGTCAAGCTTAAAATATGGCGCTGAACAAAAATACTTCCCTATTATCCTTATATTCTATTAAAACAAAGAACACTTTAATAACATCAAAGCGGTGTTTGCTTTTTTTTACCTTTCCCCATGTTTTCTACATCCTTCTTTAGTGAATGAGGTGAATTGGTTTCTTGCGTGTGTTCACCTTAATGAAGAAAGGAAAAAGTTATTGATTTATATATGTTGCTTCATATAGGATATTCTTCTTGCATCTCTTTGAAAGTCAGAAGGCTTCAGTTTTCAGCGCTCACTCCTGCAGTGTAGGGCAAACCACCATTGATGCTAAAGGGAACCCTGCCTTTTGCAAAGGCTGCAGAATTGGGCTTTTATCACCAGACTTCTGATGTTATATCGTCTACAATCTTAAGTGATATCTTGCATCTCTGCTTAGATGGCCAAGACTTCAAGAAATGCTCTTCAGTAAATGCCATTGCTTAGAAGTACTTTTTATAAACAGAATTTACCACCATGCTGTTTAACATATACAAGCTCCTAATTTCATACCATAACTACTTGGCATGCAAGCTCCTCAAAAGACAAAGGTGGTGCACAGGTGAGCTAAGCAAGTGAGGGGACAGCCTCCCTTCCCAGACCCAGTGGTGGGGTGTGGTTCAGATGGATACACAGACTATGCTGCTGATAAGGTTTAAAGACAGGAGACATGATAAATGGAGGGAGAAATAGTTACTGATTTACATTAAGAAAAAGCAATATCCAAATTCTGTCCTCCCTCCAAGACATATCAAAGTCCCAAACATTCCCCTCTCTTCCCTGACAGCTACAGAAATTGCATCCATGCCTTAAAAATGCTGCCTCCATCTTCTCTGACTTCACTGATATGCACTTCACCCCCTCCTGCTTATCCAAGAGGTCATCACTAACATTAACTTCCTACTCAGATATGCCCACTTCTACCTACTCCCCAATTATACGTGGCTCCACTGGCTCCCCATTCTCCACATCAAACTGAAACTGCTTGTCCTCACTTTCAAGGCATTGCATCATTGTGTCTCCCGCTACATCTTGAATCTTGTCTCTGACTGCACCACCCTGGCCCTCTCTGCCCTGTCACAGATACCAATCTCAATGCCTCATTCATTCACTTCTCCCCCAAACATCACCCTCCCTTCTTCCATCCTGCTCATACACAGAATGCTTGCCCAGCTGTACTCTGCCACGTCACTGCCTGCTTTTCATTCACATCCCTCCTGGAGACTTAATGTAGGATGCCCACAAACAAGTGACCCAGTAGAAGGGCAGTACATTATTTTGCCTATCACAAAGGTGTCCCCATTGACAGAACCTTTTCCTGCTCCAACCGGCTAGAAACAGGCCAATTCTATGGACAAAACTACCTTTCAAGCAGCCTCTTTGTTTGCATGAGGACTCCAATATTAGGCCTTAATTTAGAGCATAGTCTGGATCAATCTAAGCAGACCTGGTACATTTAAAGTGTACTGGATAATTGGGCTTTGGTAATGAACTTGTATAAATTGGAATCCCTTTGTTTTTTAATAGCGCTTGATTTAGGAATCTGTATTTAGAATGGTTTTATTTAATAAATATGGGAGTATTATAGATAAGAGTGTTTAATTAGCACTTGGGTTTGAGATATGTGCGGAGGCAGCACACATGCCTACTGGCAATGCTAATTACTGGGTTTTAGGATTATACACGCTTCAGAACAGGGTCTGTGTCCTTCTTTGTGCCAAGAAACCTAGTACATCCTTGTGGTCAGCACAATCTAAATTACATAGAACACTCTCATCTGTTCAGGAAACATCTCTGTTTTCATCACTGTCATTGGTTTAGGGGCATATTTTCCATTTCCTTTTGTAGTATTGGTATTTAGCTCTTTGCAAGCACTGGGCAGGTCAGAGTCTTCAAAACTACTGTGTGAAGAACTCAACTTTCATGACAAACCCAAGAGTAAAGGACTTCAGGGATGATGGACATGGGAGTTAGACATCTAGGTACTTCTGAAAACCCCTCTAGGTGCCTCTTTACATTTTCAGCTACCTAAATACCCTACAAATCTGGCCCTTCAGAACCTCACTGAAAATCAATGTGATTTAGGCTTCTAAGCATTCAAGACATTTTTGAAAAAGAAACTCAGGTGCTTTTTGAAATTTTACCTCATGGCTTTCTTGGCTACCTGAAAAATATTATACACATCAGTGAGGGACACTGCATCTCTAGCAGCTCAGTAGGGTGAGAAATTGATGGTGTTTTATAAATAGTAGTAACAGAGAAAGTAGAGTAACTCCCATTTGTGGAGAGAGAAAATTAGTGGTAAGGATTCAGCCAAGCAAGTCTTTTACAGCTTGTGTTAAAGGATGCAGTATAGAGCCTGTATTCCCAAACCTTTATTTTTGCTGTGCCTCACCTTCTCCTCAGGAGTTACATAATAATTGTCCCCGCAACCCAAGTTTCATCCATCCAGGATAGAAACTGACTCTCTGAAGGGAGCAGGAGGCTCACACCTTTGGATGGCATCAGGACCCAGCTCAACCCATGCTTCAAGAAGCCCATGGAAGTAGAGAGGATAAGGGCTCCTCATACTCCTTCCACCCACCCCAGAGCCTCTCACTCCACAGGTCTCCAGATAATTTAAAATAGGGTGTAGCAGGCCAGAGCCCCAGCTGGGACAGTGCACACAGAGCCCCCAGCAGGCAGGAGGGGAAGTTCAATAGGCTGGTGCAGAATCACACTCCCCTGATTCCCTGCCTGATCTCCCCCCGGCTGCCCTGCCCATCTGTCCAGCACCATACTTCACTCTCCCTGATAATCTTATTGCAACCACCCACCTAGAACTCTGACCCACAGCCTGAAAACTAATGTGCTAGAGGACTTAACATGTCTCCATGGATTTAAATCTGATTAATATACTATTTTAGAAACAGCGAGTAGTCCTGTGGCACATTAGAGATTAACAAAAATGTATATATGGTATCATGAGCTTTCATGGGCAAAACCCACTTCTGCAGATGACCACAAAATAGCCAACTTTTTCTTAAGAAGAGCAGGATTTTTAAAAGCACTTAAGTCACCTCAGTGAAAGTCCAACTGAGTTGAAGTTGACATCAGTGGACTGGCACTTACATGGCCCAGGAGGAAATGTACCATTAAAGTAAACTTCAATTCCATGGGACCTTTGCTCCTACATAATTTAGATGCTTTTGAAAATCCCAGCCATAGTCTCTTAAGTATGGATTTAAGAGCCTAACTTTAGGCTTCTATTTTTGAAAATTCTGTCCCAGATTTATCACTGTAGAATCTAAGGCCGCAAGCTTGTAATGAGTCTTTCCAAAGAAATCCAATTTCAGGACTGGGTTCTAAGTAGATAAACATGCAGTATTTACTATATGGAGCAGGACACCTTATATTAACCTGTTTGAAATCTGTGAAAAAGCCAGATGGTTCAAATAATTTCCATGGAACTAGACTTTGTAAACATACTACACTTATGCAGATTAGCAGAACTTTAGACATTTTAAATTGATGAGGCCCCTTTTATACATGTTTTTAAAATTCTGTGCCAAGACAAACAGACAGAGGTCTTAAACTATAAGCAGAAAGCTAGTTACGCAATTAGACAGGAGGCTAAATGATATGGTGACATTCACGTCTGTCTCCTTCAGTCCCCTGGAGTGAAATCTAGTTTACATCACACTATAAATGTAATCATTGTAATGTTCCACACTTAGAACCTAATGGATATTTGCCCACATCATAGAAGATATGGTGTAACCGGCAAGCTCTGCTTATCAGAGATCTAGAACTGAATGGGATATTGCAGAGGAGGTCGTTGGTGGAGCATCATGGGTATGTTTGCCAAGCACCTTTATGTACTGACTCTAGGCAATATAGTCAAATTTAGCAGAACTGTATTTCAACAAATTGAAAAATAAGGATAAACACAGGGTCAAAGTCTGGCTCACTGTGCATTTATGCACACCAGAAAACCAGTGCACAAGTCAGTGCAGAAAGGAATGCCCTGAATGTCTCTCTTAAAACACAGAGAGAACCTGATCAGGAGAACTTGCATGACATGACAAAGCAGAATGAACAGTGACATCTGCAACATCCTGGGAGGAACCTCCCCTCCATATTTCTGCCCAGGACAAATAAAGAATGATCCCAGACATGGGCGGTTGGGGAGGCAGGACCCCAACCCCACCTACAGCCCCTCACCCTCTGCTGAGGCCCCGCCCCTCACGGGGAGGGGACAAGGCGGGGCAGCGTGCCAAGCATGCCCATTTCACACAGCAAAGCCTCTGAGCATGACCTCCCCCCCCCCATTATAAATTAAACATACATCCTGGGAGCTGTCTTGGCTAGGGTGGGAGGGAGCTGGGGGGGAGTCGGGAGCTGGAGCGGGTCTCCACTCCACCAAACCTCCTCCTCCCAGGATTAGGAGCCCCCTTGTGCCAGCATTGACCCCCACCCACACCAGAGCTGGGGCAGCTCTTCCCCCTCACACAAATCCCCTCCCTCCCCCGGCTAGTCACTGCTCCTCTGGCTGCACAGTCAGCTGCTCACCCCAGCCCCAGGGAAGCTGGTAACCCACTTCCCTACCTTCAGCCGGTGTCAGCTCTAGTCTAGCCCTGGGGATGCTGGATGCAGCTGCTCGGCTGCTTCTAGGGCAGGACTCAAACCCACAACTGCAGGTTCTGGAGGCTGACACCTTATCCATTAGACCCATCCCAGACCCAGACTTCTCAAGTCTTCCAGTGTGTTCTCAAATGTTCTCTGTGACAGATGGCGAGATGAACACCTCTCCTTTTAAATGATAAATGATGGAAGCAAAGTGGGGCTTGGAAGAAGAGGCCGACAACTCACAACCCCTAAATAACCTGGTGACACCTTGAGAGGTCATTACCAACCCACAGTTTGAGAATTACTCCATTAGATTTACTTGAATATAACCAAGACCAGTACTGACACATTATTTTTCCAATGGGAGATGTGTTTGTATGGAACAACTGGACTGACCTTATTTACAGGCCAAATTCTGCTCTCAGAGATGCCAATGCAATACTGGAGAAAGTACATGGAAGTCAAAATAATTTTGATGCGACTTTTGGTCATAGAGAAGGTATAAATTTTTTGGATTATATATTTTAAGTTTTTCTATATGCATATACGTCACTTCTTGTCATTTTCTCCTGAACTTTTTAGAATTTTTTTACAGTGTAGTTATTCCTTATAGTTATCAAACTAAAATGTAAGTATTTTGGCATAAAATACTATTTAGTTATCTTCTAGAAAGACTTGAATTTTCATTAACTCATAGAGATTTGAGTCAGAAAACATGAAAAAGAATTTTAAAAATATAAGAAGGATCAAACCATGCTCCACTGAAATTAGTGGCAGATACGCTATTGTTTATAACTGAAGTAAAATGGGATCCCAACATTTTGGAAGACGTTAGCTTGTTGCCTAATTCGTCAAAATGTACTGTTTTAACCAGCAGACCAAAGTAGTACCAGTGAAGTCTGGTGAAAAAGGCTAATCGTGTGCTTATGTGTTTGCCAAAAAGAATCTTCAGAAAGGCCTATTCTTAAAAATATGAACAGAAGAGCACTAAATAAATCATTATACTGTTGCTAACTATTTAGGAAAATCTTGAATGTGATTATTTGGGAGCTTTAATTGGGAATGTATTATTATGATGAGCTAATCTTAAAGTAAAACTAGAAGGTCCCTTCTTACATATATTCAGAAGATTTACAATGAAACATTTATTGTACTCTTCCAGAAATCAATGCACACTTACAACAAGTATACATGAAAAATCTTAGTAATACATATGAAACATATTCAATATCTACCTAAAATATCTGTACTATCGTCTACATTTATTATAAAAGCTCATTTATCCCTATATTTATATAGATGTAGTCACTGCTGAGTTAGCATTTCCATTATAAACTGAATTTATACAATAGGATTTAAAAATTCATTCTGAGGTCATGTGAAATAAACAAGATCTCTCTATCCAGGAAAAAAATGTTTAACCATAGTAAAATAAATAAATTAAAAAAAAACATTAGGCTTTAAATAACTTTTAAAACACTTCTCAAAATAAGAGAACATTCAAAGTGGATGATCAGTTTTTACTTTTGGGAAAATAGTTGGGTGCTTGTATAACTCAGAATTTATTTATTTATTTTAGTTACTAACATTTTGATAAAAGTAAACAGAATTACTGACAGTAGCAGTTATTTTGTTGTATAAGTATTAAATTAGAGTGTGAAAGATAAGTTAAAAAATAAGATATAGAGCAGACAGGATAAGATACAAGTTACACTGCTGTTATACAAGTTACAGCCATGATTTTTTATCAGTCCATCTCACTGGACCTGTCTTTCCTAAAAAAATCACCTGAATTCTTTGAAGCTGTCATTCTGAGGAAAACACTGCCATAGTATGATGTCTGCACCACAGGTATAGCTAGCAAACACAGTCCTTCAAGCTCTTCATTCTCCACAACCACAGAAGCTGCACCCTTTTCCAAGCAAGATTAAATATCCTGCAATACCCCCATTTCCAAGGAAGTCACAGATAGCTGTCAGATTCTTGGGAAAGCTCAACATGCGAACACAGAAGTGAGATAGTGCTAGGGAGAGGCCTTCCCCAATTGCTTGTTTAAACTTTAAAAGGGTAGTGGAATGTTGTTGGCTGTGACTAGAGATGTTAGAGTGTAACCGACTAACCATTTAACCCAATGAGCATCAGCTTATCAGTTAATGGTGTCGGTTACACTCAGCTGGCTCCCGGGGAGGCGGCTTCACTGCGGCAGTGCAGGGAAGCTGTCTCCCTGGGAGCCCGCCAGCAGGGGCTGGTGGCCCCGCTCCCCGAGAGGCTTATTTAAGTTTTATACTGCAGAGCCTGCAGCATGTAACTGCTGAGATTTTCAGCTACCTATTTAACAGACTTGTAACATCCCTACCTGTGACTGCAAGCTGCATAGCAAAATGGAGAAAGAGGCACACGGCACAGTAACTCCTTCTACCTCCACAAATTGAGATTTTGGGACTAGAGAGGTTTCCTATCAGGAACAGAAAAGCATTTTTGTAGCTCCTCAACCCTTACCCCTGTGGGAGGCCGGGGGTGGGAGAAGGGAGAAATTTAAAGGTGATCTGAAAAGGATTTTTCTTTTAATAATCAAGCATATGACTTGTGCATGTGTGTGTCTTTTTGTTGTGCAGAGAGGGCCTGAATCTTTTAAAAAACAGCTCCCTCCCCCCCCCCCCCGCCACTTTCAATGAAAGAGAGGAGGTGCTGAATATTTCTGTCTCTTAAATGTTAATTAATTAGAAGACAAATAGATGTCTATAAAACTCAACCCTCCCCTCAAGAACTATAGTCAGTATAAGGGAAAAAATCCCTTCCCCTCTTTAGAGTACAGCTATCACTTTGTAGGGTCATTCCTTCACACAAACTTGTGCTTTTTTAACTAATGGTGTGTTTTAAAACTAAACTAATTAAACTGGTGCAAACTCTTGTTTAAATCTTATTTTAGATTTAATTGTTACCTATATAGGTTTTGCTTAACCCTATAAAAAAAAGGATATTAAGGCCATGTCTACACTACAGGAAATAGAGCAGCATAGCTATAGAGCTGTAGCTTTGCTAACATAACCCTGCAGTGTACATGCAGACTATGGTGATGGATGTGGTTTTCCCATCACTGTAGGAACTCCACCTCCCTGAACAATGGAAACAGACTTCCACTGACCTAGCTGTGTCTACACAGGGAGCTTGGTTGACATAGTTAAGCTTCTCAGGAGAAAGAGTTTTTCACACCCCAAATACCATAGCTATCAGTTTTAAGTGTAGACCAGGCCTAAGCTAAACTGCAACAGGCCACTGTTAAATGGAATTAATAGTGTCTATTGAGGATGTATCAACATAGGGTCAGTTGATGCACCTTTGCACAACAGAAATTGACTTAAGACTCTACTGGTTGTGGATCTACCATGCTCCACAAACTCCCTTACAAGCCCCTACAACAGGGCTATTTACAATATTCTCTGTGCTTGAGACCTTCTCCTCAGGACCTGAGAGAAGCAGAGGTCTCCCTTCCATGCAGCTCAGCTAAGTGGTGAAAGTAACTTAAACTTTCTTACCGGTACTGTCCTATTGCAACCCAAGTCCCCGCCAACTCTTTAAACAGCTCCCTGCTTGCCAGAGCTGTGCATCACGGTGCACCTGCTTACTTTCACCTCTGGCTCAGCTAGTCCAGTTCCTGTCTTTCTACTTTTCCTTCCTATGTTTTTATCTTTTTGGGCTGGTGAGCTTTTTACCTCCCCCAGCCTGCTAGTGTAGTCATCTAATTACCTCAAGGGAGCAAGTGCTGTCCAAACGATCAGTGTGCAGCTCCCTGCACTTTGTTACAGAGGGCTTGTGCCAAATAACTATATCAGTTTATAAACACACAGACAAACAGATGCAAGTTTGTGTGCATATAAGGCCTTGGCTCTTGTGATATCAACATTACATTAGCACGCCAATCACCAGGGTAGCAATGAACCTAATTTCTAATTTAAGGAAACCAAGAAATTAAAAGAAAAAAAGCACCCTTATTTTTGTTTATTGCAAGGAAAGATGCTCTAAAAGAGGCACAAAACCCCATGATTTTCCCCCTTTGTATATCACCATAAGTGCTTTTCACTTCTATAAAGCCATCCATCAGAGACTATCCAAATGCTCTGTAACCAACGATTAAATAAATTTCACTCTGCCCCTGCTATGCAGATGGGGAAAGTTGTTACAGGAAAACTAAGGGCTAATCTACACTGAAAGGTTACATTGTCATAGGTCAGTGTTTCCCGTGACTCCCCTTGACTGGGAACGGCAAACTGGAGCCAAAGAGAGCTGCGAGGCTCTGTGTCTATGAAGCCTTAAGACAAATAAACCAGAGTGGCCTGTTAGCAGCTTCCTCAAAGTGGCATAAGTATATCTTCCAGAGGTGTGAAAAATCCATACCTTAATTCCCTGTGTAAACAGTGCTAGGTCTTTCTTCAATCTAGCTACTGCCCTTCAGGGAGATGGATTACCTAATCCAACAGGAGAACCCTGTGCTGCTGTAGCATTTCAAGTATAGATAATCTTGCAGGTAAACTGACCTAACCCTTGGTGTAATCAGCCTCTCGGGATGGCAGATTACCTACAACAAAGGGAGAGCTTCTCCTATCGTAGCAGTGTCTACACCAGTGTTTCTTAAACTATATTCCACAGAACACTGGTGTGCCATGAATAACTCACAGGTGTGCCACAACCTCTTTCTTAATTTTGTTACTTCTTTGTTTTTCTTTGTTTGTTTGTCAACAATTTTAAAAAAAATTTTCATAGGTGTTCTGTGTAAAAAAATATTATTGTTTGGTGTTCCATGGCCTCAAAAAGTTTAAGAAACACTGGTCTACACTGAAGCGCTACACCTATGTCCCTGTAGTGGCCACAGCATCATAGTCTGTGTCAGGCCTAGGAATACAGCCCATATTTCCCGACTCAATCCTACACTTTACCCCAAAAAACCATTTTCTGTTCTCACAAGATTCCCCAGCACTTCCAGGCAATTTATTCGTAAGCCTGGTCAGCTGGAGTCATGCTCCCCTATCCATGGCTGTGCAAGGCAATTGCTACCTTCAGGCTGTAGTAACTACTGCAGTCTAGTCCCTGCCTCTGCATCTCACCTCTGTCTGGAACTATCTATTGTCTTGTTTTAAAAACTTCAACAGCAGGCTGACTCTCCCTCTTGCATAGTTCAGCCTGCCATGAAGTCAGCATCCATAGCCTGCCAGGATATATAGGTCTCAGAAGCCACTGATACTTTTATACTGAATACAGTCCTATGTACATAAACAACAGCCTGCAGGGACAGAGCTACTAGAATCTATTAGATAAATAAATATGCATTTTAAAAAATAGGTAAAATAGATTTTTAACTGGCAGACTACAAGACCTCCAAAAGGAACCATTCTGTGTTAACAAGTAAATAATGATTGCTTTGACATATATTAAAAAAATCCCTGAAGAAATCCTACGTAAATATGCATATACTTCAAATACTCGAACACCTTCTAAAGGCGCCATGTCACATTTTGAGATTAATAAGTATATAAATTGGGATTCAGGAAAAAACATAAGCACACTCTTCAGCACCATCTGGAATTGGGACATATAAAAAATACGTCTCTCAAAAGTGAGAAGTTCAAATGTTAATTTGCTTTAAAAAAAGTGACAAATCTTAAAAGAAATCAGTTATACTTCTGTCCAGATAAAGTCTATTTTATAACTTGTTTAATGTTTAAAACATACTTTAAAAAAAATCTGTCTGACTGCAGAGTGCGTGTGAATATAGACTGGGCTCCTGTATTACAAAACCCATATCTACAAAAAACACTATTAGGTTTTCAAGAATCATGGAATTAAAAAAACCTTCCAATCTGAAACCAAAGAAATAATAAGGTAGGGACTGTTTTTATTTTCCTTTGGATTTTTGAGCTCTTAAATATATTTTCAAGCTTTTCCTCTGCAAGCACAAGGGCTAGAAATTTATTTTCTTAATGGAAGCTAAGATTCTTCATGCAATCACAGGATTCCAGGAGTTGGGCTTACTAAACAACCTTGGACATACCCCTGGCTAATTTTCATGATTGATTGTATGCGTACATGCAAGTTTCTTATAATATCAAAAAACCTGGCATCACTGTCCTGACTCTTTGGTAAAACCCTGAAGAGAAAGAAGCCAGTTATTTCAAACTGAAGGCCCCCAATCTGTTCTGTAAGCTCAGGTCCTTTTGCTTATATAAAGTCCCACTGAACAATTTGCAGGGTCAGGGCCTGAATATGGAATTTTGCCCTTTTCCCTCCCCATGACAGAGTTTTGGCTTCTCTGGTTTTTGCCACTATTGCCATGCCATTCTTACAATTAAAAAAAGGATATGACCATCAGAAATGGTCCTTATAATATTGAAGCATCCACTTCTTGATTCCCAAATTTTTTTACTGGGCACAAATTTGAAGCAGTTTGAGTACATTCCCTGTGGAACTGCACGTTTGTATAAAAATATGCAGTAATTGTAGTGAAACACAAATGTTGTCCTTTCTATTCTTCAGCCCCATGCTAAAGGAAGGTCTCTTCATGCTAAAAGAAGGCCAGGGTGGCAAAATATCACAGCTGTCCCAAAGAATTGGACCAGTTATGTAAGTCACAGGTAGCTCTTGAAATAGCCATGGGAATTGGAATGATTTAGAACTCTTTCCTGGACAGAGCCTGACTGAAATGAAAAAAAAAAATTTTTTTTTTCATCATTTGTTGGCCATATAATACAGACTGCTTTCAGTCTCAATTCATTTCAGCCTTGGAAATAGCCCTGGTTAATTTGCATGTTTGATTGTATGCATGCATGAGCAATATCCCAACTGTGTTTCTCCAACATAAAAGATATGGAGCTACTTTTAAAGCTATTTTTACCTCTGTTTCACTGTTAAATATAACATGAGCCAAAATATTTCCAAACTATTTCTTCCATATCTGAAATGTGCACTTTTAAGTTTTAATTGCTAATTAAATAAATTCAAATTAATACTTGGTATTATCTGGAATCAGTATGATCAAATTTCTAACACAGAATGACATGGTTGATATATTATAAATACCTTGACTTTGTGTTGGGCTATTAGGCCTGGTCTACACTAGAGAGTCATTTTGAAATAACTCCCCATATTTCAAAATAACAAGCAGAGCGTCCATACTATCATGCCCATTCTTTCGAAATAATAACTCCTGCTTTCCACGAGGAATAATGGTTATTTCGAAATAGTTATTTTGAAATAGTGGTAGTGTGAACGCTCCACTGCTACTATTTTGAAATAACTACTTCCCAGAGTCAGTATAATTACTTCCCAGTGCTTCCTGGGGCTCTAAGTCGAGGTACTGTGTCCACATTAAGGGAGCCTGCCTCAGACTAATTTCGAGGCTTCCCGGTAGTGT